>OY744477.1:42990878-43377806 GCA_963556175.1 Tipula confusa | reverse complement strand
CATTTAGTAAAATTTTAACTATCTAATTGCGTTTTAATTGCAAATTTAAAAAAACCAACCAAACAGGATAGTTTTTAAGCAATACCTATTTATGACGGCAGTCATATGTCCTCAATGAATAAATAAAATTAAAACTACAGCCATTTTTATGTTTTAAATACTCATGTCAAAATGATTTACATATTTAAAAATTATTTGTCTGAAATAAAAGATAAAAGACCCGATACAAAAAGAATGTGATGTTTCCATTTTTGACGCTGCTTTTGATTTGCACTTTGGGACGCAGCAATAGTTTAATGTCTTTGGAATATAGGACATTAGAAAATTATACGGTTTAATTAAAAATAAAAATATTTTAAATGCACAAATGTTTCTATAAAACTTATTTTGTAAATTTGCCATACGAATATGATATTTCTCGTATTGTTTATCCCAGACATAGAACTGACGTTAATCGTCTCAACTAATAGAAAAATTGCCATAAAGTTAACGTTTTTAATTAAATAGGAATTTTACCTTTTAATGGCAGCACATGATTCTACATTTCTATAGTAAAAGTATGTTAATTTTTATTAGAGAAATTTTTGTCTTAGGGCTCAGTTATTAGATGTTATAAGCGTCTGAATTTAATATTCCAATAATTATCTTATCAAACCATATACGCAAACTAAAAAAGAAAGTTTTTTAATTTTGTTTCACAAAGCAACCATAGACTATAAATATAATTTATTATGCCGAAACAAAATTTGTGTAAATTTGAACGTGAATAAGTTTCCTAAGAAACGTCATCCAATTGTTTCGACGGTTCAGTTTATTGTTAATTTATTTATTGAATTACAAATAAAATAAGGAAACGTAGAAATCGATATTCTAGATGCAGCAGCTCGAAATGTTCATATATAAGTACTAGACAACTTGCACGAGGGACTAGAATCCCAAAAACCAGTGCTGACTGTGTACTGGCACATCCCTATCACATATTATTGCATTTAGAATTTCTTGGGGATGGCTTCAACCAGCTCTAGCATTAAAGTCAATAATCACCATTCTGTCGTCGTGCTCTGGTGGGATCTATCATTAGATCATCAAATCTCTGGGTTGCCTTACATCAGTGGGCAAATGATTGACAAATGATTGACAGGTTGGCTAGTCGCGAAAACTATTCTTTCACATGCTTTGAAATCCAACACATCTTTTTTCACCTGAAGCCTAAGAAGAATACAAACGAGTTCCAAGCGATACTCTTTAGTGGCTCTTTAATAGTGTCATAGTGTCAAACGCGCCTGGCTTTCTTTGCGACTGGACGTTCCATGTACCAAACCTAAACTGCGTGTTCGTTAACATAAGCGAGGGTTGGGGTATTATTTGGCAGTATCTATATTTTCTTTTGGTGTTTTTTTAACAGTGAAGTTTTATTAGAATGCGGGAGTCTGTCAAGCGATCCAATCTTTTTTTAATCACCTCCTACAACAAGCCACGTGGTCGAATTATAAGGATAACATGCTTGTTTAGAAGTTTTTTACGTGGTATTGGATGCCTCCCAACCACAGGGACCAAAACATTGATAATACATAATTTATTTTGTTTGAAAAAAATGATAAAAATTACAAAGACTAATTACCAAATTATTACCGGTCGTATAGCGGCAGCTTCGGCTTTAACTCATTTACGTTATACGTTAAGAAATTTATTTCTTTCGATTATAAAACTTTTCTTCAATTTTTATCGAATTCTTTAAAATAAAAAGTTTATTGCGCATGCCCCTTAATGCACATTCGTTCGATTGAGTCATGTGAATAAAAGCATGAAGAGATTTATTCAATTAAGCAAATTTTTTGTGTAACAATGATGACATTCATTAAATTGTTGCAGGATATAAAACAATTTAGAAACATCAAAATATTTATTTTTTTGTAATGACTTAATCGCCCGCCTTCTTTATGACCTAATAAAAAATTAATGACTTAATTATTTCCTTAATAAATAATTGAAACCTGACTATGTTCAGTCGAAAATGTGTACACTTCGACATTAAGTCCTAATTTAATGCTGTTGCGAAAAATAAAATATTATTTTACGACATAACAGTAACTAATTTTAGAAATATGAAAAATGAAAATAAACAAATGAAAAAAAAATGGGTGGGTAAAATATATAGGCGTGGAAGGGAGTAGTTCTATTTGAATTGATGGTGGGTGTCATTGGATTTTTTATTTAACAAAAACTTCGAGGCCTAGTTTTAGAAATTATAGAATTAAAACAAATCTCAAGTATTATTATAAAGTAGCATGAACCATAATTTTTAAAATAATCTAAAGCGAATCTAAATATTATTAGCAACTGCATTTTCCTATCCTACGTCTTATTTAAAGTGTAACATTATTATACGGTAATTTTTGTAGTTTTTCTACTACAAAATCGAATGAAACCAATAATCGAATGAAACCGGTTGCTGGATTTTACACCAATCAGACAATATTTTGTTCACAAATTTAATAATTGTACAATGTCTAAGGTCATAAAGACCTTAGTGCTAAAATTTATGACTTTAATAAAAAAATTCGTAGAATGCACAGTTTGCATTTAGATTTTATTCCTTAAAAAAATATTGATTCCAAATTTGGACAAAATAAGCTGAGTTCTAGAATTTAGTTATGGTGTTCGTTCATGCACAAACTACTTTAATGTGCAATTCGATTTGTTGTTGGCACATTTTAGGTTATAAAGACAATTTGTTCAATATTGAATACATTTTAGTCGAAATGTCATGCATATTATATTTTCGAAGATATTTTGTTGAAATCTTGGCAGACGAAATTTATAATAAAATTTAGCTGCATTCTGTGTGGTATTGTTTTCATTAAAACATCGTTTTATGATTATGTTTTTGAGTTCTACAGTCTGAAGTCTTTGCATCTTATAGACGTTGCATATAGCGTTAGTTGAATTTCTATTTTGAACATCGTCTCTTAATAGCGTACTGGCTGCAAATTAGCGACTATACAAATTTCTAGTAGTTTTTATAAAATTTTCTATGATTGTAGAGACGTTGAAAATGTTAAAAAATACTTTGTTGTCTCAGAAATGTTGTCATATTTCTGAAGCATAACATAATTTATTGTAACAATTTATTTTATGTTTTTTTTTGTTGTCTTTGTTGACTGTTTGGGGATAGATCTCAAATAAGTTTTTCGCAGTTTCTACTTTAATTAATTTTAGCTCATTAACAATTATGCGAATATGACTAAAAATGCTATTTCTGTCGACCTATTTCAATACACAGTAGCAGGAGCACATTGCAATAGTTTTTCTGTTTCAAAAGCTATAGCAAAACAATTTAGTAACCAATTTATAATAAAACTATAGCTGTTTTAGTTCCGTTTTGCATTCCAGAAAATAGAATGCAGAAAAACAAAGGATTTAGTGATCAAAAATTAACCCTCCCCATGCTCACATTGAAGAAGTAATCTCTAATATATGCAAACAATTTTTTTTGTAAGTATCGATATTTTTTCAAACACAAACAACCTATGGTGAAAAAGAGCAGGAGTGAAAATAAATATTCAATTCAATTCTTTTAGAAGACAATACGTGTGTAGCAATGATCAACCAAACTTAAACCCAGATCAAAACTCAAGCTCCAGAGAGATGTGGTGACTTTCTTATAGCATATAGTCATGAGGAAGTGCAATTACAATGTCGAAGGGTTACCAAAATGCGTGAAAACGAATAAACGAATATATATATATATATATATATATATATATATATATATATATATATATATATATATAAAATTAATTTTGAAAAGACTTCTGCCAATAGTTGAAAAGAAAAGATGTCTTCTGAATCACCAAATTGGTAAGAAATTCAGAATTAAGCACTCCACTATCAACCTTGCTTGATGTGGTATCTAGGGCCTCTAATTTTCGTCAAATTCGTACAAGATTTTGAAAAAGTGTGTTATGAAAGTTGGAATTAAGCTTCGGACTTCACTTTCAAAGCTAAACAGTAATATTTTATAATCTTAAATGTTCAGAGATATTTTAGAATAAAACAACAGCACGGATATTCTAGAATATAAAATGGCGAACACAATTTTGACACTAGACGCTAAACTACGATGGAAAGCCCTTATTTAGTAGAAAAATTAAGATTTGCGCTATTATTATTATTCTGTTATAATAAATGTATTACAGTAGTGTGAAATATAGTTTTCCCTATTTTACATACTCCGCCTCATTTCTGTTGCAAGAATCTTGTTAGAATTTCAATACTAGCTGCTGAGACCATATTGTTTCCGTTTTTTACGTAAAATCGGCCCGTCTTAAAATCCCAAAAACTCAAAACATACACTAGTTGGCTCAACGATACCTCTAAGAATAAGTTTTGTTGACTACATGAACGGTAGTAAGTTTTATTTAAATCGCACAATTATTTCTTAGCTGCTGAACCATATTGCATAACCGAAACGAAACTTGAAATGTCTACCTCTTTTAACATACACCGCAACATAAATTTATATCAAAGCTGTTTGTTGGTTTATTACATGCACATGTAGTTATATGATAGGTATATGCAAAAAAAAAAGCATCAAGCACGATTTTAATTATCCAAAGCTTGTAAGAAAAATTATCAAGCTGCTCGTTCAATATTTTCGTTTGATATTTCGTATTATCAACTACACATATCACAAAAAAAACAACACGACATTTTGGCGTACCTGAGCAAAAATAAAAATGTTTTCGTTGATGCAATAGAACATTTTTTTTTATGAATTTTCTATTTTCGTTTAAGTTTTCTAATATATTTTCAATGAAAAATACATAATTTGAGACTACGGTCGTATAACATCAATGTATATTATGCTCGAGTGCAAATTTTTTGTTTTGTTTTTTTTTTGGGTATATTTATGTCATGTTTGATATTAGTTGGGAAAAATGTAGTGCATACAAAAAGTTAGTGTCACGTTTTACCGTCAAAATATTATTTTGCTATTATACTATATACCGGGTGTTCCAAAAAAGCCGTAGTTATAATTTTTTAACGAAGTCATGCAAAAATCGACAAAGAAAAATAGTATTTCGGATTTGGTATAGAATATTTCAGTTTTCCCTGTTCTTTTGACATTGGTCTTTGTGGTGCATCCCCAAAGCTGAAGCTGAATGGACCTTTGGTCCATATTGAAAATTTTGCTATGTGAGTTTCATCTGTTTTTAGCAAATCCCCTTTGTACAGGAAGTACAGAATTGGACCTAACACACTATCTTACACACGTACCTCTGCTATTATTTTCGTCAATGAGGAGTATTGATCTTCATATTTTACCCTAAAATGTCGGCCAGCCAAGCAAGATTTTAGAATCTTATAAAACTGGTTTGGTAAATCTCGATGCAGTTTACATTCTAGCCCTCTATGTTATACGTTATAAGAAAATACTTGAACGCATTATTTTGCTTTCAAGCGCATCTTCAATTATGTCTGTAATTCTGTGGACCTGTTCTATGGTCGAATGTTTTTCTCTGAAACCGAATTGGTGCGGGGGATCTCTTTGTTCTATATGAGTAATTTGAGTCTCTTAAGCAGCAATTTTTTGAATAATTTAGAAATAGTTGGAAGCAAAGAAATCGGTCCATACGCTTTTTTGTTGTTAGGTGATTTACTTAGTTTTGGTATCATTTTCACTTCTGACACTTTCCATTGGTGTGAAACATAGTTAAGTCTGAATGCTGCATGCTAAAGTTTCCGTAATCCTTTTTCATGTAGTGCTTTAACTATTTTTCCGATAATTAGATCATAGCCAGGAGATTGATTGAGCTTAAGTTTTTGCTGATTTTAACTTTTAACTCTTGTAAAGAAAGATATAAGCTACTGCCGTGGCAAACTTGGCTGCAGTAAGAGTAAATTTTACAAGGGAAAACGAGAACCCATTTCTGATGGGTAACAAAATCTTGAGATCTCCAACAATTAAAAAAACTAATTCAATAGGAGATATTAGAAAGAATAATCCATATCCATCAAGAAAAGAGAATAAAGATTAAACTACCTCAAACATAGAGAGTGAATATTGGAATCTCTATGCAAATCTGAAGAGTCTAGAAGAAATGGTGTCAAAGTTGAATAACGAAGTTATTTTACTAAAAAAAGAAAATGAAGACCTAAAACGCATCATTCAAGCGGGTAGACATTCAAACAATAAGGATACCATCGAATACCAAACAGATGAAAAAGAACTCGAGCGAGAAATTCATCCGAATAAGAAATCTGAAAGTGATTCTCAGTGGACACTCGTGACAAAAAAACCTAAAAAAAGAGTACCAATAAATATGGAAGTTACTGACGAAGACGAGCCACCAAGAGAAACTGCTTGGACATTGAAAAAAGCAAGCCCACAAAGAAAAGAAAAGCAGAATCATCGCCAGAATATATTGGACAAGCAGCCTCCAACACGAGTAATGACAAAACTCAACAGAAAGAAAACCAAAAGCAACCAGAAAATATTGAGCAAGTAACCCGGACATCTATATCGGGTAATGTAACTACTCAGAGCAATAAAAATCCTAAACCACAGAAAATAATTCAGCCACCACCTATTAATATAGTTGGTGTCAAAGACAACCCTACTATCAATACCTTGATGAAAAATATCACGGATAAAGATTACAAGTTAGTAGCATTAAACAACGATATCTGAAAGGTAAATGCACCAGACTCAGAAACATACCGCACACTTACCATGAAGCTTAACGCTGACAATTTTCAGTGGTATACTTATGAAGATAAGCAAGCTAGACCAATTAAGGTTATGGCTAGAGGGCTACACCATACATGTGAAAGCAATGATATAGTAGCTGAGTTACAGAATAAAGGTTTAGATATACAGGATGCTGTCAATATGATCAAAAAAGACAGAACTGAAAACGGTAAAGGAAGCCGTGACCTGGTAAGGAGGGGACTACCGCTCTTTATGCTTACGTTTGACAATAAAAAAAACATCCAAAAGATACATAATATTCGGGCAATTCAAAACATGATAGTTAGAATAGAGCCAATGAGGCAGAATACTTCAAAAATAGTCCAATGCAGAAAATGTCAAAGTTATAATCATACCCAGAAATATTGCGGGCGTGACGCAAGATGTGTCAAATGTGCTGGTAAACATCTTACGAGCATGTGTACATTAGACAGAAACACTACAGCAACATGTGTAAATTGTAAAGGACAACACCGTGCACATTATCGTGGTTGTGAAGTAGCTAAAGAATTGCAAAAAATTAGAAACCGTGCAAGAAAATCTGTGCAAAATCAAAGAAGCCCTGGTACAACAAACCAACCGAACAATAAGGGATTATACAATCTGCGAGGTAACGCATCATATGCAGAAGTTGCTAAAAATCATGAATCACCTACATACAATAGTAAATAATACTGGCCAAGTTCAAATAGATTTTATCAAAACCATAGAAGCTTTAAGTAAAAAACTTGACGAGCAAGCTGAAATAAATAAACTTATATTTGACCAATTGAAAACTCTATCATCGCAGTATTCCAACGTGAACAAAAATAAAAATTAATTTACAAACGCTGAGAATAGTAATATGGAATGCAAATGGGCTAATCCATCATATACCTGAGCTAGAAATATTCTAAACATGCAAAAAATTGACATATGTTTAATCTCTGAAAGCATTTTAATAGATCTTCATATTGCAAAATAAGTGGGTACAGTTTCTACCATGCTATTCATCCAGCAGAAAGGGCAAGAGGGGGATCTGCCATTTTCATTAAAAATAATATAAAACACCATGAAGAAATGAAGGTTGAAACTGTGCAAGTGACAACAATCACAATTCAAACTAAGAACAAAGATGTAAGTATCTCAGCTATATACTGTCCACCACGCTATAACTTAAAAAAGAAGAATATGAAGAATTTTTTCACTCTTTGGGACGATGTTTCATTATTGGAGGTGACTTCAACGCAAAAAACACATTTTGGGGCTCCAGAATTACAACACCAAAAGGAAGAGAACTGTTTAAAGCAGCCAACAAATTAAAATGCGACTTCCAATCTGGTGGCGCACCTACTTACTGGCCAACAGATCTAAACAAAACTCCTGATCTTATAGATTTCTATGTAACAAAAGGAATATCTGACAACTACAATATTGAAAAATAAACGAATTGAAAATAATGAAGACCTTACATCAGATCACTCTCCTGTTATCATGACATTCAGCGAAACTATTATTCAAAAAGAAATATCACCAAGATTTTACAACTGGAATACCAATTGGAACCTTTTTCGTGAATTGTTAAATGAAAATATCAAACTGCAAGTGCCAATAAGAAGATCTATGCACATTGAGGAAGAAATTGACAGACTAATAGAAAATATATAGCAAGCAGCGTGGCAGAGCACTCCACTCGAACCTGCAAATAACATTAGAGGCACAAATTATCCACTCGAAGTAAGAGAACTGGTGGCTAAAAACGTAA
Organism: Tipula confusa; assembly: GCA_963556175.1. Taxonomy (NCBI): domain Eukaryota; kingdom Metazoa; phylum Arthropoda; class Insecta; order Diptera; family Tipulidae; genus Tipula; species Tipula confusa. The sequence goes on along the minus strand of OY744477.1, from coordinate 43,369,308 downwards.
AGCACGTAAGTTCTGGCAAAAATCGAACTGCAGCTAATAAAACCGAGCTTAATAACTTATGTAAAAAACTGAAATCTATTATCAAGAAACAAAAAAACGAAACAATAGAATCATATTTATCTTCACTTACTGGTCAAAAGACACTAAATACTCCTTATGGAAAGCAACAAAATCGATCAAGAGACCAAAAAATTCAACAGCACCTATTAGAAATGATAATGGTACGTGGGCTCGTAGTAGTAAGCAAAAAGCGGATCTGTTTGCGAGACACCTCGAAGAAACTTTTCAACCACTTCCCAGACAATCTGCGAATGAAAATGTTAATTTTGTACACATATCAAATGAGCTTGAAATACAAACTATAACTCTTCGTGAGTTAAAATAAGAAATAAAAACTGTAAATCCGAAAAAAGCTCCTGGATATGACTTAATAACTGGGCAAATTATAAAAGAACTACCAGACAAAGCAATACACTAACTTCTGCACATAATCAATGCTGTGTTTAGATTAAGATACGTTCCAAGGCAGTGGAAGGTAGCAGAAGTGATCATGATTTTAAAGCCAAACAAAAACAGTAACGATAAAAAGTCATTTAGACCAATATTTCTGCTTCCTACTATATCGAAGATATTTGAAAAACTACTTCTGAAGAGACTAAAGCCTATAATAAAGGATAATGATCTTATACCTGCTTATCAGTTTGGATTCAGAGAAAAACATTCGACCCTAGAGCAAGTTCACAGAATCACAGATATTATAGAACGTACTTTAGAAACGAAAAAGATATGTTCAAGCCTCTTCTTGGATGTAGCACAAGCATTTGATCGTGTATGGCACAAAAGTTTAGAGTACAAGTTACATCGAGATCTTCCGAAACAGTATTATGAAATCCTAAAATCTTACATAACCGACAGACATTTCTGGGTAAAATATGAAGATGAATATTTGGATCTAAAGAAAATTTCAGCGGGAGTGCCGCAAGGAAGCGTTTCGGGCCCCATCTTGTCCCTCCTGTACAGACGAGACATACCACTAATGAAAGAAACAACCAAAGCTACAGTTGCTGATGACAGCAATTTTGGCAGTTGGGAGTAATGTAACGCAAGCTACAGAAAAATTAAGAACATCGAGTAATACAGTTAGTAACTGGATGAAGAAATTGAGAATTAAGCTCAATGCTCAAAATTGGTTCATGTGAATTTTACTAATAAAACAAACTATGTCAGTATACCAATCGTAATAAACTCTAAACAAGTCCCTTATGCAAATACAGCAAAATATCTAGGGCTGACGCTAGATGCCAAACTGAAATGGAAAGAACATGTCAAAAAGAAAAAGAAGGAATTAAACATCAAATACAGGAAAATGTATTGGCTCATAGGTAGAGACTCGGAACTATCTATACATAATAAATTGCTCCTATATCGGCAAACTCTGAAACCTGTGTGAACTTACAAAATACAGGTTTGGGGCTGTACTAAGAAAACAAACGTTAAGATAATTCAGACGTTCCAAAATAAAGCACTTCGGAATATTGTAAATGCGTAGTACAATAGAAATGAAGACCTGCACCGTGACTTAAAGATGGAAAACATCAATGAAGTAATTGCAGTTTATGCTGCCAAACATGATTCACGCCTTCAACAACATGAGAATATCGAAATACGTCGTATGCTGGACTGTCCGATAACAATACGACGCTTACAAAGAACCAAACCAATGGATCTAGTGATTACAAACTAAAATAATAAATTCTATATTATAGCAAATATTTATTTAAATAAATAATTATAGTTATCTTTGGGACTAGCCATTGAGCTTTATCCCAACAAATGTGAATTAAATTAAGATAGAAAAATTGCTAGATGACTTCTATAATAAGTCAGTTGTAATAATAAAACAGTTGTAATAATAAAAAATAAAAAAAAAAAAACTTAATTGCAGGTACTTGCGTTTTAAGGTTTGTAGACTTAAAAGTCTAGTACCAGCGGTAAGTATCTCCTTTCCTTTGTGCGTTGTTAGTCTTGATCCCCAAAGCGTACTCAAAACATTGAGTATGTTTTTCTATTGTTTATCGTGTTTGTTTGTGATTCATTTTTTCTAAATTTATAGAAGGCTTCCTTTTAACAGGTACTCAATGGTTTTGCTGTAGCGTTTTAGCTGTTTTGTTATTTTTTGTAGTGCTTTAGCTACTTCATATCCTCTACAATTTGCTGGATGCTGCCATTATAGTTGATACATTTTGGGGGAATATTTTTATTTAAATGACATGATTTGGTGTACTTCCCTGCACATTTGAAACATCTAGGCTCTCGTTGACAATATCTTTGGATGTGGTTGTTGCTTTGGCATTTTTTACATTAAGGAATTTTGCCATTATATTTTCTTAACGGTTCTATTCTGACTCTCATGTTAAGGATAGCCTTTATGTTGTATATATTTTCTACATTTTCTTTGTTATTAAATGAAAGCATTAATAAAGGCAACTCCTTTTAGTGATTTAACAACTTCTGCATTTCCTTTTGTTTCTCTTGAGCATATTTACTTCATTTTGAATTTTTAATCCTTTGCCTACTAGATCTTATATTATATCCACCTAGGAACAAGTTGGATGGAGGCCTCTAGCCATAACTTTAATTGGGCTAACATTCTTATTTTCATTTATCAGCAATTCTAGTGTGTCACTGCTGTATATTTTTCTCGTGTATTCGGGTGATGATGTAAAATGAATATTCCAGTAATAATTAAAACTACCAGGAGTTTTCTTGACTTTTATTACGTGATGATAAAATGATTGAATAATTTACTATTTATTTGACTTTTGTTTTTTTTTTATTAAATTTTTTTAGTTTTTTTTTTAGAGCAATTCTTTTATTTTTATAATTCTTTTTTCGACCCCAGTGTTGATCGCTCGATGGTTGTATATGGAAAAGAAATAATGCTTCGGTTTTTGTTTGTAATTTATTTTTCAGTGGATTCATTCGCGCGGTTGAATCGGTTTGACCCGGTTAGAGTCCGTATAGTATTCGGTTAATATTTAGAAGTTGTGTTATATAACACCTTCCCCCTAGAGGAGAGATGTTTTAAAGACATCTTTCAGAACAAAGTGCCCTCCGAAGAGCGATCAACAAGCATTATTCATAGAAGTTTAGAACACATTTTTTTTTCTTTTTTTTTTCATTTTTTTTTTTGACAAAATGTAATGCTTAAATAACTAGATTAGTTGTATTTATAAAGTTTTATATGTGACAATTAAGTTTTTTTTTCAATCGGTTGTTGTGAACAACCTTAGATCATGGTATTCTCATCTGAGATCGGCTCAATCACGTAATATGGGCCCAATCAGAGGGGTGAAAATTTACTTTGTTTAGCCTCATTCCTCAACCAGACTAGATCTTCTGTTCTCAACTGTAGTGGATTGGAGTATCATAATATTCTTTGGATTTTAGTTTGGAATTGAGTGCGTTCTCTCAACATTGACGACTGTATCCGGTTCACGATGAAAATAATTAGGTATGTTAGGTTTATATTCAAATAACAGCTCATATGGCATAAATGTGGTGGTTGTGTGGGGTTTACTATTGTATGTAAACATGGAATATGGTAACTAAGAATCTAAATCTAATGATTCTAGACTAACAAAGTGACGGATGTATTCGGTTAGTTTACGTTGAAATTTTTCTAAAGTTCCGTTAGTCTGAGCATGAAAAGCGGTGGTGTTCATGTGCCTAATTCGAAAAATTTTACAACACTCCTTAAAAAAATGTCCTATAAAGTTAGCACTTTGATCGGTCAATAACAATGTCCTGTACGGATATGTAGCGTTTATTATGATATCTGGATGGTAGAGGACCTACGATGTCGAAAAAGACCTTTTTAAATGGAAAGTTGGGCGTAGTAGTGATCTTAATAGGGACTTTAGTTAGTTTAGAAACCTTATATCGTTGACAAAATTCATAGAACCTAATATAATTTTCAATCTTACGGCACATTTTTGACAAGTAATAATAATTCCGTAAACGTTTATATGTACGTAACACCCACTGGTGCCCACCTATCGGAGTATTATAATTTTCCTTAATTTCATATTAATTTGATTTGCTCCTTGGTGTCAAAAATTTCAGTTAGACAATGTGTAGTTTGTTTCGAATGAGACGGAGAATCTATATCTCTCTCAATGGTATGATTACTAGATTGATCGACGAATTTGGAAGAGGAGTCAGAGTGAGGTCGAGTAAATTGGGACGAAAAAACAATAGATGTGGATGGTATGTTACTATCTTGGCATGAAAGATACTTTGATTTTGATCGGGTAATCATATTTACGTCTTCGACGTGGTTTCGGAAAAATCTATTGCAGCCCTTTCAGAATTTGTATTTAACGGAAGATCAACAAGTTGGGTTTTCGACTCAAATCTGCCAAAATAGAAGAGTTAGTAGAATGCGAGATTGAGTCCTCTGGAATTACAATTAAATTGCTTTAAATTTTTGGAGACCGCAACTCAAGGTCATCCACTGGAGGAGTTGAACTTGGAGGATTGATAGCAATGCGACTACGCGCATCAGCGTTTTGGTTTAATGATCCAGCCTTATGCGAAATTTTGAAGTTGTATTCGAGTAACAATAATCTCCATCGTATTTTTCCAAAGGTAAAAAAATGATGCTAGCACCCTAAATTATCGATCTAATACTCTAATTGAAAATACTCATTTACTAAAAAAAATTTTTATTTTGAAATGTATGCCAAACAAAGTTTAATTATAGACATTTAAATCATAATACACCTATTACGAAAACCTTTATTTTCAAACTAAAATTATCTGCTATATACGTGTTGTGTATACTGAAAAATTCCACCCACTTCTTTCCTTTATCGTGTTTTCAATTTCTATTTTTTTTTCAAATGTTAAAGTTAGAAATACAAAAAAAATAAATAAATATAACTCTTTAAAGGAAATAAATTACTATGATTTGTACAAAATTAAAATTGTATAGTTTTGAAATAGTGTAAGGTAATTTGCATACACCACTCTAGTTAACACAAATAACGATTTAAAAATGCAAATATGCTTTATATAAAATTCAATTTCTGTTAAAAAAACATAATTTAGAGCTTAAACCTGTATTTAAAATGTCAAATGTTATATACATACAATATATACAATATTTAGAGTGATTTAAAAATTTTAATTATGCATAAATTATGTTCGTTTAATACCACGAATTAATTATAATTTTATTCAAGTGTGTTTAACTTAATTATAGTTTAAGACCCAATTTAATTTAAGTTTCGGAGTGAGACAATTTTTCCTATGTATATTTTAAAGAGGACAGCGCCAAATTGATTAAATAGTAAATACCGAACACTTATTGGTAAATTATTTTTTTTTTGTTTTCTAATTTCATAGATCAATAATAACAATAAATTTGGTTTATAGTTATTGTAAAAAATAAACTTTTATTAAATTATTAATGGGATTTAATATTCTTCAAACTTTTGACTAAGACTGTGTCCCAAAACCATGATAAATATTTTTGACATTTATTTAATAATAACGAACACACCCAAATTTTCTTGGTCAATTGCTATGATATTTTTTGACAAATACCAAAACCTTCTATAATAAAATTAAACTCATCGCATAGCACACTCGGATATATACAACAAAACATATAAAATTTACTTCTTTGTTTTGTAATACAATCATTCAAAAACCATATAAGAAAAATTTGAACTTATTCGTTGCCATGACGATTTCAATAAATAATGTACACAATTATAAATGGAATTTTTCTTCATAGTTTTTTTACTTCCCAAAAAGTGAAAAAAAGTGTTTTGGACAGCAAATATAGGGAGATATTTTTCAAATAAATGTCAAATATTTACTATGGATTTTTGGCACAGCCTTAATACACACCAAAGTGTATATAATATCGGCAGGATTTTGTCGATTTTATTCAATTCATCAGCTTATAAATTTTATAATTTCGAATTATTTCGTTTTTGTGACTGTTTTCGAATTTTATTCTCTAAGACTAAGTCCGAAACTCATTATAAATATTTGTGAATACAAATTTACGACATTTATTTGATAAAAACTAAGAAACCCAAATTATCACGCTCAGTTGCTAGGATAAATTTTGACAAATATAAAATTTTTTTATAATAGAAGCCAGACTCATCGCAGAGCATAAAATTCACTATTTGATTTTGTAATAATTCCTTTAGAAAACCATGTAAGAAAAATTAAACTTTTAAATATTAAAAGGGAGGGAAATAATTCAATCAATTATTATACTTTTCGGACAGTGTAATAAAAAATAGGGAATGGAGGGGAACATTTTTCAGATAAATGTCAAACATTTTATTAAGGAATATTTAACATGGGTTTCGGACACAGTCTAACGGATATTCACAAAAAACAAATTCTGGGCTTTGTGCTGGAATTTCTAAAACTTTGGGGCAGTTATATAATAGCAAAATCCGAACCAGTAGTTTTGGGACCATTATCCTGAAAAAATTGGAAATTTTTATTTAACCCTAGATAAACATTTTGGGTCATCATTGCCTCTATTAGCAAAAACTCAATTAGTAACACAAGCAAAAGTCATTGAAATGGTCATTGAAATGGTCATTGAAATGGTGAAGACAACAAATTAGGTGATGATATCTGAAGATATCAGAACTAACGGTAACTTTCCGTCGAACAAACAAGGAATTTGTGAGAGTTTTACTGGCACCACCTTATCATGAATGCCCATAATGAAAAATCGAATCTACCAGAGCAAAATATCAATAATTTGAATTTGCGTCAACCAAAACTCCAAAGCATTTCATTTCGTTTTCGTAACTTACAGCAGCCAAATATACCCTAACTCTACCACAGCCAAAGCCACTATCGCTTTAAAGGAAGCTGTGAGCTTTAAAAATGGTAGATTATCAAAAACATTTATTGTGTTACCTCTAGTGCCGAAGATCTCTTAAAAGCAGTCTATGGTAATTCGAAACTTAGTATACCCAAATACAGTAAAATCAAACTTTTTTCGGGGAAACATCAGAATAATAAAGTAATGCTAAAAACGGCCACTACCCTACACGTGGACTATTCCATCAATATTGGGATTTTTTTTTTACTGAATCTCTGACACATGACTTACATTCCAACCAACGCGCCATATTATATTTTTAATAGTGAGTTTTGTATACTCTCTCTCTCTCTCTTTCTTGCTTTACTTCTCTTGAAGGGGTTTTGGCACTTGATAATCTTGTCAAGTCCATTGGCATCCTTGTGTAGCTCGTTGCATCCAGTTGGCATCCTACATCACGCAGAGCTTGTTCCATGTTGCCACGCCAGTGCCATCTGGGTCTTCCTCTCTGACATACATCGGCTAGTTTGGACACATTTTTAATTGTTCGATGTGATAGGGCTCCTTTGTCGTGAATACATGAATCTCTGAGAAGTTGTGTACTTTTGAAATTAATCTAATCTGAAACTAGTTATCACTAACTGTTATAGGGTCATAGATCGATTGTATATGGCTGTACTTTAAATGTCCAAAAAATGATGGAGGCATTGAAAGAGAGGGTTTAACTTTCGGTTACATGCGTTAGCACTGGCTATTTTAGTGCTTTATAAAGCTCATGTTTGAATGGCCGCGATGTTTTTATGACAAAATAAGTAGTTTGTTTGCATAGAGCCAGGCTTCCCTGCGATGTAAAACAAAGTAAGGCGGATCAAAGGGTTTCGCGGTTGAAGGATTTTAGTTAAAGGGATCTTGGAGAATACAATGTAAGCATATAATTTAGCAATATTTAAGAGACTTTTACTGCAGTAGTTCCTTAATAGTTTTAATAGTTTTTCTTGATTGAACAATGCAATAATTAGATCGTAGAGCTGAGTTGCAATGATAACTCCACCTTTGTTAATGAGCCCTGATCTCTACTTCTTGTGGGAACTTTAACTGTTTTACTGTGGGGAATGGAACCTATATCCTTTACACTGGTCCATATGATAACTCTGATCGGAGTTATATCGTTATTCCTAATTAGTAAATTTTGCATGTAGAACTGCCATACCGAGGGAATTTCAGATCCATTTGTCCTCAGTTTCTTATTCCAGTCTTTGATGCCAGTGGATCTTTGATGAAAAACTTTTGTTATGTAGCTTTCGGATATTAGCAAAATAATTTTTAGAGTTTCCGTTTCATGTTTCTTTTGGCGCACAAACCTTCTGTCTTCTTTTATAGCGTTTAGGTACTCTATTCGACTGTTACGGATACTTCGCTAACTGGACGCAAAAATACTCAAAAATAGGCCCTAATAGAATGACATGCTAAAATAACTGGTAACGTTATTATTATCTCTTACTATCGCTATAAATTATCTGTCAATAAAACTAAAAAGACTTACTGGACAAATTGGTACCAAATTTGAACTGTTTAATTAAATATTTGGCATTTATTGTTGTAAAATTATTCTTTAAAATTTCAGGGAAATTCTTTCACATCTGATACTTTAAAACGTATGGTGCTGCGATTGTCTGTTTTTTTAGCAAATTGTCTGCGAACTCCTGCTTTTTTTACTTATAGTAACAATTTAAGTTTCTCTTTCTTATAAACTCATTAGAGACTATTACATTTTAAATTTATCGACCTTAACATTTTTTTATGACTGTCTTCTATTTAAAAGTAGTTTTAGCATATTCAGAAGAGTCAATCTCGAACAATGTAATCCAGCTTACAAAGAAATGTCCTCGAAAAATCTATTAAGATAGAATTGGGTACCAAAGATTTGATCTTAATTAAAATATTAACTATTTTTGACCCATTACTTTGGTTTATATGTTTTCAACATAATGGTATCAACTTTCTGTATTAATTAAATTAAGAAAGCCAAAATACCGTATATCCTTATAAAACTTGCATCCACAAATTTATGTTATCTCTATTGTGCCGTAATATTACTCGTAATAAAAGTATCGTTTTGGACTCGTAAAACCATTTATTGTAGACATTTTACGTTTCCCGACACTATATTGATGTTGTGACATACTTTACTGGATTATATGTAAAGTCCAGTAGCACGTAAAAACTTTCAGTAATGGAAAAAGAACTGTGTAACGAAGCAAAAATTATCATTGTATTTCCCGAAACTCATTGAGATAAAACAAAAAGTTTTTATAAAATTATAAGTATACAGGATATGTTTTGGTACATCCTGTATAGTATTTTTTTTTTTTATTTTTGATTGGATTAAATCGGACAAAAATATAGTTAAACCCAAACAAAACCACTAATCCGTTTGGGATACATTTAATTCCGCAAAATGTAAATTTGTTACAACGAATGTTAAATCTGTTATTATACCTTTTTTTCGGGTATCTAAATATTAAAACCCTTTTACGGCCGGGTTAAAAATTATCCTTTTTCATGTGCTAAAAATGCAATTTCAAGGATATTACATTTTTTTGTTCGATATGCGGGTATATATATAGAAAATAAAAATCTTCCGCGTTTCCATTTATTAATAGTAATACCAATATGTGGAGTACCAGACAAAAAAAAAAGCAATCAAAATTTAAATGTCTGTTAGATATTTAGCACTTGTACTACAATAGAAAAAATGACAGCACAATTGTATGTCGTTTGTTCAATGTCAACATCATTTTTCAACGTCAGCGGTTTTTATTTTATTTTCTAATCTCATTTGAAATTATAAAATTGGGGAGGGGTGGCCCTGATAGAATTTGCACCTGTAAGCAGATAATCAACATGTTTGTCATTTTCTATGACAATGGCTGTGACAGCGATTATACCATTGTGGTCAATAGTGAAAAAAATTTATCTTTTTTGACATCTAATGACAAGAATATATAACAGGTTGTTGATGAACCGTTGATAGTCGGGCTCACCTGCAATATAGAATTCAGTATTTTCTGCTAGAGGTTTTATTAGATCTGTCGAAGACGACCCGTAATTTTCATGTTTCTTGATACAATTTAAAGGGAAGTAAAAGTTTGGTGGTGTGATTTGGTTTGAATCGATTTGTGTTCAACTGCTGCCTAAAACTCATCCAAAAACTTAATAGTTTTGGAAATTTTGAGTTTCTGAAAAAATTTTTTTGGGCAGTTTTAAATTTGCGGCCAAAAATGTCTCAGTTTTAATATAGTAACCCTGATGTATTGCCCGAGTTTTGGAAGTTTTCGCAATCTTTTTTTCAGTTTATATTTCTTTGCCCTAAAGAACTTTCTGGTGTTTTAAAATCTTCGATTTGTGCCACAAATTTGACAGTTTTGATGGATTTTACAGTTTTCATTTAATAATTTTTATCCACAATTGTTTTTAATTACACTTGACCACTCCTTCTTTTTATGACGAAACGACGGACAACGACATATACGGTTTTTCGTATAGGGGTTTATCGCCTGTCGAACAAATACGAACTTGCGAGTGTATTCAAATTCTCTACCATTGAGCTATACCACAAAGAGGCCAAGGTCTCACAGATAACCTTCAAGCAGAAACAACGAGAAGGCCAAAGATTCTGCCAATAATAATAAATTACGGCAGGAGTTTCCGCTGCATAAAATAGCCGGTTGGGCTTTATAAAATTTAATTCCTCACTTCTCAATTCTTCATGCTAGAACAACGTCTATGCATTTCTCTTAAGATTGCCGAGTATTCCACGATCAAGATAGATACAATAAATGCCAATAAATGCTGGAAGCACTGCCTTTTAAGTGTTAGTTCCCCTAACAATCGAAGGAAGCGTGGGCAATATTTTCAGTAGACAAAGAATCCCCTTCGTTTAATGAATTCCTAAAGTTTCTTGATATAAGGTGTGATACGTTTGAATCTTGTTCATCACCTAAGAATACAGTTACAAAAAACGCACTAACATCGAGGATTCTAATGCGGCTTGCTTTGCACACAACCACCGAAAAATTAAAATGTCCCTGTTGTAATAAAAGTAATCATCCCCTCTATAAATGTTTTAGATAAAAGAAATTGAATATCCCAATGTTCATCTAGTGAATGTTCATCTAGTTTCACTTGTAGAATATGTGGTAAACGACACAACCCACTACTCCATGAAGATTCGTCACATTCACCAGACGCAAGCTCAGCCAATATCAATGCTCTACACTCAACAGTTGATTCACAATTATCAGATGACAATAGTTCTAAGAACTCAAATAGATCGGTTCCGACCGATTGACAATCAATTATTCAGCTAGTCGCTCCAATTTACAATAGTGACGATATTTCAACTCCAAATGCAGTTTTAATTCACTTTCCTAAACAAATTTACGCAACAAAATCTGATTTTAATTCAGTCAATATGCATATTCTCAACCTGACTCTACAATCAACGTAACAAATTCAAATCCATCTAAGCCCGTGACTCTCAGAGTTTCTAATCCTTCTCAGACCTTACTTAACACCCTTAATTAAGGCCCGGGACTTTAGAGGGTCTTATCAGAAATTCCGTGCGTTGTTGGACTCAGGTGCCGAATCCAGTTTAATTACTGAAAGATGTGCCCAAGCCCCGAATCTGAACCGTAACCATCCTTGTGTAAATATCAATGGCCTGGGTTCTATTAGCGCTGGTAGAACTAAGGGATCAGTTAAATTAGTTATTTCATCATTCGATAGTCCCTCTTTACCAGTGAAAGCTCTTATAATAAAGAATTTGACTTCTGATCTTCCTCCGATCACAGTGGAGTCAACAAAATTCAAAATTCTGCAGTATCTAAGACTCGCTGATCAAAGTTTTAACTGTTCAAGTCCCGTCGATGTACTTCTGGAAGGGGATATATTTTTTAAATTACTTCGTTCAGAGAAATATCAGTTGGATAATGATCTGTTTGCACAAAATACGTGTTTCGGTTTTGTCATTTTTGGAAAGGCTTCGTTCAAAATCAGGCGTGATTTCATTTTATCTTACGGTCCCATCATGAACTACCATACCTCCACGATTGTATCCAGAAGTTTTGAGAGATAGAGGATATCGATCCACTTACCATTCAAGCCGAGCACTGATGTGAATCTCATTATAGAGAAAACACATTTAGGGACCAGGAGTCAGGTAAATACGTCGTATGTTTACCATTTAAAACAAACTCTCTCGATCTCTGAGATTCGTTACCCATGGCAACAAGGAGACTTTTTGCTATGAAGCGTCGATTCAAAAAATTCCCAAAACTCAAGAAGAAATATTCAAAATTAGTGCGTGAATATGTAGAGTTGGGTAATATGTCTCTTACTATTAGATTAAGGGCATTTCCAAAAACATCTTTTATTTCCCACACCACGCTGAGATGAAAGAGTCAAGTTCCACGACTACGCGTAGTGTTTGACGGGTCCTCAAAATCACCATCGGGCGTGTCACTAAACGATAAATTGGACCCTGGCCCGCCAATATTGCAAGAGCTGTTCTCAATACTAGTTCGATTCCGGAAATACAAAATAGCATTCGCGGCTGACGTGAAAAAAATATTTTGGCAAGTTATCATGAACGAGAAGGATCGAGAAGTGATTTCTGTTTGCCTCGCAAACCTATTTTGTACCGACAGATTTCACTACCATTGCCAGTTTATTCGAGAAGACGTCATCATTTTGGTCCGTCATTCGAACATTTGCTCAATGCTATCGATTTTATGATAAGTTTAAAACTAACCAATTTTATATTTGACAGGCTCACAAACTAAACGAGCTTCACTGTTTGCTATGCGGTGGACCCAAAATGATGAGCTTTTTAGAAGATATCAGTCCAATCACTAAGGGTTCCGACTTACGAAAAGAAAGCAAACTGCGATCATGGTCTCCATTTATTGATGATAATGGGACGCTGAGGGTTGGTGGACGGATTGGTTTAACTACTTGCTGCTCATATGACACAAAACATCCGGCTATTCTTACGGCTGTAAAGTATCTCCTAAACTATATTTCTACAAAATTATAGAAGATCCGGAATACAGTTTTGGCATCCAGTAGAATCGCGAGCACCAAAGATAAACATAATTGTGAAACACCAATTAACTTACCGATATCCTAAATACAAGTTACTTTCCAGAATGTTGAAAAATTGGCAAATCCATCCCTATTCCTCAACCAGAAAAGCCGTTCAAATGTCTAGAGTCTACTTGCCTAATTTCACTCTTAATCGGAATAAGTAAGATTATGGAAATAATCATTCTCAAAAGGCTCCAGCTCCTTCAAAACGGTAGCCGAAAATATGGTAATACATCGAGAAGTTTCCAACATGTGACAACCGATATGAATTGAGTTGGATAACGGCATTAAATAATCGACAATAAAGTTTCTGTATGACCTTCAATTGATACAGTCTTTTTTTGAGCCATGTGAAGTGGAAAAGAGGCTACAAGTTGTCTGCATATGCCTAACTAAACCATATCTGCAGAAATGTTCAAGTGTAGTCTTGCAAAAAGGAGTCGACCTTCGCTAAAAATGTGATGTACCACATTGTGTTAGCTAAACTATTGTAATTGGGTGGCTTTAAAAAAGACGGAAGCTACAGGACTAACACTTTTCGATTGGTGGTATACATTTTTTAGTTTTGATGTCTATAACCATCAAGTTTTTTCTGGGTTTTGGAAATGTTTAGTTTGTCGCATAAATTTCTCTGTTTTAATTTCTCTTGAGTTTTAAAAAGTTTGGATTTGAGTCATACATTTCTTTATTTTGATTTCTGGATTTTGAAAAGTTTTGATTTTGTGACATTCATTTTTCAGTATTGATATTTTTCTTCTATATTTTCTGTTTTTGATTTCTGGCTTACATTTCTGAGTTTTGATATTCAGTAAATTGTCAATCGTTCAAATGTAGCATACTCAATATCAAGGCTGTTGTAATATCATAGTCCAAAGTTATTTGTAGATGATTAGTTAAAGTTGACACTACATCGTTTGTAGGTGAAATGTGATCGTCATAAACCTTGTCAACGCTTGTTATTAGTCATCAAATTATATATAATTTCATCATCATTAATTTTTGACACGTTCAAAATTTCTACCCTATAGCAATCCTTCTCAGAAAATAAAAACAAAAATGGATTTTTTTTTTAAAGTTGAAAGGAAAACAAAATTTGATTGTAAAAACAAATGACTGGAAACAAATGTTTGCTATGCTTGTCTGTAGAAAAAATTTATATTTACAATAAAATTGAAATTTGTGTCGCGAAATTTTTGTTGCAAATGATAACTAAGACCCAAATCTGCTGGAAATGTGCTGTTTCAAATTTCGCAATTAAGCTCTCACAAAAGAACTGAAAAACATTTAGAAAATTTGATACAACTTATACGTGCTGATTATGAATGAACGCACGCAGCAATCTATATTATAATATTTTCTGTCTATTGATATCTGTTGTAAAGGGGAACTTTATTAAAAACATAGAGACAACCATTTTTACCACCTACCTAAAAGAACATAATTTAGCAAAGTACAAATAGTCAATATACCCAAACCATATAAACATATTACATGAGTTATGTTTGTTTACTAAAAGTTTTGATCATGCTGCGAATTCATTTAATGTCACAGCTAGATATTTTCTTAGCTTTTGAATAACATAAAAGCAAACAACACACAAAAATTAGTTAAATCGACTTCTATAGTGGCTTATTAACTTTTTATGCTTTGAATAAGTATCAAAATTCTATGAGTATAGTGGCTTTAGAAGACAAGGGTAACTCACTCAACTCATAAACAATGTAACAATTTACAAACGCGTTGATTTATCTTATCTATATAACTTTTATGGTGCTAATGGTTCAGTTTTTTTTACGTGGTTTAATTGATTCAGTTGATCTGCAATTCAATTGATTTGTAATGTTTAATCAATTTTATAAAAATCAGGCACACTGGAGTTGCTGATGAGAGATGACAGAATTCAAAGCAGTTCAATAAAATTGTGACTGTCGTATCTACCAGTTATTTGAATATTGGCTTCCGGGAAACCGGATCAATTCTGTTATTACTGACATACCTTTCCTTTCCCTATACTCTACAAAAATTTACTAGCTATTGGCCGCCAGGGTGTTTGCATCGATCTCAATAATTTAACTAATATCCTGTCTTATGCTTCCAATATATGTAAAAACGGGTGAATGGTGGACCCGGCCAACTCCCGAAGATTATGCTTAATGCTTGGCCGTATATTCTAAATCAATCAACAAATAATTTATTTAACCCAAAGGTTTGTCCTTGATTAAACAACCAACTTATAAGTATAATTTTGCTTATGGCTTTGACAAAATTTGTTTTTCTGTAACCGCATCAGGATCTGTAAGAACTATTGCAAACAGTTTCAAACATGTTTCCTGTCTGCGCTACATATCCACAGTGCTTTGAAGTTGTAAAACGCATCATAATGGTATGGCAGTCGTAATCAAATATGTATATTAATACATTTGACTTGATTGTAAACAAATTAATAATTAAAACAGCAGAATGGCGCAGTGGAAGCGTGCTGGGCCCATAACCCAGATGTCCGTAGTTCGAAACTACGCTCTGCTATAATATTTTTTATAGTAAAAACGTTAATAAATTATATAATCAAAATCTAAACTTATAATTTAAAAAGTCATTGACCTGTATAATAATATTCTATGTTATCTCTACTACATGTTATCAAAATAAAAGTTTCTTTAGAAAATGAAAATTAAGTACACCCTTTGTGCTTTTTGATGATGACAAAAATAAAATGGGGATATAAACTTTTAACTTGATTTCCTTCACCTTCTGAAAATGTCATTTGCCAACATGATTAGAGATTCCTTGAACACAGTAATGGTGATTTTCAGAGAATCAGTTTGATTACTTTTATTTTTTACTTTGATATATAGCATGCAGTTTATAAGCTGAGATTTGATTAAATCTTATCCTCTATGGAATAAATTACTTGGTATTATGTTAATGATTACATCGAAATTAATGAAAACATAAAAAAACTTTCATTTAAAACTATTATGCCAATTTACGAAAGGATTAAATTGTAAAAATTGAAAACCATGTGTGTCTCAGACCACTCGAAAACTCAGCTGGTGATCAGCTCACATTAAATGAAAATATAAACTTTTAATTAATCGAATTGAATTGTTAACTAATTAAATCGTTAATTAATCATAACCAAATAAATTTTTAAATAGATATAAATAAATTCTATCTGTAAATAAATAAGTGAAATAATTTTATGGATGAAAAGAATTCAATATTCATCAGAACACGAAATTAAATTAATATAACTTTATAGAACGATACCAATAAGAATAAATTCGTTGTAATGTTAAATCAATTTTTTTTAAATCTAATTAGTATTAAATTTAAAGTTTTTGTCAAATAAAGTATATTTAAATTAGATTTTCGGCGATTTTATAACATATTTATTTGTCATAAAACGGTTAATTTAATTGATTTTAAAGTTTGGTTTTGGAATAAAGTGTAATAAATTAAATCTTCATGCGATTACATGACGTATTTGTCATAAAACAATTAATTCAATTGATTTGTAATTTTAAATCAATTTTTTTAAATTTAATTTGTTTTAATTTTAAAGTTTTATGTTAAATAAAGTGCATATAAATTAAATTTTCGGCAATTATTTTAGGTACATTTGTCATAAAACGGTTAATTCGATTGATTTGTTATGTTTAAACAATTTTTTTGGAATCTAATTTGTATTAATTTTAAAGTTTTTTGTCAAATCAATTGTACACTTAATAAATTTTAGCAGCATGAAGGTGAAATAATAAATTTTTAATTTACAGGTGAAAACTAATTCCATCAGTTCTAGCCTACGGCTTAGAGAAATAAGTTCATCAATAGATTTTGTTCTTAGGGAACCTTTTTAGATTACAGTTGGCAGTTACGAGGGTGAGTCTATGTTTCCTAGTGAATAAAAAGAAAGTGAGAATATTATTTACGTAATATATTAAAACGTAAGAGAATTTGTGTTGTTCGTCCAAAACGGGTGGTAGTTAGATTTTCACTATCATTCAAATCTGGAACTAAATTGAACGAAGCTCTCTTTTTAGTTTTAATTGGTATAGAAACTTCTCCAGAAATGGAAAATTCAGCGGATTGGAAATCTTCGAAATCGGAGAAACACGGCTTGAGACGGTCGATAGAAACTTTGGAAAATTTGCCGTTAGTATTTATATCGAAATATTTTGAAAAGCGATTGTTTAGCGGAAAGACACGCGATGTTTGAAGTAAATCTTTGTTAATAAATATTTTATAATCTCATCAAAGGGTATTTTGAGATTTTTGACAAATTCAGAATGTGTAACTGAATCCCTAGGAATTGTCAAAAATTGTCCTGGAAGGCGAAGTGTACTACCGTAAACTAACTTGGCAGTTATGGTTCAAAGATCCTTTAAAAGTAGAACGTAGTCCAAGTAGAACTGAAGGCAGAATTTGAATCCAATCCGGACGATTGTGGCACATTAAAGCTGATTTAAGAGTTCTACGCCAACGTTAAATAATGCCATTGCATTTAGGATTGTAGTTTGTGGTTCTACGATGTTCGAAACCCAAAAATTTAGATAGTTCGGCGAAGAGGTGGGACTCGATTTGAGAACCTTGATCAGTGACTATGTAAATAGGAACTCCAAAACGTGCGATCCAACCAGAATACACTGCAAACGCGACTGTTGAGGCAGTAATGTCTGGAACCGGTATAGCTTTCGCCCATCGAGTAAAACGATCGACTAGAGTGACACAATAGCTCTGACTGTTAGAAATGGGAAGTGGACCAATAATGTCCAAATGTATATGATCAAATCTTTGAGACGATAATTCGAAGGTGTCAAAAGGGAATTCCCTTTTGATATGTTTTGTGACTTTGGCTTTTTGACAAGATAAACACTGACTGTCTGAAAGATTTAGGAATGAATAGTTTCGGACGTTTAGAAGACACTTCGTAGTAAGTAAATTTACCCGAGTTGAAAATAAGTGGAATACGGTTAAATTAATAAGTCTTTAAGTTCGTCATCCGTATTTTGAGCTTCGGCAATCTTCCCGTAATCAATACTTTCAAGAATAAAAATTTGGTTACTTCGAGATAGAGTGTCAGCGACAACATTATCGATACCCGAAACATGCTGTATATTAGTCGTAAATTGTCCGATAAAATCAAGATGACGGAATTGTCTGGGTGATGCTTTTTCCAGTTTCTATTGAAAAACATAAATGAGTGGTGTATGGTCAGTGTAAAGGATAAAGATTCTACCTTCTAGGATATAACGGAAATGTTTGATACCGAAATAGGCGGCCAACAATTTCCTATCATAAGCACTGTAACGCATATGGGTTTCGTCAAGTCGAACAGAAAAGAAACTCAATGGTTGCCACGAAACAGACAAATACTGTTGCACAACAGTCCCGACCGTGGTGTCGCCAGTTTAACGGTAGAAGATGTGTGTATAAGTTGAGATGCTTCGGATAACTTGGATTTGCAACGTTCGAATGCTTCAATGGATTCCTCGGACCAATTGGGACCTTAATGTTTTTTTATTTTTGTAATTTTTAAGAAAATCATTAATTAAAATTTGGTCTTTGGCAGCACCAGGAATAAATCGGCGGTAAAAGTTAATCATCCCTAAAAAACGTTTAGGAAATCAACTTGAGATTGAGCGAAAACGCATTTCTCAGGGTTGACAATAAGGCCGTACTCGGTTAGTTTGGTGAAAATAATATGAAGAAGGGAAATGTGTTCATCGAATTTTTAGATGCTATTAGAATGACATCTAAATGGCAGAAGGAAAATCGAGCAAATGCCCTGTTCCGTCATAGATTGGAACTCATCTTTAGCTAATTTAAGTTTGTTTACTGGTAAGCGGTGGGCTTTGTAAGAATTCGGTGGACCATTAGTATCCAATCGATGAGTCACATCGTGTTTAACTGCATGAACATTTAAATTATCTCTGGTAAGTTCAGAGAATTCGGAGAGAAGATGAGAAATTTTCGGCAGTAACTATGACTGGTCGATCTTGGTAAGTGAAATATTTGGGGCGATTTAGTATTTTGCCGATGGAAAATAGTAAGGTTAATGGATCAATGATCCTTTTTCTTTGAATGTCGACCAAGAGAACTGTATGTTTCAAGAAATCAGCCCCTATAATAGGCGAGAAAACATCAGCAATAACAAAAGTTCATTTGAAAACTCTTCTTGATCCGAAATCCAAGTTAATCAAACTAGTACTAAAAGCTTTCACTTTGGTACCATTGGCCGCGAAAAGATTAAAATTCGAGTCTGTGGAGCAGATTTTAAAAATATTGGGTGGAATTACGGAAACGTCAGCACCAGTATCTATCAAAAAAAATTGTTTAGAATTTATTTCTCTTACGACTTGAATTTTGATCATCAACACATGTTGCTATGTGTTGATGATTAAAGGGTTTCTTGGATTCGATGGCTGTGAACGTTGCGAAAATCTACTAAAATGTACGAAAAAAGGTAAGCATTTAAGAGCCTTAACTCCAAATTTGGAATGATAGAAACAAAGATTCCTTCCATTTGAATTAGAGCGAAATCTCCTGTTCATACTACTCGAACGATTAGGAGTCCGAGACCGAATATTAATACTGTCGATTAAACGGTGCATTTCAGTTAGAATTTCATTTTTGAAATCTAACATCTCTTGAACGGAATTAGTAGCGGGAACATTAATAAAACAACTTGGTTTTTCCACTGCATTTTTTTGTAAATTGTTTATAGTCTCCATAACATTATCAGCTCTTTCGGCTAACGTGTTGAGCGGAAAATCGTTTTCGAATACTGTCAATACAAGTTGAACTTGTTGAGGTACTCTTGTGAGCCAAAGTTCTTTGATGGATTCTTCATTAAAATTTTTACTGGCATTGTAACGGAATTAGGATAGAAGTTGGGAGGGTATCATATCTCCCAACGTCAGTCAATGTAAAACATTATTAAGTTTAGTTTTAAATGACTCGCTTAGACCCTTAATAACCTCTGTTTTAAAAAAAGAGTACGGAATGGTTCCTTTATCCTGAATAATCAAATCTGCAAATTGGTCGTGAAGACGACTGTCTAAAGCTCCTAACGCGTGAGAGTAACGCGATTATTCAGATGTAATTCTAGCAACATTAAATTGTTGTTCGAGTATCTCAAACTAAACGATAACAAGAGGTTGTGGAGCTTTAAAAGCAACAGAAGCTAAAGAACGTGAATTTTTGGAAGGTACATTTTTGGAAGGTCTGGATTGGCCAATCCAGAAGAATGACAAAAATCTAAACAAATTCATAAGTACTGGTAATTGATGGGAATAATAGAAAAACATAGTGGGATAGATTTCCACCTCGCAAAATCTGAAGTTTTAATCAGTAGAATAAATCAAAATCAAGATATGAACGAGTTACATGTTTGGGGCCAATTTTGGCCAATCCAGAACAATGACAAAAATCAGAAAAGGTTCAGGCATCATGTTTGTTGTGTGCTTACTATTGTTTTTACAAAATAAGAGTTGTTAATTCATTTTTCTTCAATTGGTTGAGTTTAGTTTTAAATAATTCAACGAATTTATAAAATTCGATTTCGCCTAAATGTTTGTATGTTCTCTATTATATAATTATAATATACACAAATACATATATAGAAAAAACTCGTTTATCCCAGCCAACTTAAAATAACGAACTTAAATAATTTTGGTGACTAAAAAAAATATACTTTAAATGACAACGCCACAACATTACAAATCAATTGAATTAACCGTTGTATGACCAATAAAACATATAATCGCTGAAAATCTAATTTATATACACTTTATTTGACACAAAATCTTAAAATGAATACAACTTACATTTAAAAAAAATTTATTTAACATTACAAATCAATTGGATTAATCGCCCTTTACCGTTTGAAAATAGTATAATTTTCCAAAAAGAAAAAGTTAATCAGACTTTTCTTCAGGAGAGTGCCTTTTAAGAAATGACTCTTCAATTATTTTGTTTAGATTAGAAAATAATGACCTTGGAAAAGACTTGAACCCGTCTAAACCAAACAAATTGTATATAAAACGGATTATCATCAGGTTTATGGTATTAAATATCTGTCATTTAAATGGAATAAAATATAATTATTTTATAGTAACCCTTAGTTGGTATTTTAGCATTTTGCCTCTCAAATACTTAGAACATATATACATATGCTGTGTACATCAATAAACAGATTTGTTACACAACTTTAACCAAAATTAATTTTTGAGCTCAGTTTCATTTTGGGATATCAATTTTTATATACATATTCAAACACAAAAACTTAAAAATATTATAAAAAAAAAGGTTCTCAGACATTATTTAATTAAGTAATTTAGTTTTTATAGTCTTGTGTTGTTTTATGTAAATAAGTTTGTAAAATATTTTTATATGTTATATATGCCCTTGTAAACCGGAAAAAATTTCCATACCTCCGTAAACGAAAAATAATATAATCATGGGAATTAATTTTTCGGATTCCTTTTTTTTTTGTATATTAGCATGACCTATAGAAAAATTAAATGCTGATACCCATCTACCCTAATTGTATTTTATGGATAATTTCTTGGGCATAATCAAAACCCAAAAATATGTTTGTATCGTATCCTTCGACCCATAATATTAGCAAAACAAAAAGAATATCCAAGTACGATCAGACGCCAACAAAAACCGATATTAAATCGGATTCGAAATCAAAGTTGTTGATTCCATTTTTATAGTTTTGTTTGTTTCAATTTGGTTTAAACATATTTTGATTGGCGCTAATCGTTGGTATCATAGCCTCGGACACGCAAATCCAGTCGTCACTCTGTCTTAATCGAAAATCGGTATTGTGGTTTTGCGCAATTTGATTTTTTTAAACCATATAATCCGATTTCGTATTTTAGAAGCATCCGTGCGAAAAATCAATTATATACTTGTTTATTTCGCTGTGCGGTTGAAAAGATTTCCTTTTGTCCATTAAACAACGGAATTTTCTTGTTTATTTTTTTATTTTTTTGCGTCATGAAAAATTATTTTGTCCTTTGATTAAATTTTGTTTGGTTAATACTTGTTTCGTGAAATATGTGCGGCTGTAATGTAATATTTTCATTATTTTCCAAATTCTTTTTTTCTGCCAGCACTTTTGTGATTTAATAGCGCTTAGGTAAGATCAAATGATTGTGGTATATAAGTGGAATTTTTATTTAAAAAAAATTTTTTTTTTAACTTCTGATTTAATTTAAGAATTCCAACGTTTATTTTGACAAACGATTTAACTCTATAGCTGGTCAAAAAAGTATTTGGTTGTTTTAAATATTTTCACTATTTCAAAATTTTTTGCTCGCTATAAGTGATTACTACCAAAAGCCAAATCGGCAAACCCTAACCTAAAATAACCCATTTTTCAAACGGACTTTAGCGACCACTTTGACCCGGTCAAAGGTTTTAAAGTAAAAATAAATTTTGTATCACTACCGATTTGGTTTTCTTGTAATTTGTTAGTTAAAATTTGAAAATAGTGAGGCAAGATCGATTTTCTTATGGAACATTTTACGAAGAATTATCTCGTTGAAAATGTTAAAGCTTTTAGTGGTGCTTTACTGGTATGCCATTAAACATTTGTAACGCTTGGGTGTATAATTGTGCACATGCTTGATACTATAAATCCTGAGTGCTCAGGGCTGGGCGGGTTCAATGAAATTTAAATAAGATTACACCACAGCATCACAAAAAAACTAAAATCATGTGCTACGCCAACCAACAACACTTCAACTGGTCACCCATAACATGACAATTACTTCATATTAATGATACTTCCCCACACAAATAATTTATCTCGACATTTCTAAGTTAATAATCAAAACGATAACCGGTATGCAATGACAAAATAAGCATTATATTTAATGTTTGAACTTAATGTACTACAGATTATATTACATATGTTATGGACAGCCCATAATATTAACTTTAACAGTATAATTATTCAATTCAATATCGGAGTGTCTAAATCAACTCCATAAGAAAGTCACGTGTCTTTATATATATATGAATGATAGGTAAATTTATTATTTTCGTGCAATAACTATATAAAAAAAATTACCAAAAAACACACTTACCCACAAAATCCAGAGCGCTCAGGGGATTGCGCTCAGGGGATTTGTAACGCTTGGGTGTATAATTGTGCACATGCTTGATACTATAAATCCTGAGTGCTCAGGGCTGGGCGGGTTCAATGAAATTTAAATAAGATTACACCACAGCATCACAAAAAAACTAAAATCATGTGCTACGCCAACCAACAACACTTCAACTGGTCACCCATAACATGACAATTACTTCATATTAATGATACTTCCCCACACAAATAATTTATCTCGACATTTCTAAGTTAATAATCAAAACGATAACCGGTATGCAATGACAAAATAAGCATTATATTTAATGTTTGAACTTAATGTACTACAGATTATATTACATATGTTATGGACAGCCCATAATATTAACTTTAACAGTATAATTATTCAATTCAATATCGGAGTGTCTAAATCAACTCCATAAGAAAGTCACGTGTCTTTATATATATATGAATGATAGGTAAATTTATTATTTTCGTGCAATAACTATATAAAAAAAATTACCAAAAAACACACTTACCCACAAAATCCAGAGCGCTCAGGGGATTGCGGTATGTACGATTCATATAACTTGACCTAAAACAAAATTATTAGCACTATAAAGTTCACCATATCATTCACCACAATAAATTCACTATTCAAATTCATTAAATTTCTTAGATAAAACTATAAGCTAATCACACACTATACAAACATATACTTATATATCATAAATGAATTCATAAAAAAAAATGATTTATCCCAAATCTTGTGTTTGATAAGCAGAGCAGTGGCCCTATTTATATAATATATACATGTGCGAAGAAGAAGGTTAATCCAATATTTTCCCGTTTTTTTTTTTTTTTTTTTTTTTTTTTTTATGTTTTCGAATAAACCAATACCGCTGCTGGAACCCAATGAACTTCCAATTTATTTGTTGTCACCGTTCATTTATATTAGTCAGCGATTTATAAAATAACGCCAATAAATAATATAGCCGGTCGGCTAGGCAATAGCGTGGACGGACCCACTACCTACACCACCCCAAGGTCGTCACCTAAGGTTTCGGAAACCCAATTGTAGGAGTAAAAACCGGCTATAGTTTGACTTTGGTAATTTTATAACAGGAAAGGCGGTTAAATTCCCTCTAAAGGCGATTACCTTAATCTACGATATCACTCTTGGTCCACAATTTAACTATATTTAATAATACCAAATTTATAAAAACTAATTTCCACTCAGTATATAAATCTATAATTACCCGTTTATATTTTTTCGTCTATAAATAAAAATGTCCAAGCAAACACCCGAATATTAGCGCATTTGCGGATGGCTCTATTCAATTCAATATGGCTCTACAAACTAACACTGATTTTTACAAATATGTAGATTTAAACAGATATATCCATATATCAATGATAATGTTGTTATGATGACTGCTGCTCATCAAAAAGACTGAAATCAATTATTTGTTTTTGGATATCCACGATCATAAAAAATTACTTTATGATCATATGGTAGGAGGAAAATCAATACCACCACAATATTGGTCAATGAACAAGCGAAAACCAGTCCATACAACGGGTCAGTTAATGCAATAAATTGATGACGGGTCAGTTAAAGCAATAAAATGATGTTAGTGTTCCTATCATAATCATCAACAAAAACATTATAGCTACAGTGCGACGACAGCAATCATAATGCGAATTATATCTTATATGACGTTAAAAGTACCTACAAATATTTTTGTAGAAACCTTAAAAAAAATATCAATGCAAGACGCACGTTACAACACAGATTTTCTTGATAGCGCTTAATCGTTAGTGAAAAGCGGTAAAGTCGAGAAAACTCTGAAAAAAACCTTAAACGGTCTAGACTGAAATCTATATGTTAACCATTCACTCAACGTTTAATGTCTTTCGCGTGAAACATACCTATCAAGCATCCCGTTTCATCCTCTAGCTGGTAATTGACCTTCCCAATTCTACACTTCACTCGGGCCTTGATAAATTTAGGAGCGAATTTTGCACAAAAGTAATCAATTGCCCTGCTTTGTGGGTGGTTACGATAATAAACTATTTCACCAGGCTGAAAATCAACCACTCTAGAGCGTAAGTTATAATGTGATGCATATTTTTTATAGGCTTCTGCCACTTTACTTCTCACCTCTTCGTGAATAAGTTGAATTCTTTCCGGAAGAGATTCCACTAAGACACTATTTTCGTGTATACAACCAATTTCTCGAAGCAATTTGTATTCATCGCCATGGTTGGTTCGGTGATATCCAAATAGGCAGAAATGTGGGGAGACAGATAATGCGTCATGAACCGAATGTCGCAATGCACTACTAATTGCACTTAAATAAGTATCCCAGTCGCGATGGTCTTTGGATACATAAGCTCTGATAGCTTCAATTATAGAACGGTTTACACGTTCTGAGGCATTAGACTGTGGAGCATACAAGGCTGTTTTCACATGTTGTACCCCAAATTCCTTTAATAGCTGTTGAAATTCCTTACTAACAAACTGTACACCATTGTCTGAGTGTATCGACTCTGGAACCCCGTAAACTAAGAATATATCATCCCTAATATATGTTACGATTTTTGATGCAATAGCTTTATTTAATGGTTTTAAGAGGACGAATTTAGTCAATTTATCCAAAACAATGAGAATCGTCGTCTTTCCATTCTTTGATCTCGGATACGGTCCTAACAAATCCACATATAATTTTTGGAATGGCCGTTCCAAACAACGATTGGGAGTCATGGGTGGAGTTAGCATTTTGTTTGCGGCCTTGGAAGTTTTACATGTAGAGCAATTAGCTATGTAGTCTGTTACTTCTCTCCTTAAATGAGGCCAGAAATAGAATCGT
Source organism: Tipula confusa (assembly GCA_963556175.1). Classification (NCBI taxonomy): domain Eukaryota; kingdom Metazoa; phylum Arthropoda; class Insecta; order Diptera; family Tipulidae; genus Tipula; species Tipula confusa. The sequence continues at coordinate 43,343,318 of OY744477.1, read as the reverse complement.
CTAATTCGATCTAGAGTTTTACGAATGCCTCCATGAGCCGCACTTGGAGTATCGTGTTCCTGTTTAATAAGCAGATTGGTTAACTTAGAAGGGACCCACAGCTTCCATACGGGAATGTCAGTTATAATTTGACTCCGCAGTGGTTCTAATCGTATATAGATTTTTCCATTCGCGATTCGGTGGTTCGGATAAGTCGATGGGGATGCCTGGAATTTATTTAACAAATTTACATACTCTGAATCAGAAAAATGGTTCGAGTGCAGATCAATAGACCCCACATGCAAGTGTTTCTCTTTTCTCAATTCGTCGAAATTGTCACAGAACGCTCGGGAGAGGGCATCAGGAACAACATTGAGTGAACCTCTTTGATGTTCAATGGAAAAGTCGTACGATTGAAGTTTCAAGCTCCAACGAGCTAACCTGCCGCTTAGGTCCTTTTGGGACATTAGCCATTTCAAACTGGCATGATCTGTTATCAAGGTAAAATGGTAACCCTCGACGTATGGTCTAAATTTGTGTACACTAATCAGTGCTGCTAGACACTCCAATTCTGAAATTGAATAATTACGTTGAGCACTATTCAATTTTTGTGAAACGAACGCTATCGGACGTTCCTGGTCATCTTCATCTTTTTGAAAGAGGACCCCTCCGATACCTTCTGTACTAGCATCACACCTAATATAGAAGGGTTTAGTATACACCGCATTTACTAATACGGGAGCCGTTGTTAATAGTGATTTTAATTTGTCGAATGCAGATTGAGCGTCACAGCTCCATACGAATTTTTGTCCCTTCTTGAGCAAGTTGGTAATTGGAGCGGAGATTTCTGCGAAGTTCGGAATGAATCTCCGATACCATCCTGCCATGCCTAACAGTCTACGGGTTTGTTTTACAGTAGTTGGGTTTGGGAAGTCACAAATGGCTTCAACCTTTCCAGGATCGGTTCGGAGACCATCCTCACCTACTATAAATCCCAAATATTTTATCTCCCGCATTACAAAATTACTCTTGGACAAGTTAATGGTTAAACCAGCATCAGATAATAATTTCGCTACTGTCTTCAATAGATAAAAGTGTTCCTCAAGAGTGGCTGAGATGATCAATAAATCGTCCAAATACACGAAAATCCTTTCGTGGTATTGGTGGGGTATAACTTTGTCCATTAGTCTGCACATACTCTGGGGCGCGTTACATAAGCCAAACGGCATCACAGTAAACTGGTAGAGTGGTCTACCAGGTACCGTGAATGCCGTTTTCTCCTTAGATGCCGCCTCCAGAGGTATTTGCCAAAAGGCATCTTTCAGGTCTAACGAACTTATAAATTTAGTAATATTTAGACGACCAATTAACCCATCAATGTGAGGGAGTGGGTATGCATCCTTTTTGGTGACCGAGTTTAGCTTCCTAGAGTCTAAACATAATCGCGCTTTACCATTCGATTTTCTGACTAACACCATGGGGGAACTCCAGGCACTAGTTGACTCTTCAATAACTCCCATTTTTAGCATGCGGTCTAACTCGCAGTATATTATATCCTGGATAGCAGGTGATACGTTGTAAAAACGTTGCTTAATAGGAGAAGTTTGCCCTACATTGATAACATGTTCCATAACTCTAGTTCTTCCCAAGCCATGTGTTTCAAAAGCTGCAAACATTGATTTGATTGATTCCAACACATTTTCCTGAGATGGGGTTAAGCAATGCTTAGTGGACTTAGCAACGATAGGTGTGGCAATTTCATTGATGATCTTTGGAGCTAAATTAAACTTGGCCCAAAAGTCAATGCCCAAATAAAGATTTCCTGACAAACTTGGTACTATATAGAATCGCAAGGGATGGACTATGTTATTATATTCTACCTTAGCTTCTACAAATCCAACTATAGGTTGTGACGTACCATCAGCCGTTTTTACATAAGAGCTGAGATGCCGAATTTTAAGACCCATGATTTCAATAAGTTTTAACGCATTTTTCCCCAAAACACTTATAGATGCGCCACTATCTAAAAGACCAATTAGATTATGTCCATTAATCGAAATTTCCGTGTGAGGCCTTTGATCATTCTTAAGGCTTATGATCGAGTTGCAACATTGCTTAATGATAAATCGGCGTGCCTGCCAATATTGTTTCATACGGACTGATTGTTTCTTTTCCGTAAAACCCAATACTGTTTGAGGAATATTTTCTAGTGAAATTTCCCCCTTTTTTAAGCGCAAGACATTTGGTTTGGAGGAAACGACCGTCAGCTGTTGATGAGCTGCTAAGTTAAATAGTTTATGGCAGCGGCATACTTCATTGTTTTGTACATTTGTGGTTTGTGTATCTACGGATTTTGATGTAACGGGTGTTGGTATTTTAATTATAGTTTTCTGGGGGGTATCGATCCCGAACGAGTTTCCCCCGACTGGAACTCGTTCGACTTTTGGTTTAAAGATCGTTTAGCGCAAAGAAGGCAATTTGGTTTTCTTACCTCGGGTGCACCACACCCAAAACAAAAAACACTTTGGAAATCTAACAGACAGTCGTGGTAGCGATGTCCGATATCTTTACAATTCCAACAAACGAGATAATTGGATTGCGGGAAACTCTATCGCTCTTAGTAGCTTGAACGGCGGATATATCAGTATCTGTTCTATCCTCGTTACTCATCAAAAGGTCGGATGGCATATCTTTTGATTGCGCACGATATTGAACTTCGTTTAAGTTTAGTCGACGTTTTGGATATTCCACATTCTGCCGTGGATCATACCCCGAACTTGACCAAATTCGTTCAAACTGGTGACATACCGCTCTAAGTTGTTCTACCGTATTGAATTGCATAGATAACGTCGCCGTTCTTAAAACGGGATTCATGTTTTCGCGAAGAATTTCTACTAGCTCCGAATCTGAAAATCGTTTTGAAAGATGCCCATTTAATGTTTGAATTTCTAGAGCAAAATCGTTAAAGCTTTCTCTGTTTTGCATTTTCCGTTCAATTGATCGACGAGTTTCTCGCTCACTTTCGTGGCTGGAAAATCTCAAAAGCAGAGCTGTTCTCATATCAAACCATGTTGCGTTAGGGTTATCTCGCGCATAAACCCACAACCATTTTTCAGCGTGATCGCTAACAAAATTGTAGATCAGTAGAGGTAGTTTATTTTCCGCGTAACCATCTCTTTTCGCGAATGTCTCTAATCGAAACACAAAATCATGCACATCTAGTCCTTTCGAACCACCATTAAATGAAATTTTCCACTGAGGAAGCTGACGGGACTGATTTTTGTTTGTGTCTACTAACTCAGATGTGCGAATTTTAGGTCGAGCACCAGTGTTTTGTAGAACTTCTAATTTGCCTGGGCCATTTTTAGTATTTATGGAACGACAGTTACTTTGATCACTCAAACTCAAAGGATTATTAATAAGCTTAGGAGGTGACGTTAATTCACGATGTTTTTCTTGCGGATAACCTTGCCATGGATTATTATAAAAATTCAACTCATTGTCTATTGATGAATACATCTGCTGCGGAAGAACAAACCGTTCCCTTTGATTGGCTTCCTTAGTATCAAACCTTTGGGTTGTTTTCGAACCAACCTGCATCAGCATGGATGCTCCTTCTTCTTTCTCACTAGGATCAATAAGGTCATCTTGCCTAGTTTGACTGGGATCACCTATGGGATCATTAGTGTTTGTGTTCGAGGATTCTTCGGCAAGCAGACGCTGTGCATATTGATTCACCCGTCTGAGTTTAGTTATCACGCTGGTGATATTCAGAATTTCACCCGTGGTGTTTTTAATACGCTCCAGTCGTCTTTGCCAATGCAGAGCTCGAAACATTACTTGACTCACTAATACCTTATTTAAGGGTTGGAATTTGATGTCTGTTTGTTTATTTAAAGATTCTGCTATATCCTTTGCAGAACCAACCTCCAAACTGATATCGATATCGGGATGTGGTTTATTTGGTTTAGGTTTAGAGTTTGCCGCCTCCTCGATCATTCGATCAACCAGTAATTCTTTAGAATTAGACAACCCAGACTTAATATTTCGAATAATAAACTCAACTTTTAGCTCTTCGCTTGTGAGAGCGTCAATATAACTTGTAAAATTCATTGTAAATAAAAGACTATTGCTACCACCGCAATTGAAAAAATAAATATGTAATTTAAATTATATCTAAATCCAAGCAACAGAACCAAAAAAATTTATGTATTTATGAAAATAATACAAAAAAAAAATACTATACCAATATGGGATATACTTATATACTTTTAATAATTAAGTAGATAATAATATGTACTAAAGTACCAAATAATAACGAAAAATTAGATAAATATTCTGTGTTTACAAAAAAAAAAAAAATGTTAATTAAGTAACAATTAATATATAATTCAACTAGGGGAAGTATTCAAATAATTGTTTGTAATCATCCAAATGGGCGACACCCTCAAAAATCAGAATAAAATTTAACCAAACTAAACCTATGCATTCATAAGAAGGTAGACCAACTAAATGAGCTAAGAATAACGGAATCCCAGCAAATCAATTAGGTCAATTAGTTGGAACCATAAAAACTTAAAAAAAAAATTATTAACCTAATAGAAATTTAAAAAAAAAACTTGTACTTCACTATACGTGAAGTAACACTGTAGTGGATTACCGACAAAAAACAAATATTTGATGAAAAATTTAGTTAGGCAAAATTATCTAATCAAAATAATAATTATAATATAACAAAGTATGGGAGCAGCAGAAATGGTTGTTGATTGGTACATAAACATAAATATATATACATAAATATATAGAATATTTAAATAGAATAACCCGACAGGTGAAAACAATTAAATTTAACCCCGATGACTGATAAGATGACTAAGAATCACTTAGATTCGATTATCATTCATCATAATTAAATCAACTGCACTAATCGGAAAAAAAAATTTGATGACAAAAATAAAATAACACTAACAAAAAAATAAAAAAGAAACAACTGTGAAAACTACTGGGAACCACTGAGTCACAGCCAATCAACCAGTAAATTTACACGCTGAAATCAATTCTCTATTATCTGATTAGTAACTGATATGAAATATTTAAATACTCAAACAGACAAGTTAAAACAGTTAAATTTCAATCCAATGATAGATAAGATGACTAAGAATTACTTAGATTCGATTATCATTTGTCATAATTAAATCAACTGCCCTAACCCGCTATTAAACTGAAAAAATTTAATTAATGCGAAGGAAGAAAAACACTAACCATAAAAATAAAATAAAAAAGAATAACTATGAAAATCATTGGGAAACACTGAGTCACAGTCAATCAACCAATATTTCCACGTTAAAATCAATCTTCTATGATATAGTTAAATGACTTGAATATAAAATTTTTAAAATTTAATAACATCTGAAAAATTTCAAAATTACCAAAAGATGAATATTCCGCATTTAATTAATAAAATGTAAGAGGCGGAAAAAATGCATCTATAGATAAGGAGTGAAGCTCCTTGGATGCTTTATTAAAGCGACCAAAACTATTTATAAAAACACATGTTCAATAAAGAAAATTAATAACAGGTCCCTGTTTCGGCGCCATTTTTGTAACGCTTGGGTGTATAATTGTGCACATGCTTGATACTATAAATCCTGAGTGCTCAGGGCTGGGCGGGTTCAATGAAATTTAAATAAGATTACACCACAGCATCACAAAAAAACTAAAATCATGTGCTACGCCAACCAACAACACTTCAACTGGTCACCCATAACATGACAATTACTTCATATTAATGATACTTCCCCACACAAATAATTTATCTCGACATTTCTAAGTTAATAATCAAAACGATAACCGGTATGCAATGACAAAATAAGCATTATATTTAATGTTTGAACTTAATGTACTACAGATTATATTACATATGTTATGGACAGCCCATAATATTAACTTTAACAGTATAATTATTCAATTCAATATCGGAGTGTCTAAATCAACTCCATAAGAAAGTCACGTGTCTTTATATATATATGAATGATAGGTAAATTTATTATTTTCGTGCAATAACTATATAAAAAAAATTACCAAAAAACACACTTACCCACAAAATCCAGAGCGCTCAGGGGATTGCGGTATGTACGATTCATATAACTTGACCTAAAACAAAATTATTAGCACTATAAAGTTCACCATATCATTCACCACAATAAATTCACTATTCAAATTCATTAAATTTCTTAGATAAAACTATAAGCTAATCACACACTATACAAACATATACTTATATATCATAAATGAATTCATAAAAAAAAATGATTTATCCCAAATCTTGTGTTTGATAAGCAGAGCAGTGGCCCTATTTATATAATATATACATGTGCGAAGAAGAAGGTTAATCCAATATTTTCCCGTTTTTTTTTTTTTTTTTTTTTTTTTTTTTATGTTTTCGAATAAACCAATACCGCTGCTGGAACCCAATGAACTTCCAATTTATTTGTTGTCACCGTTCATTTATATTAGTCAGCGATTTATAAAATAACGCCAATAAATAATATAGCCGGTCGGCTAGGCAATAGCGTGGACGGACCCACTACCTACACCACCCCAAGGTCGTCACCTAAGGTTTCGGAAACCCAATTGTAGGAGTAAAAACCGGCTATAGTTTGACTTTGGTAATTTTATAACAGGAAAGGCGGTTAAATTCCCTCTAAAGGCGATTACCTTAATCTACGATATCACTCTTGGTCCACAATTTAACTATATTTAATAATACCAAATTTATAAAAACTAATTTCCACTCAGTATATAAATCTATAATTACCCGTTTATATTTTTTCGTCTATAAATAAAAATGTCCAAGCAAACACCCGAATATTAGCGCATTTGCGGATGGCTCTATTCAATTCAATATGGCTCTACAAACTAACACTGATTTTTACAAATATGTAGATTTAAACAGATATATCCATATATCAATGATAATGTTGTTATGATGACTGCTGCTCATCAAAAAGACTGAAATCAATTATTTGTTTTTGGATATCCACGATCATAAAAAATTACTTTATGATCATATGGTAGGAGGAAAATCAATACCACCACAATATTGGTCAATGAACAAGCGAAAACCAGTCCATACAACGGGTCAGTTAATGCAATAAATTGATGACGGGTCAGTTAAAGCAATAAAATGATGTTAGTGTTCCTATCATAATCATCAACAAAAACATTATAGCTACAGTGCGACGACAGCAATCATAATGCGAATTATATCTTATATGACGTTAAAAGTACCTACAAATATTTTTGTAGAAACCTTAAAAAAAATATCAATGCAAGACGCACGTTACACATTGATGCAGTGAACGGGTTAGTAAATGTTCGGGCATCTCTTGTCGACTCCATTAACAAACTTTGTGAAAATTAAAACGAAATTAAAATGAACAGTATTAAATTTCAATTAAGTTGCTCAATTATTTGTTAGCTGCTAATACCAAATTTTATCCATTTTTAGCTCAAATTCACTGTCTCAACAAAAAAGCCAAAATCTGTAATAGTGGTCTGATTGGGTTCAATGTATCTCTCAGAATAGGTTTTGTTTAATAGATAAACTATAAAATTTCATTTAAGTTGCTCAATTATTTCTTAGCTCAAAAGGATTTATCGAGAGCATCTGATTAAGGCATAAATCATCATAATTGGACCACTATCTCGTATTTTTTTGGCGATTCACTCATATTCGTAAATTCCGCAAACAATTTTCTCCTGGAATCTGTCTTTCATCAATACAATTCGGATAAAAACGCACTTTGCATTTTGTATATATAAACAATTAATTTCTAACGGATTGGTGGGCAATTATGCACACGCTAAATCTTACAGAATTAGAGTTCGTAACTCCCATTAATCGAAACTAATATCCACAAAATTAGAATCCGCTGTGTGATTGACTTTCCATCACATTTTTACGATGGCGCATATATTAAAGATCTCCGGGGAAAAATTTATTCTACTCACATCTGACATAAATTGTTAAGGTTAACAAATTATCTGAAATTATTTACATTTAAAAATCTCATTATATTTATAAATGCTTATTTATTTTACCTGAATTTAATGTCGTTTAATGCCCAAGGGTCTTTAATAGAAATGGCTCAAACCTATACTAAAAACATAGAGATGAAAACAAATTTGTGGTTATGGATTTTTATTGCTCATAAAAATGACTCTAAATTAAAAATGATATTATGTTTGGGTTATCCATACGATAATCGTGTAATGAATATGCAATTAATCAGTCTAGACCTATGTTAGGTATGTAAATATTAGTAGTTCAGGAGGTCTGGGGGTTAATCCGATGGAAAACTCAAAAATTTGGGTAAATCCAATCCGATACGAAATTTGTTTAGTACCGCGTAAGACTTTCGGATCACATTTTAGTACTGCCATACGTGAAAAGCGGTTTTTAAATTTTAACTCATAAAGCACTTGCTATGTTTCCTATTATGTTGATGGCTTTTTTATCTGATGATTTTATCGTTTTGATTTTTCAACTCAATATTTGAAAAAATATGTTGAAGCTGGCTGTTAATAGCCAAATCATATCTTCTAACTTGTGCTATTTATCTATAATATGGTTCAATTTCTGGAACGTCATTTGCTGCTGCTCCTTTGGTGAAATTTGCAACACTGAACGGGAGTTATGTTTTCTTTCACTATATTTGACTCTGCCTGAGCAAAAGTGACTTGGTGTTAATATCATCTCCTGTGGAACTACAGATAGTGTTGTTAGTGGCCTCGAATTTAGGCATGCTTTGATCTGTGATGTCACTATGGCCACGTTTGTTAATTTTCTTTTCCCAACTATTCGCGTGAGATGGTGCTTCATTGATTTAACTACAGCTTCCCAAAATTCTCCAAAATGAGATGCTGCAGGCGGTATGAAAAGCCATGTTGTTCCGCTTTTAGTTAGAATTTCTTGAAGATGTGGAATAGTTTGTTTAAAGACTTCATTTGTTTCTTGTTTTAGTAAGGATCGGGCTCCGACAAAGTTTGTTTTATGAGATAGATATTTTGAAATAGGTTATTGGGCGCTTTAAACCTTTTGACCGCGGCAGTTTATATTCTCACTCATAGACGGTTGTTGCGATCAGTTTTGAGTATTTAGTATCAAACAGGATGTTCTTTGGACCTTATATGTCTCTACTGCATTGAACTTATTCTTCCTTGGATTTTGTAAAATTCTATTTGCCACGAAGTATTTGTATTTATACAAACACTTCGTGGCAAATAGAATTTTTCACCTGCAGCGACTCAGTTAACTTGTATACCAAATTTCATAGTAACAAGGCTCATAACTCAAGTCGTGGTAGTGGCAATATCGTTTGAATTAGGGCTACTCTTGTCTTTGATGAATGTTGAGCCAGTTTTATTTCTCATATTGGCTGACGCTTTTAGCATAAATGACTGCATAAAAACCTTTTTCAGAGGCATCACAAAACCAATGATCACTAATTGTGGATGTTTGTTCAAAGTAGACCCGTCTGGATATGGTTATCATCTCTATCAAAGTAAAGTTGGAGGTAGTAGTTGATTTCAGGAGAGCCATGCTACTCTAAGTTTCTGCATCATTAATTTAGCTACTATTGTAGCTGGTTCTAGTCATCCAACGATATTGAAAAGTTTTCCACTGTCAGACAGCAAGTTGCGCTTGGCCAAATTCTTGTCCCTAGAAATTGGAATTGAGATGGAAATTCCAAAACAATCTCTTGCTGGATTCCAATGCAGCCCTAGAATATTAATAGTTTCTTCAAATTAATTTAAGTAGCCCATTTACGTAGATTGAATCTGACAGCTTTCTATACCAGCTGGTTTTTAGAAACTGCGGCCTCCTGTACTGAATTGTTTCTAGAAATAAGGTCGTATACGTAAAAGTTGTTAAGAACTACTTCTGATGTGAGTATATGTGACTGGGTACACTAATAATTCATCCTTCGCCAGTTATTGCTCCTTTATTGGTCGTTTGGTGTTTTTTCCACAGAATTCTTTGATCATTTTGGTCATCTTCATGCTTGTCAATTTGGCGAAACATTTTTCTAAATCGGCTGTGTTTTTTTAGACCATTCATCATGCCATCATGTAGTGATATCCCTGAAAATGTTTTGGCATATGCATTAAGGACGATTCTGACTTTGGTAATGGACCTTGCTTCTTTGATAACGGCATGTTATCGTAAATAAAAATGTCCAGCTTCTCTAAAAGGCGTAAATGAGTAGACGAGTTGTAGCTCAAAAGGCGTAGACGAGTTGTATCTGTTTTCCTCGAAAAAGCCAACGGTTTACTTCATACGATCCATTGGCTTGATGCGAATAACTTTTTTTGTAAAAAATCCTCGCATTCGACTACTTGTTTGGTCAATAGCCGTTTATCGTCTAATTCTTTTAGTTCCAAAATTTTTGTCAGCTGTTCATCAATTTGGTGAACCTTTTAAATAATTTTCAATTATTATCTATCCATAATAATGGTCACCTAATAGTATGTCGATTGGACCGGGTTCATTGAAGGTCGGATATGTCCATATCAAATTTTTTTATCATTCCAACTGTTATTGTTGAAAGTTTAAATTTATTAGTTACTTTTTTCTAAATGACAAATAGAGCAAACTGTGATAAGCCCCGTAACATGTTTGACATTTTTTGCCACAGAACACATCACGATGCTTCCAGATGGTGATTTCGTGATCGCCGCTACAATTAGCGCAAATAAAGGTAGCATTAGCCATCGAAACATGTGGTGTTCTCTTTTGAAAATTCTGTTGTAACGATTCCTTTGTTTTGATGACTTTTTCTAACGAGAGCAAGTGATTGGAATCTTGTTTACACGAAAGTAAAAAAAACTATCCATTGTTTGAATTGTTTTTGGATTTTTAGCGAATTTCGTTCATGCGACGAGTCTGACACTGTGTCCGAAACCCTCGATAAACATTTGCGAATACAATTTTTTGACATTTATTTGATAAAAACGAAGACACTTAAATTATCATGGTTAGTTGCTATGATAATTTTTGACAAATACTAAAACTTTCTATAATAAAAGCCAAACTCATCGCGTAGCACACTCGGATATATACAATAAAACATATTAAATAAAAACACATAATATAAAAAACAATATAAGAAAAATTTGAATTTTTTCGTTGCCATGACAATTTCAATAAACAATGCTCACAATTAAATGTAATTTTGTTTGATAGTTTGCATACGTCACAAAAAATTAATTTAGAAACAAATAAGGCGTAGAAATATTTCAATCAATTATTATAGTTTTCGGACAGCGTAATAAAAAGTTGGGGAATATTTTAGAAATAAACGTCAAAAATGTATTCGCAAATATTTATCATGGGTTTCGGACACATTCTAAGCATCTATTTTTCTAAACACCCAAGTTTTGGAGTGTTTGCATACATTCGACAGAATTTTAAAAATCAAAGTAAAATATTCCAAGGATCATTTAATTCAGTTTCAGTCGCTTAGAGGTAGATTAAAATACAAAGCTTTAATCGAAATCGGTTGGCAATGGTGCGCCAAACATTAATTTAATTTTTTAAAAGCCAAACTCTTATCTTAATAAGTACATAACGACATTATCGGCAGCATGAAAAAAAAAGGGAAATGATTTTTGTTTTTGTGTTTAATCGAACTAATGTCAATTTTAATGAATTTATCGTTTTCGACAATATCGCATTTGTATTTTCCATTTTATCGACCTCTGTCAATTTTATTGTTCTAATGTAGCCATACGCATATTATAACCTAGGTGATAAAATTTCCTTTTTTAAATTTTCTGATAAAATTATTTTGCAAAGTTTACACCTACGAAAAAAAAAATGTTATCCGTTTATATGTATAGCTATGAGAATAAAGAAATGTTGTGATTTCGTTTTCGTACTTATATGCCCAGAATTTAGAAAATATCGTAAAAATCACAACCATATAAAATAAATTCAACACTAAAGTGAAATGGGTCGATTTTGGCTATACACATTGAAAATAATTTCATATATTCGACTAACAATGGTTCTCGTATACTCGTACGGCAAACAACACAAAAAAAAATATCCTAATTTTGACACTTCCAATCCCATAGTCTACAAAAAAAAATATTCCAATTTTAATGCAATAAAACCAATGAAGTGAAAAACTCAAATTGAATAAATATTAAAATGAAATTAAAGTTGGATGGAAATACAAAACATGCAAAAAAAGAAAAATCAAAAAAAAAAAAAAATAATCGGGAAAATTCAATTTGATTTTCTTTCAATTCGTTTCAGAAACAATTTCAAAATCACGAGCTTAAAAAACAAAAATATGCTTTCCAACAAATTGTTTGTAGCTTTCTGGTATATTAGTACATATATACATATAACATAGCAGAATCTATGTAAAAATATACATAGAGATAGAGGGAAGAAGTTTATATCGATGGAAATGATGATGGTACAGATAGGAAAATATATGAAAAAATTTAGATTCATTTTGGCAAAGCGATCTTTTTTTTTTAATTCTTTTTAATTTAAAGAAATGGAAGTAGCAGGCGGCACCCAAATTTATTTAACATAAAGATAAATAATTTATGATTTTTATGGAAAATTTAATTAAATTTATGACTGTGTTGTAGCTATATTTTTAACTGTAGCAATTCTAAGACTTAACCATAAGTTAATAAAGTTTTATAACTTATTTAAAATCTGTCCCGATGGCAGGACACTATATTGAATTAAAAAGTCATGGAATTCTCTTTTATATGTCACCTACTCTGTATAAACTCTTAATTGCACAATATCTCGGTTCAATATATAAATCAGCACAAAATAAAAGATCGCTGTTTTTATTAACCAGCGTTCTGCACTGTGTTTTATTCTCGAATGCCAAAATTTTCTACAATATTTTAATTTATCGTGTTCCCTTTATTTGGGGAGAGACATCTAACATTTTATAAAATCATTAATTTAAAATTATGTTGATTTATACTTAATTTATAGTTTTGACAGTAATGTCAAAGCAAAAACAATAACAGACGGGGTAAAATTTTTTTTTTGAATGATTAGCAGTGACATCACAAGACGTTTGTCACCGGACGATTGTCGTTCCCAGGATGAATTTTTTCTATTCGTCCGAGAGGCCATTTGCTTACTGGAGTATAGTCTTCTTTGATGAGAACCAAATTAACACCTTTGACATCTTGTACAGATTTTTGCCATTTATATATCAATGCTGTAAACTGTTCAGATCATCTCTATAATATTTCTTCCACAATATTTGGATTGTTGCCTGAATTCTCTGCCAACGTGATAATTTCGAATTTGATTGTGTTTTGCCTATTTTTGTGATCGACTCGGTCGAACTACTTTCCAAGTTCCAGATGAATCGTTTTACATAATCTACAATTTTATACATCGATTGTAGATCGGACCTTCTCGTAAATATTGTTTCTTACCAATCTTCGTCTAAGGTTGCTTGGAACATGACCTTGTCAATTTTTGTTTTATTGGACTCCTTATTAACTACAGCGTCATTGAAAGGCCAGTTTGACTATTCTGTATGCCACATATGTTCCTTTATTGCAACCATTTGGAACCACCATTGCTGCAAAATTGCTAGTTGACTTGGATATATTCCTCTTGATCCATGGTCGGCTGGGTTGCCCTCGGATTTTACATCTGCTCAGTGCTATCTTGGAAATTAATCTTTTCTATTCTTTGGCTTTTTCGGTTGGCTACAAAGGTTTTCCAACGAGTTTGATAGGTCAAGACTGGGTAGTGAAAATTTATCTTTATGGTACAAATTTCTTCAAGTTGATTGTACTTTTGGGATTATTACAGTCACAATTTTTCTGATAAACTCTCCGTTCACCCACTACAAAACAGTAACGTCCGTATTGTTATGAAATAATATTGGTGCTAAAAATTGTCCTATATCGATGCTAACACCCGAAAATGCTACAACACAAATTTAGGTTCACAATTCAGATTTACATCACTGCCAGTATTCGCGAAGCTTTAGTATCTAAAATGTGCCTCGTTGTTAAAGGCATTGATAACATCACTATAGATCCGTTTAAGGCAAATAATCGGAGCTCTTTAGACGAGATTCCTCGAATTGCACTTAGAAGGCCGATTTAAGGATATTTGGTTACCTATTGAAAAATAAAGCAAGAATTCTAACCAACGAATGGATTCCTCGAAAAAATTATCACAAACATGCATGATGAATAAATTGAACAAGATGAATGGGCCAGCAAATTTTTACTCTATCATAAAAAAATATTTATCTGACAGATTTACAACTTTTTTCAAGATTTTTGGCATATTACAAAACAATAGCAATGAATACCTGCTAGACTCTATATTAAATCATCATCTCTGGAACATAGTATTTAATATTAGAACAAATTATGATTTCAAAGAGTAGTGTCTGGAAAAATGGTAGAGTTGTATAGATAAAAACACAAACTGAAATGGAATGAGAATTAATATGGTCAAAACTGCAAAATCGGTTTGCAATTATATTTTCGATGAAAGACTCGACGGAATTTTTCTCCCACTCTCGGCTAACGGGGATTTTTCAAACCTCATTTCACCGATGTATTTACTTTTACTTTGTTCCAGTATCTACTAGATTTTGTCACGTAGTGGAGTTTTAATTGCACCCTAAAGATATTCTTGATAACATATGGTTTTGAATGTTCATTTATATACCCAGTCGTGGCACGGTGGTTAAACACTCATTATACCGGAAAAAATGTGTGTTGAACAAAAATGGATGAATTCATCAATCTAGAGGAAGGGTTTGACCATAAATAGTTGGTAAAGATGAAACAACGGTAACACAACGACAGCAGAAATTCAACCACTATACACTAATGATGGCAAATAAGAACAGCATCAGGAGAAACATCGAGAAGGTTGATTTTTCGGTATACAAGACCGAATAATTTGCACCGAAGATAACTTTTACTTTCAACCGTGATAGTGTTCACAAGTGAAGTCAAGTGATAAAGACTAGTGTCATAGTCCCCATCAGTTGCCAGCAGCTAGTCTTGGGAAATAGTAATAAAGTGATAGATCAACTGAGTGATCATCCAATTGTGAATTAATTAGTAGTGGATTAATAAAGAAATAGTCTGGAACTATTAGAACATCAATTAGAGTGATCTGAATTGTAAAATCCAATAAGAATTCGAATGAATGGCCGCAAATCGTAACACTATTTTGCTTTTCTTTAAAGGGATTCCTCTAAAATTAATCCTTTTTGTATCCATTCCTATTGGAATTTAGACGACATTTTTAATTAGGTTTCCTGTGAGACACCCTATTTTGAGATGAAGTAGTAAAATTCTGAAAAATGTATAAAATCGATCTATCGATTTTCTATAACTTAATTATGAATGATGTTTTAAGTGGCGATGTGTTGGGTTGCTTTAACTGTATATTATGTAAGTTGAAAGACATTTATAATTGGACAACAATTGGCCAAGGTTCTTTGCAATTTTAAATTTATGCTTCTATATTTTTTAATTTTAATTTTTGTAAAATATCATTAAATGATACTCATTTTTAGGGGAGCACAGTAACGTCAACAACTCGATTGTTTCCGGAAATAAAATAAGGAGTTAAGCCTTAAAGTGACAAGAACCAGAAACAGATTTCAGTGCGTTGCATCCTTCCACCTGTAACTGTAACACAACATCATTGTTTTCATCTTTGCTAAGCTATGACCTTTATATGCCTCGTTGTCGACGACGTAGAAATGACCGCTGATGGCTCATCATCAATTATTTGTTGAGTGTCGGAAAATGATGTTTGATCATCAGCCGATGGTTCTGTTGGTGAACAGGTAAGTTGGTTGTAATCGGCAACTGGCACATCAATTAGTTTACTTGATTATGATGTGCGAGATAGACTTTCTGGAGAAATGTTAATGTGATCACCAATATCTCAATAGCTAATCAATGTAATGACTTTGGAGCCACATTTACAAGGTGAGAACCATTAGCATTTCCGAACTTTAGGAATTTGCTGGACTCAAACGCTGTAATGTTGTCACAAACAAACACTTCTTACATCCTATGATTTGAAAATATTTTTCAGAGAACTTTAATGGCGGGGAGCATGTGCTACCTCTGAAAAGGTAAATTAGCACATAGAGCATAAACAAGCTAGCTTCTGGATACTTTCGTCTATTTAAGACCACCAAAACTATCGCCTAGCAATCTCCTTTATTGTCACAATGCCTGGATGAGCCGAATAAAGTACAAAATGAATTTGATGACGATGACATGGTGGGATTATAATCCTGCTTTCCCAAAAAAGGCGTTCTTCATGGGTGCATTTTCAGTCTGAGAATTCAATAAGGCTGTAATTTTTTAACATGTTTTAAATCTGGTCAGCCATAGTGTCCTCAGTAGTGCCAAAAAGTCTAAGCCATATTTCCGTTTCGTCAGTAATAAAACTTGACACTGGAAGTTTTCTGAGGCCATTAAATTGTAGGCACAAAAAAATTACTCTAACGGATCATTCTTCGAGACAAAATCTGACGAGTTTGAAAATTTGTGGTAAAACGCTTAAGAAAAGGCTTATGGTCCATCACAATATTGAATACTCGACCATAAACGGAGCAGTAGAATTTTTGGCTCGCACTTTAATTGCGAAAGCTTCGTTCTTAATTGGATGGTTTCGAGATGATCTTT
Organism: Tipula confusa; assembly: GCA_963556175.1. NCBI lineage: Eukaryota > Metazoa > Arthropoda > Insecta > Diptera > Tipulidae > Tipula > Tipula confusa. The sequence goes on along the minus strand of OY744477.1, from coordinate 43,326,596 downwards.
ATTGTTTCCACTCGATGTGATAGAATTACTCAAATTATGTAAGGGGAAGCATCGCATGTCAACAACAACGGAAACATTACTTTAAATGGCATTTGAACGTTGCTCATCAAAACTTTTTTAAGCGCATCAGAACTGCAATGCTCAACAGTTCCATATTGTTAGGGACGAGTTTTATGGTGCAAAGGTCCCGCAAAGGTCGCCTTATCTGGATAAACGAATGGTAAAAATTAATTAACCCTAGAAGAGCTTTGATACAGCAAAATGTCTAGGCATGACACTTGACGCTAAGCTTAGTTTTAGGTATGTTTATAAATTTGAGTACATTACAGGTACCATATTTTGTGATCCATGTGACAAGTACAACAGACGTTGCCCGTTCTTCCCAAACATAATTCATTTCGATAGACCGATAATTGTATTTTAGATTTGATCATTTTTACAAACTATAAACTAGTGTTATTTTACTGGCAAAAAGTTGGGTGCTTGCTTTGTTTCTTTATTTATTAGATATCCCATAATATAAAAATATTTAGTACTACCAACATAAGAAAAAAACATTTTACCCCTTGATCTTCCAGATGTCAGGTGGAATGAGGAAACTCGTCAAAATTTAGTATAAATATATGACATTTAGGCGATTATATATATACAAATATTTTGATTATTTTAAAACGATACCAGTAGCGACATCTAGCACTTTTTTGTAGTATTGAAACAGAGTATCATTCCAAAAATTTATTGAATTTGTGGTAAAAAATTGTTTTCGAACCAACCTAAGGCTCTAAAACCATTTTATACTATGAACATTAAAAATGTTCCGATAGTTTTGGTTTGGTGCAATTTATCTAGACTATGTAGTTATGTACATAATACTGTGTACGGTGTTACTAAATATTTTAGAGTACAACAATTAAATTTTTGTTATTTTAATGTTTTGAATGTACAAAAATAATTTTAAAGCTTTTAAAAAGTTTTATTACACCACAAGAATTTTTATTCTTTCGCTCTAATATGTAGAATTTAACTAAACACATTAAAACATAAAAGTTATGTTTACTCAAGCATAAAAATTATTGTAATAATTCAACCAAAATAACATTTATGAGTTTATATAAACTAGAAACGGTGTTTTCGTTTGAAGAATGGTGTAAATATATACAACTATGGGAGGATCTCATCCTTTAAAAAAAATAATTTAAGTAATTTCATATAACTAAAACGTTTTATAATTATGTTCAAAATGGCCATTAAGAGTAATCTAATCTGTATATAAACAACATAATTATAAATAAGTTGTGTCTCAAGTCTACAATGAAATATCAGTAGTTTCAGAATCGAAATACCGTAATCAATTATGCAACAGACAGTCCCAGTTTTGTCTATTTTAAGGCCTCTTTGCTAATTTTTTTGCAGGCAAATGATTTGTTGAAATGTAATTTTGATTCATAATAACATAATAAAAACATTAAATCTCTCTGATATATATATATATATATATATATATATATATATATATATATATATATATATATATATATATATATATATATATATCAATGGCGTAGTCTGGTTTTTAGAAGTAGGGAAGCAATTTTATTAATTTCAATTGCAATTTCGAGCCTTAATGTTGGGTGATTAAAATAATGAGCCTTAATGTTGGGTGATGTTACTTTAAGTGTTATAATATTTTCTAAATAATTATGTGCTTTTAAAGAACTGTGCTCGCTCAATAAATAAACTAGATAAAGTTTTCCTTATTCAATGAAATATCTAACTCTATACTCTATATATATAACCTTTTTGACTACAGAAGAAATTATTTTAATGCAATCATGATCTTGGATTCTGGATACAATTACATTATATACATTGCTGGAGGTAGCAGCAATACGAAGAGTACCTTCAAGATGATCATTTGAAAATTTTGTTTCTAATTTACCTTCTGTAAGCTTCAAATGCAAAAAAGCTGCTCACAAAATTTATAAAATTTTATAATTAAATCTTAAAAAATAATTATGATTTTATACTTTTCTATTTCGCACTGGTTTGGATAATCGTATTTCTTGAATCTAAATCATTCAGCTTTACGACACGTCCTAATCCAAAAGTTTTGATCTATATGAGACGTATTTTAAGTGGCTAACTTTCGTTATTTAATATTAAAATAAAATAAAATGTTCATTAAATGGTTAGTTAGTGATGATTCTTGCTGAAATAATATAATAATGGAGATGAAAGTTGTATTTAAAACACTTAAGGGCCTCGGGCTGGAAATCGAGTACAAAACGATATTAAACAAAGATGAAAATTTGATGGTGGTTTGTATCGCTTAATGGCTTTGCTTAAATTATTTAAATCCGAAAATCATTGACTATTCAACGTTTTCCTTGTAAGATATTTAACAAGGTCAGATAAAAAGTTTGGAAGTTACAACGCAACCATAGTTAAACATTAAGTATGGTTTTGTATAATTTTAAATAATTTTGACGTCGAACTCGGGTCATTATAAAAAGGCTAGGCTAGAATTACATAATTTACAAAATGCTAAAAACTTAAAATTTACTTCATAACGTCTAACTATAAACAATCTAAATATCTAATACTGAATAAAAATTAAAATGAAGAATTTCCCCTTATTTTAATATAAAACCGACAAAAGTTAGATTTAAATTAATCCAAACGGAATGAAATGCATGTTATTTCTGTTGTAACCTTCCCAATAAAATTTGTATAGCTATAGCTTTAGCTAAACACTTTTTACTATAGATTTTGATATTTACTAATTATATTTATAGCGTACACCAAAAAATATAACAAAATACGAAAAGCAAATCTAAAATTGCTTACTGAGATAATCGTAATATGCAAGTTACACGATTTGAGTAATTGAGAATTAAATTCCCCTGATTTTTGTTTATTATATTATTTCATAATTCTTTTCCATATCATAAAAAATTAAATTTTTTACTAAAGGGGAAAAATTGCATAATCAATTCAATTAATAGACACAAAATATCTCATTCTACTTTGTGCCATTCTCATTCTCTTTATATCATCTATAATTCTATAATATACAATTATATACATAAATAGTTTCATTTTGTTTTCTCATTTTTTTGTTTTCATCAATTTGCATCGAGCACACTAATGCTATTTAATCATATACACATGGGAACGTATTGTAAGTAAAAAACGTGTCGAGATATAGGTTTGAAAAGTGTATAGAAAAATATCATTCGCATATTATGAAACAAGAGAATGGTTGAAAATAGAAAAAAAAATCACAGTACAAACAAACAATAATTTACAATACAAATAAAAACAATACAATTTGGCTCTTATGACTAAAAAATACTTAATTCTCTATACACATTAAATAGTGTGCGTAATTTTGAGATAAAAATGTTAAATAGTGGTAGTAAGAATGAGAAAAATAAAACATTTTTTATATAGATAGCACCAATACACTCAATTGTGTACATAGGTTTTATTTATCTTTGCCAATGAAAGTTAGAAGACGGCTTGCAATAGAGAGGGTTTTGATTTTTATGCCTAATAAATGGAGAGGGAAGCATCTACCATATTCAGGGCGTACAGTAATAGATAAAAACAATAATATAAGCATTATATAAATAAAAAATATGTCATAAAGTGTAATATTTAGTAGAGAAATAATCAAAAATTATATTGCTTCCCATGGGGAATTGGTTTTAATCTCTTCATTGGATTATGTCAAAACCAGCACAAATGTTTTATACAAGCCGTGCTGTACGTCGTGCCATCATCTTGTAACTTTCGTTGACACAGATAAACAAAACCTATATACACAATTGAGTGTATTGGTGCTACGAAAATTCATACCAAAAAATGTATAATTTTCTCATTCCTACTACCACTATTTAACATTTTTATCTCTAAGTTACGTACACTATTTGTGTAAGGATAATTGATAATTTTTTCGTCTCTTTTTAATTATTTGTGTTTTGTATAGAAAAGAGATAACATCGATTTTGCCTTTAAAATTTTTTTTTGACATTTTTTACTCTCTTTTGTTTTATAGTATGGAAATGTTTATTTTATTTTACACTATATTTTAAATCATATATCGACACGTTTTTTACTTACAATACATTCTCATGTGTATATGATTAAATAGCATGAGTATGCAATGAATGTGGCTTGTAGTAAAGAGGGCTTTAGTGTTGTATGAATGTTGTTAATGTTAAATTTTTAAAAACAATCACTTAGTTTCAATTTTACAAAATAATACATAAATTTATATAAATTTGTGTATACAAAAAATCTATTTCAAATTTTGACATATATTTTATTTTGATATATAAACATGTGGTACACTGAACTGAAAATGTATAATAGTTTTCACTGACATCATGCGTAAAAAACTCAGAACTAATGTATTTTATCCATTTGGTAAACCGGAATCGCATTTTCGATGTTGATGATGAAATAAACTGTTCGTTTATTGAACTGGTTTCACCCTTTTTTAAAACGTTACCCATATTTTATATTTCAGACTGATCTAGTTTATGCAGTAAGTTCCTTATGTAACTTCTAGTTTGAAGGAAACGAAGGTTTTTGTTAGATTTAATGGCAATGAAACCTTTTTTCTTTAATGCGTGAAAACCAAAAGTGTGCTCGCAGACATAAAATCCAGAAATGTTTTTGATGTAGATAAGAGATTGGCGAAGACTAATCTAACGGTAATGTTTTTATTTTCCGCATCAGAAAAGGTATTACCGCCTATCCTATGATGAATAAAATTCGATTAGAATAAAGCCCAAGTATTGGGAATTGGAGGTAAGCACTAATGAATGGATGATCAGAGATATATTTATGAGAATAGATTACGAAAGTTTTACATTCTTATTTGAGCTATAATTATATCCTAAGACTTGCGACACCGAGAATAAAATAACTGGGAAGTAATAGTATTGGTAAATATTAACTTGAATTTTTTTTTCTATGAAATTTTGAATTTTTTGCATGTTTTCATGATTTTAGAAACCGTGAAAAGTCAATACAAAGCTTTAAAAATCTCAGAAAATTGTAAAATAAATTTATAAAAACACAAAGTAAACGAGATAAATAAGAGATGGCGCTGAGGTGTGATCATTATAATGCCACTATCTAATAGACGGGGTTATACGTTGACTAAGCCGTTATGCAATTTGGCAAGTGCCCTTTTTGCATTGTGATTTTCGATTGTGCGAACGCGTTATTTTTCTTGCTGATATTAAATTGGAAATTTAATATTAATTCACTGTTTTGTGATATTTGAATTGTGTGCGTTCATCCATAAACGGTTGAAAATTCCAAATTTGAATTAAGTTGTCGTCTTACACTTTTCAATGAGTCAAAATGAGAGATAATCGGAAAACTTCCATGTCTGTTGCATGAACACATCGGAACGCTTAAATTTCATTCGCTTCAGTCAATCAAAACTACGTTCCGAGCAGTACATTCATTCATCTGTGAGATGCCATCGTTTCGGAAGGAGATGCAACCAACGTCGGTCAATTGACCATTGTTCCAGCGGCATATGTTGGCAGCCCATGACATATGGATGAATAAGCGCATGATGCTATGACGTAAGTGCGGCATTACTGACGATCAGATTTGTTCATCACGTTCACATGCAATCCGAAATGGCCTGAAATTACCGGTAATCTACGGCAGGGAAAAACTTCCAGCGATCGCTGGATCGTTCCGAATTGCAAGCATTAGTCGAAGATACTCGCATCACACTGCAATGTTGAGTATAGTAACTCCATTAAGTTCATTGAATAAGTCTGCAAATACGTGAACAAAGGTAGAGACTTGACAGTATTTAGCATTGCTGCTCCGGATGCAAATGACGAAATGCCAAAATTCCAGTTGTGCCGTTATGCCAGTTGCAATGTTAGTTGAATTATGAGCTTGAAATGAACGAAGAGATACGCAAAGAAGCTTTAATCATGATCGTAGACATGTGCGGCTTATGTTAGACATGTGCGGTCATCACCAATTCGTTCGATGTGCAATGCATTTAGTCGTGAATTTTAACGAAATCAAGTGTACGATCGAGATTCAATGAGCCAAATAGTAAGAACGAATGTCCCGATTTTGAATACACTGCAAAAGAACGTGAACGACGCATTGATGAAGGTAGTTGACAAAACTTTTTTGGTTGCAACAGCATTAGCTGTTGGCGTCCAAACGGCACATTCTGCGTTGAAATTGCCGATGAATATCCACACAAATGACAAGCCAGTGTGCTCAACTACCAAGAACTCGGCGATGGCCAAAGTATTGCAAGAATGCAAAATCATTACCTGGGACGAGTGTACAATTGCATGCAAACGATCAGTGGAACCATTGAAGCGAACGATGAAAGATTTATAAAGTGATTCAAGACGTTTTGGTGGAGTGATTATTCTGCTGGCCGGCGATTTTGGTCAAACGCTATTTGTCATTCCGAGATCGACATCTGCAGATAAACTTAACGCATGTCTAAATTTTTAGATTTTGGAGCGCTATGTGAAGAAGTTGCAGTTGACCAAACAACTGTTGGCGCTTGGCAATGGGGCAATTTTCTGTTGATGTTTCGACTGAATTGATTTCGTTACCATCGAATTGTTGCACGTTCACGACGTCGAAGGAAGAGCCTATCATAAAAGTGTTTCTGGATATCCGCCGAAATTATTTGAATCACAATTGGCTCAGCGAAGAATAAGGATGTGTCTGATTTACTTGTTTTAAAACCAAATCGCTGGGGAAATGCATTTTACATATCCGTTGACTGTGTGACCAATCAAAACGTGGGAACCAACTATCCGACTGAGTTTTTGAATGCGCTTGATTTGCGGAGAATACCACCGCATAACTTGATGATCACGGTCGGATCTGTGATAATCATGCTGTGCAATCTGAACCATCCGAGATTGTGTAACGTAACGTGATTGGCTGTGAAGAAACTGATGAACAACGTGATTCAACCGACGATCATCAAGGGCAAAGGAGAGGATGAACTAATTCCGAGAATTCCTCTGATTCTAACTGAATTTCCCTGTACGTTTAGCGTTCGCTATGACGATTAACAAACCACAAGGTCACTCATTGGAAGTGTACGGAATAAATCTGGAATTTCTGTATTTTTTTCATGGTCAGTTGTGCGTTGCGTGGTCGACAGTTGGCAAATCATCATCGTTGTTTATTTATGCGCCGTGTTCCTGATGCGATGTTTTTCCTGATGTGTAACTCATAATATAATAAAGCATAATGAGGGAAAACCTCTTTTATCTAGGAAAATGAAGAATTCACTGATGCTCAAAAACAATAGATCAAATTCCAGATAGTGTTATACTTATATATTTTATGACTATACTGCAATTTATTAATGAAAATTCATATTTAACGACCGAAAAACGGTGTAATGCATTTTATGTTATAACATAATATGACGACGATAAAACTCATTTTCATTATAATTTATCAAGAATTTTAATGTATTATGTGTAGGTCGTAAATTATTTCTGCCACAAAAACATTATAAAGAATTAGAACATAATACTACACAAAGTATATTAAGTCGCGTTAAGATTAGAAAATATTTTAATATTTATATATGTTTATGCTACCCTCGGAAATACTCACATAAAAAAAATTGTATAGCAATATTTTCATACAAAAAAAAAATATTCGATATAATAATATGTTTACACAATAACGTAGCCATATAAAAACCAAAATCATTTATGCAATACACATAATACTTTATGTTGATATAAAAACACAAACATAAAAACCATAATCATATTTCATCCAGCACAACAATTGTTAAAAAAAAAAAGAAGTTCGTAATTTTTATTTAAAAATGTTTTTATTTCATTGATTTTACCGAATTCTGATATTCCCGATACGATATTATGACGCGTTGTGCTACATATATATGCTGTATCATAAAAGTTTGAAATTGTGTGCGAACTAAATAGGTCAAAATATCATAAAAATGTATGACACAAATGATGATTTTAATTTGAATGTTCAAAAATCATAACTTCTGTCCCAACGATTTTGATCTACATATTTATATGATGATTACATAAACTAGATACATACATATACACCACCCAAAAATATTCTATATGATAATAATTTTTGAGTCAACCCATAATGGTTTATGGGTGTTCTAATATTCTAATATTTTACGACATAATTTTATATATTCATACATGAACGAACATGTTATAATATAAAAACATATAAATAGACAATTCAATTTTACGGTAATATTAACTTCTTCAGTCTTCGATTGATTGAAATCTCATAAAATGCATTGGAACGGATATGGTCGCAAAGAACGATTCACAATCATTTTACTTTAAAAATTAATTCATTGATTATCATAGCGTAAGTACATTAAACATTTATCTATATTAAAATTTAAAAACAATAAGAAATTAGGAATTGTGCCAATAAATGCAGAAAAAACAAACATTGCTCAATTGTTAATAATGAGGAACTAAAGCGCAATTTGGTTTTATAAAAACTGGACCACTCATTATGTATATCGGTTAAAAAAATAGATTAAGTTTCATGTAAAATTATTGCTATTGAATGCTCTCAACAATTTTTACTCAATTTAATTGAAAAGTTAAAAAAACAAATGAAAGCACCATTTAATGAAATAAATATTTGAAAAATCAAAATTATAAAATGGAGTCGAAACAATCGCTTTTTGATTCCTAGATTGAAAAACAAATTTCAGCACTGATTTTTGTAATTGCTAAATCGTTGTGATGTTCATTTATTCGTCATATTTAATATTTCATCAATAATATTTCAGGTATGCAACACGCATTCACCACGTACGTTGAAACGGCCGATCGAAGGGCGGATGTAACACTTCTTTTAAGTTAAATCCATTTTTAAGGGAAATTATTCCGTTACGGAGTAATTGCACTACTAAAAAGTCTCCATCATAAGCTATACAAGCTCGCCGGTCTTGTCCAATTGAGAAAATACGTTTATTGTTTTTTAACTTGATCCATGTTTCTAATGAGTTTTCTGATACTTCTACTCGTTGTTGCTATGTTTGCAATGTCTAAACTCATCTTTCGACATGTAGTATTCATCACGATGTATGGACGTTACCAAATAGTCCATTGATGGTTGAATGAAGACTGCTTCGGTTATAGGAAGAGGTATAGGTGTATAAATTAGGTACCTCGCGTTGTTAATTATTGGAAGTCCGCTGCATGATATGATTTGATAAAAACTTAATAGTTCATGATTTTCATTTTGTCCTGGTAAGAAAGCATTGGGTGGCATATGAGTTTTTATATCTTGAAGTGACTTTTTAAGTTGATGTGGTGGTAAAATTGATGTGCGTATTGCTTAATTCTGCGAATTTAAGAAATCGTCGATCAGTTTTTGTAGCGTATCTTTAAAACCCAGTAAAAGGAAAAGCGCGTAAAACGATAAAGATATTAATTTTTGATTGTTATTAATGTCTTCCACTTGAGAATTTATTTGCTGCTTTAGAGCTTGCCAAAAAAGCAGCAAATAAATTCTCAAGTAGATTCGGAGTTGACAGACTCTAGAGAGAGAGAGAGGGAGGGAGAGAGAGAGAGGGAGGGAGGGAGAGAGAGAGAGAGAGAGAAAAAGAGAGAGAGAGAGAGAGCACTTAGTTTTGTAAATCAATATCAAATCAAAGGATTTTTGACTAAGTAACGGCCATTTTTGAGACTGTAGTTTTTAGTATTTTTCACACTCTAGTTCTTCTTTGGTGAATGTTCGTTTATGAGGTACCTCTTCTTTTTCCCAGAAGCTTTCCAATTTAGTATCTAAATCAGCAATTCTTGTTGTCATTAATTGTATCACTGTTAAATTGTGACAATCGTCGGATACACGGCCTAGCAATACCCAGCCCAAATTGGTTTCTCGAGCAACTGATTCGTCGGATGAGGCTTTTACTATTTTATTTATCAAAATGTCTCCATAATAATCTGCACCCAATAATAAGTCGATTGGACCATGAGTATAAAATGATGAATCAGCCCATCGCAGGTTTCTGGCATGTTTCTATTTCTAGGGGTCTAGAGGCTGTTCTGGCATATCCCGCGTTAAGTTTTTGAATACTAATGTCTTTACGGTTAAGTTATATTTGGAGAAAAATCAGGGCTTCATGTTAAATTCAACGGATAAGTTCGCTACTCCACCACCATTTTTTTCTAATAGCTGTTATTTCTGCATACGCTGCGCTCTTTTTTGACAGGCTTTTTCTGTAATGAAGGTTGTTTGAGACCCAGGATCTATCAGCACACGAAACAATTCATTTTGATTACCTGACGTCGCTTTCAATTAAGCGGTTCCTAATAAGATACACTTCCGATTCCACGATTGTGCTGCTTGTTCGTTTGTATTAGCGGGCTTTATACTTTCTGGTGCCCTAGTTCGCGTACTGTTGTCACTATGCAGCAGACTGTGATGTGAACCTGTGCATAATCCAAAACTTTTATTCCATGGCAGTTTGTGTTCCAGAAGCAAGCATCTTCGGCATAGTGGTTTATAATATACTGCCTTACTTCTTTCCATTTGTGAAAGATTTTGGAATTTTTTACATTCAGGTAGATTGTGCTCTCCATATCAGAAACTACATTTAACGGGTTTTTTAGTAATCGTTAAATTTGCAGCTTTACTGGATTAGGTTGTTTGTTGGTATGTCTCCTTTTTTTACATGTTTTATCTCGAGATAGGACTCCCATAAATTGGAACCTTACTTGTAGAAAGGCTAGAAAATCTTTCATTGTTTGAATTTCTTTCGGGTTCTTCAGAGATGTCTCGTACAAGCGGTGAGTTCCCCTATCTAGCTTCTTTGTTAGAATGTTCATCAATAAAGCATCCCAAGAATCTGTATTGATTCCTTGGTTTTTAATTGCATGAAGACAATCAAATACATTATCATGCAATAAACGTAAACCATCAGCGGATTCTGATGATAAGTTCGGTAAATCTAAAATACTGTTTATGTACGTATTCGTGAGAAGTTTGTCCATTGTTTATAATCCCCGTTAAAACAGCGTATTTCGATCCTGGGAAAAAATCGGTATCTGATAAATCCATGCGAGGCATTTTTGGAAAAATATTTTCCATAGAACGTTTCAATTGTTCAACAAAAGAGATTGGTTCCACTGAAATTTTTTAGACGCTTAAACCGATAATTGTTCAGGGATACGTGGGGTTTGACCATAAAATAGTTCGAAAGGCGATACTCTAATTCAAACTTTATAGAGGTTCGGGTTTCTAGTAAAATGAACGGAAGTCCAGCAGACCAATTTTTCAAACATTCTGCTTTCAATTTGCATCCTTTGGTCAGTTGTTATTTCCAATGGAACACCAAAACGAGAAACGTAAACGTAAATACCGAGATTCGATAGATTCTTAATTTGTTTGAAAACACCACGGCGCATCTGAAAAGCAATATATAGTCAATGTATGCCAATAGAAACTTCTCAGCAGGTATCGTATGCATGACGGAAGTATTAGAGGGTTGTGACCATTATATATTATGAAGTCGCGGCCCTCAATTAAATATCGGAAATGCTGGGTCGCACAAAATATAGCCATAAGGATGTGTATTAGTTTAGTTCTAAGTATGATTTTCAAGGTTAGGTTAGGTTAGAGTGGCTGCTAACGCACACTTAGACCGGTGACGGTCCATTGTGATACCAAAGGATCCTACTCCCCTTTCACCTTGATTGGAACCATCCAGAGCTACTTATGTAGCGTAAGATATCTCGCACATTGCAGTTCTCGAGATCTATAAGGCCGTCAAAACAGTACTTGCCCAGATGTTTGTATCTCCTGTAAGCTAGCCCAGATGTTTGTATCTCCTCTTCATGAGCAGAGGAAGTGGCTCACAGTCTCTTCCTCCTCCTCATCCATACAGCTTCTACAGAAGTCATTTGCCATTAACACAAGCCTCTTCGCATGCTTCCCAATGAGGCAGTGTCCTGTGAGCCCCCCTCGACTATACTTAAGTTAGGTCTACGTAAGAATGTAGTGTTTTGGAGCGCTTCAAGTCTAGTTTCGGCCGGACTTGTCGCGCTACATTGCATGTTATGGTGTTATTCCACCTCTTCTGTGCCGAGGCTATCGCCTCCTTTTTAAGCGCCATAAAAAGCACTGCTATAGGCCTCCCCAGATTTGCCCTTTCCGGTTTCAGGTCGAGAGTTGTACCTTTCCTTGCCAGTTGGTCAGCCCTGCAGTTGCCCAGAACGTCCGAGTGACCGGGGACCTAGAGTATCTGGATATTGAAATGCCCACTCATCTCGTTACGAGATGAGCGGCATTTAAATGCCACCACGGACATCAGAAAAACTGATTCCAGCTGAAGTTTATCACAATAGACTTCAGCTCGAACTTTGCCGTCTAGTTTGGAGCCGTCAGTGCAGAATTGTATACTTCCAGTTTCTGTTGTTGACCTGTTCCCCCAGGATTCTTTTGAGCAGATAAAAGTCCGGAAGCCTTTTTCAAAGCGTAAAATCGGTGTTTTGAAGTCACTATTCACCAAGTCTTCCTAAAGCGAACTGCTAATCGTCGAGTGGCCCGTCTAAAGACATTTCCACTCAAACACAGCAGAGAGTCGTGCAGTCGTAGTTACCGCTCTCTGCTTACCAAAGTTGCCGACAAGAAAAAGGTAGACCATAGCCTCCAGAGCACGTGTGGGGGTTGTCCTTAATGCCCCGCTTATAAGCAAGCAGGCCGTTCTTTATACCTTCTCTATCATATTTTTATATGTTTTCTTGTCTAGTGCCACCACACACTCACCCTATACATTAGAATCAGTCTAACTACAGCGGTGAAGAGCCAGTGTGCCAGCTCTGGTTTTACACCTCATCTCTTACCGACGGAATCCCTACATGAGACTTCTTTACTCTCTCTCTAAAATATTGGGTTTCCAATTTAGCTTATTGTCCAAAATTATGCCCAAAAATCTTGCCTTATCAGTAAAGGTCAGTGCCGTGCCTTTTAAGGTAGGAGGGGCAACTACCGGAATTTTATACTTCTTGGTGAAGAAAACAAGCTCTGTTTTGGATGGATTTTTACTCAGCCCACATTTGCTAGCCCACTATGTAATGATTAAAAGCGCGTGTTACATGACTTCGCTAATCGTGCTTAGGTACCTGCTCGAGACAACGATCGCTACGACATCTGCATACGCCTTCACCTTTATTCCCTACCTCTCCAGTTCCAAAAGTAGTCTATTGATTAATATATTCCAAAAAAGAGGTGATAGGACACCACCTTGCGGAGTTCATCTAACTACTCGCTTCCTAATGGTGGATTCCCCTATCTCAGCGTTAACAATTCTGCATTCTAGCATTTGATTTATCAACCTTCTTAAGGGGTAGTCTGCATCTAAGAAAGACAGTCCTTCCTGAACCGCCCCCGTTCTGACATTGTTAAAGGCGCTCTCTATATCGAGGAAGGCTACCACACAGTACTCTTTCGAGTGGATTGATTTCTCAATTGTTTGCACCAGGGAATGCAGAGCCGTGTCCACAGATCTCCCTTTTCAGTACTCATGCTGAGAAGTCGCCCAATTATTGGGTTTTATTTTTTTACGCCAATCAGTCCTTCCAATGTTTTTAACAGAAAGGATGATAGAGTTGTAGGTCTTAGGTCCTTTCGGTAGGCCTGTGAATTCTTCCCCGTTTTCGGGACAAAAATTACCCTAACCTCCGTCCATTTCCTAGGAATATAATTCAGCTTTAAACACCCCCTGAAGATTACCTCCAGCCATGGGAGAATGGCTGGGAGAATGATTCTCAAATATTGGCTTAATTTTTTAAATTTCATATTAACTGTGAAGTATAAGGTGATTGTTAGAGGGAATTCAGGATGCCATAAGTTGTTAAAGTTGCCAACTTGTTAAAGTGTCTGATTGTAATAGGGTTAAAAGTAAAAAATATATATGTTTCATTTATTTGATTAAAAATAAATATAAGTGCTTTTTTATTCACAATCCAGTGATAAGAACCCTAGATGCAAAGGCACCGCAATATTTTTTTGTTTGTTTATTTTTACTGGAGGTAAAAAATATAAGGTAAAAATATTATTTATGTGTCTACGCACACTGCATTAATTAATTAGTGAAAAATTGAACTGTACCCTTCAGTGAAATTTATTCAACAATTAAGGTATTCATTTCGATTTTTTTTAACAAATTAATACTTAAAATAAAGTAAACAAAAATAAAAATTAATTTCAAAATGGAAATTTTTTTTGAACATAATTTAAATATTTACTTGGCAAATCCAAAAAATTGGTTCTTCAGACTTTTTAAAAATTATGCAATTTCATATGGTTTTTTGAGTTCGATTCGGTTGAAAAAATTTGATTTTATCCCGTTAAGCACATTGGATTTAATTTATGTAAAATTAAGATGTATTAAGCCTAAAGTGAAATTGTTAACAAACCAAGAGCTTTTTTGTTTGGAACAAAAGTTAAGATATTTGAATTTAAATGTCGATATAAATATTTTAACGAACTTAATTGATTTTGCAGAAAATGCTAAATTTATTTGCTTCAAAGACTTAAGCTTGACAGCATAATTTGGTTTTAAACAAACCAATAAGCGTGTTCGATTAGCGAAAACGAACTACTCACAGGTATTGGTATTTAATCGTATTCTATCGCGAGTTCTGAGATTAAATCACCATTAAATGGACATTATCAACAGTAAGTTTGAACCTTGCAAATTTTTCTGGTGCCGAAAGCTCTCCCAACTCTTCCGCGGTTAATCTTTAACGTCATACCTAACGCCGTCTCCAGCCAAATCGAGGACGCACGAATACAAGTTCGATTTTAAATCTATCTGCACATTGCATTGCTACAGCCAGCCTGTACTGACATGGTTCGGCCCATGGATTCGGCCCTCCAACAGGAGGTCCTAGTTATGTTCTTTGTCATCACCGATCGTAATCAGGTGATGATGCAACCCTTCCCCGTTGGGACTCGAACCCGGTACCTCCCGTCGCAAACACCGCAGCTTTGACCACTGCGCCAATTGCTTGGTATAAACGATACATCTTGAAATGTGTAAAAAATTGTCTTCAACTTTCTTTATTTTTCCACCATGAAAAATGTCAAAGTTAATGTGAAGGTAATATAATGACATGTTTTGGGGAAATTGGGGTAAATGAAAAAGAATAAAAAATTTTGAAACCAGAATAAATTGAAATTGTTATCGTTGCGACTTGGGAATTACCTTAAATCGAAAAAGATACAAATAAACTGTCAACTCGTTGACATTTGTGCTCATATTGAGCAAATTTAAATAAATTCAAGTGTTTTTTATTACAGCTACACCTGTAATGAATTTTCCCAAAAGGGTTAACCTATAGAATTTTAAAATAGTTAAAATAATTTGTGCACATTGCGGTATGCTTTAAAATAACTTTTATGATTTAAAATATTGGCCAAAAAAAAAAAAACTTCTTAAAGAAATTTTAGATCAGGCCAAAAATAAACGCAAAAGTAAATCTTTAAGTTTCTTATTTTACGTGGCTGACGTATACTGTACAAACAAATTTCTCCTTTCCAGCACAAAAACTTCTCCAAGTCGATTAAAATAGGAGAATTTTCTCCTAAAATATTTCCAGCACTCATATTCAGCACTTTTTTGTGCAAGTCTATTCCGAATATAAGCTTTTTTTCTCTTTATTGTTGAAATTATTTTTATTAGTGTAGTCCTAAATCGATTTTTTATGAGTATGGTTGTAAAATATTTTAGATAATGTCTTTAGTCGAGGAACGTAAATTGTAAATATTAAAAGATCGTGCGGGGTCAAACAAATTTAATCTTAATTAATGTTTAATTTTTTATTGACTTTTATTCCGCATCGATAACTTTACTGAATTTAAAATTATTGCTTTATATCTCGCTTTAATAAAAAGTGTGGGAATTGGGACGGATATTGATTATTTTTTGGATCGGTTCTGTTGTTCTATACGCATAATGTGTTTTGAACTTAACCTTAAACTGTCATGATGTAAATCTCCAAACTAAGTATGATGAATGGAAGAACTTGTAAATTCTAAAATATTTTGAATTGGTATATTTGGAAACTCAGCTAAAATTTTGGAAACAAACAGAAATGTTTTAAAATAATAGTAATAGTAATAGTAAAATTAGTAGTAAAAAAGGTAAAGTTTGCTGTAGTAATTGCGAGGTTTGGTCGCCAAAAATCCAGGCACATTTGACAGTATTGTATCAGCGTTGACCGAAAATCAATTGGAACTGATAGTTCTCGAAGAAACTTGAAAGTTGGAAAATGGAGAAAGTAACTGCGGAGACTTACCTTGGAAATATATCATCGAACATTTTTCGAGTCACACTGCTTCTAGGGTCTCAAGTAAGTTTACACAAGGTTGACGTTAGATGGATTATTGTTAAAATTAAATCTAGATGTGTCATAAATCAACCCGCAACGAACTAGCAATCCATTATGTGACAGAATCTACTTTGTCACACACAATTTCTTTTTGGCTAACACATTACATCTCCTTCCTTTCGCATACTTTGAATTTACTAGGAATCCAACTATTTTGGAATACCATAACAAGTGATCGATCTACATACTGTGCAAATTTATGAAACATATTTCATGCTTATGAATAATGTCTGGTAATTTATGCTAGGTGTTGTTTCCTTTAAAATATTAGCAGGTCTACTACAAATTAGCACATTGGGTTCTTTACTGTAACCTTGAATACCAGCGATTTCCCTAGTTTAGTAACCATAAATACAATAACCTTTGCAGATGATACAGCTATACTGGTAACTGAGATAGTATATTAGAAGCAACAACCAAACCATACTCAAATACACCTCGGCATGACTCTCAATTGCAAGCTAAGATAAAAAGAGCATGCTAAAAAGAAGATTTGATCAACAAATATACAAACATGATCTGGCTTATATTATTTGTGAACGAATCCTGAAATTCGTAACAATTGGTGTCAGAAGTGGGATTTTGCAAAAATTGAAAATCTGTAATGTCACAATGTATACATTTCAGCAGTTGAGAAATAAATTCTCCAACATAAGACAACCAGATTGAGGTTTTATAAGGGTACAAATAGCAGAACTGTAAACTCTTAAAGGAGATACGAGAGAAGGCTGAAAGTCGACAGCAACACAACCACAAACACCAGCCGAACTAGAACCACGTCATTATACCAGGAGAACGCATGCCATCGACAGGAAAACAAGAGGCAGCAGAGACAAGTGGAGTATTTTTAATGGCTAAAACGAAACGAGTTGTTTCAGATCAGCCATCTATTTCTGAACAACTATGAAACCATCTTTGGACATGACGCTTCTCCTAAAGTCTCTGTTACTGGAAAAAAACTCTCAATTAGGTGCTCAGTTAGGCATTCAGCTTGTTGAATAAGGTGCTAAATTAGTCGCTAGATTAAACCCCAAATTATAGCAACACGGTGCTAGATTAGACCTAAAATTTTTGCTAGGAACAAAGATGCAAACAATCATGGCTGAAAAAGAAGTAAAAATGCAAGCACGGGAGAGCCAGTTTAAAGTGTCCAAAGTCCGACAGGAGGAGTATCCCTCGAAAAGATAGTCCAGTCAAGTATTATTAAAATCTTGTTAAAACAAGTACCACCAACAGACTAGAAAGGAATTATAAAACCCTCTGCATTTGATGGTGAAACACTGTTTGAAAATTGTAAGCTGCAATTTCAAGTGGCTGATAGGTTGTTGATGAACAACTCGATGCTGTTATCTTGACACTACGAGGAAAAGCAGTGGATGTCTTGCAAACCATAATGACAACCGAAATGACCTGCGAAACAAATTTGAGGGAGATGAAACTCAGGAGCTATGCAAAATCCAGTCTCATAAAAGGAGTCAGCAGCGAAGAAAAAACCCACAGGATGTTGAAAGATAGGTTACTAAGCTCGCAAGACATGCATACGGAAAAGATCCTATGGATGTTTTAAATGGAGTGACGGTGGATGCATTTATAAATGCTGTTAGATATGGCCATTTAAGAACATACGCAAAAGAGAAATCCATCAATATGAAGTGGCCAACGCAAGTTTATTTACAGATCCAATCAAATTAAAAATGCCATACATATTTAGAAGACATAGAAGAGCCCTTGACTAAGTGATCAATATCGCAACCTACAAACTAAGGGCAGAGAACTGGGGAACCACGACCGACGGACGTACAGCAGGAGGCCAAGGAGGAAAGTCCGGTTGCTCTCTTTTCTTAGAAATAGGAAAACAAAGTTTCACCAGATTTGCGGGGCAAATGTTGATGAAGTCGAGAAAAAGCCCCAAGATCAAAAATTAAACATCTTATTTTTTAATGACATTTTGGGTCAGGCGCATTATACATTTACACTAGACACTGGAGCTTCAAAATATCTTGTACGTCCTGACATACTTCCTGGTACCTCAAGAAGTCGAAAACAAGATTCGCTACAAGTTTAAAATGGCTTCTGGAAGAATATATTTCGAGCATCGATTTATTGTTGCCAGTATATGAATGCATTTTGGGTTTGGACTATCTTACCGAGCTCCAGATGGCACGCGATTTGAAGAAGCAATATTTAAGCTTTTTAGCAGTTGGCAAAATGTAGAGGTTCCGTTGAAAATGGCTGGTAGCAAATATAACGAATTAAGGATCTTGACCGATAGAGATTCCACCGATGTGTGAAATTCGGACTATGCAATGCACCTGCTACTTTCAAACGATTAATGGAGCAAGATTTTCGATGCCACCATTGAAAAACCTTTTTCTTGTACTTGGACGTTATCATTATGCTAGGTCGTACATTTAATGATCACGGAAAGATCCGCAAAAAAGTTCTCCAAACCACCAAAGCCGCCGGATTGAAATGTAGCTTGTTTAAAGGCCAACTGCCTAATTCACAAAGTCTCCAGTATCGAGGGGAGGAGGGGGGCTATGGACCCAAACAGTTAGCAGCGTTAGAAGATAGGGCATTTTCACGAAATATTCACAAGATCAAAAGCTTCCTCGGACTATGCTGTTATTACCGACGATTTGTACCAAACTTTGCTGATGTTGAAGAACTACTGAAGAACTACTGTACGAAGAACTCGAAGAGAGGTGTTAGCTATAGTGAATAAAGCATTTCTATAAGTCCGTGTATCGACAAGATATTATTTAGCAGTTCAAGAAATCAGAGAGACAGGTAGCATGATGACTGCAAGTCTAACGGAGCATAGACAAGGCATGTCACATCAATGTAGATGGAATATCCAGGCGACATTAAGCAGACCAATACGAGCACTATGTCAAACAAGAAAATACGAATTGTTCTGCAATAGTGGCACAAATCACGGTGATCATGGAGAAGTGCTGGATAAATGTTCAGCTAAGACCGGAGCAGAAACAAGACTAATCTATTGCACCAATAATCAAATATATAGCTAAAAGTAGAAGGCAACAGTGGAAAGACATTGTGTCTGAAAGCACTTGAAATCGGCTGGCGACAATAACAATAGGTAGCAAATTGTGCTCCTAGCGAACCGAATACTCCTGCACGAAATGCACAATGGAAAAGCCGTATTACACTATTGGGAATCAATAAAACATTAAAAACAATTATAAATTGGTTTCATCAAGTTAATTATCGGAGGGACGCGGACGATTGATGTATCGTGACCATAGGTAATTTCAAAGACAGAATAAAAAATAACTGGTAAACAAGTGAAATAAAGTGCCAGCAAAGTAATAGTAAAAACTCTTTGACCAATAATTCAGTTTGCAAAATTCCCGAAGTATTATTAAAGAGTGAAAACTATACATAACTGCCAGTTTCATTTTCAAAATCATTTACAGAACGTCCGAAATTCGACAATACTATATAAATCCAAAATGAAGTTAGTATTGGGTTTCTGCCCGTAAATATGAATCCTTATCTAAGAAACATAAATTTCTAAATGATTTAAAAACTAGTTGTAACCTAAAATATAAATAAATAAAAATTTATAAAAAAACTGTCAACACCACTCATTTCTTTAAACAGGAAACAGGAAACAGTAACCTGAAGGTTTTCTTAATTATTTAAGGACATTTAACCTTTGAATTTCAAATGTTGGTTCTAAACATAACGGAATATTAAATTTTGTACCTGCACAAAAACTTCAATACAACTCCAGCTCAACAGCAAAATTACAATTCGGAAACTGTACGTTTTCGCTGGAAAATAATTAAATAAAATCAGTTTTTCATTAAATATAAAAAGTTTGGACTAGTTGGGTAAAAAAACCCTACTTCATAGTTTTAATTATTTGTTCCGCCTTAAGAATAATAAAATAAAAAGCTCTCGGTAATCATTAAGTGATGAAAAAAGTTTAACGTTATACAATACACAAAATTTTTCATTTTACTTTAGACGTCATTAAATTTTTTCATTTTCTTTTTTTGCACAGTATAATAATTTTTTTCAATTCAATCTGAAGAGAATGAAATTTATTATATACATAGTAGGAACATTGGGAAAAACTCTTATAATCCAAATAATACATACACAACACACTTGTAACGAAAGTGAAAA
Source organism: Tipula confusa (assembly GCA_963556175.1). Lineage (NCBI taxonomy): Eukaryota > Metazoa > Arthropoda > Insecta > Diptera > Tipulidae > Tipula > Tipula confusa. The sequence goes on along the minus strand of OY744477.1, from coordinate 43,305,978 downwards.
AAAAATTAAATTTTGAAGTCTAGACACGTATTTTATAACGAAGAAAAGTCCCTAAACTATATAGAAATGTTTCGTTGTGTAGCCAAACACTTAATCTTCTTCATTTTCGCTTCGCTATTGTTTGATTATTTATTCACTATAAGCAGTCAAGCACACACATATTTGTATTTTTTGTGGTTTTCTTTATTACATATTACAGAATTAAATTCCAGAATTTATTTCAAGTGGCATATATGAGAAAACTTCTTACAATTTTTTCATCAGTAAATTACAACGGGGATTCTTAATCTATGTACTGCGAAACCATTCCATGTATAGCAGATTTATTTTTTAGTTGAAATTCTAAAAATAAAATTAATGTACATGATTTTCGCTAGTCGAAGATTTGATTTAGAGTTCAATTAAGGCTGTCTTTAAATTGACTTTAGTCATAATATAAATACTACCATCATAAAAAAAAAAACAGTTAACCCTTTGATGTTCTAGATGTTGGGTCGATAGAATATCGTCAAAATTTGGCGACATCTACCAAAATTTCTAGCAAAATTTACCAGTAGCGACATCTAGCACGTCAATGGAATAACATACCATGGTAGTACTATGTGTATTTATATTATGCTTTAAAGCATTAGGATTTAATTCCAATATATAATTGTCCGTTTATATATTATTTGTGTGCGTTTATTTTCAATCGGAAAACGAAAATTTCTGAAATTTCTTTCAAATAATATCGAAAGGTTGTAAAATTGAAATAAAATCTATCTAATATTCTTTAAAAAAAAACATTTGACTACTGGTTCAAGTCTTTACTATTATACCAATCCGAAGGTAAAATTTCTCGATAACAAATTTCCATTTTACTAACCACCACAATATAAATTTTTTATTTTTTTTAACATAACCTCAATTATTTAAGTTTTTATTTAAATACAATAAATTTAATCACTTACCGTTTTATTTTACTATTTACCGTAATGCCTATAAAACTAAAACGAAAGTTTATTTAGTAAGTACTTCTAATTCAAACGGTTTCCACCATAATGTTATCACTTCAAACGCTTTCCACCATAATGTTATCACTTTTTTTTGCTTAATTTTGTTTTTCTATTTTTCACACCACAAGCTCAACTATAATTTTAATTTTCATTAAAATTATAGCGAATTTTCTAAATTTTTAAGTTTATTACACTAACACTCGACTTTTAAGCAGTTCAATAAAAACAATTTTAAAAAATTTAAATTTTAGCGATACGCACAAACGACCTTGCTGTACGAACGTATTGTTACGTATGGTTTTCTTTAGAATTAAACCTAGAGACATCTATGAAGTAGCATTAGTATTAGCAACAATTGTGCAAATATGATTTATATTGTTACGATAGCGCATTCGATTGGGTTGCATATATTGAATAACTGATAATTCTGATGTGAATGGACTGTTCGATTTGCAACTCTTTACTTTAAGATGTAAATGGTAGATGGTAGATGGTAGATGGTAGATGGTAGATGGTAGATGGTAGATGGTAGATGGTAGATGATAGATGATAGATGATAGATGATAGATGATAGATGATAGATGATAGATGATAGATGATAGATGATAGATGATAGATGATAGATGATAGATGATAGATGATAGATGATAGATGATAGATGATAGATGATAGATGATAGATGATAGATGATAGATGATAGATGATAGATGATAGATGATAGATGATAGATGATAGATGATAGATGATAGATGATAGATGATAGATGATAGATGATAGATGGTAAATGGTAAATGGTAAAGGGTAAATGGTAAATGGAAAATGGTAAATGGTAGGCTTATAGATCTGTTAACTATTATTTTGTGTGAAACACAAGAGATGTCTCAGTAAGAGATACCTTGAAAGTAGAATTAGTACTAGCAAATATTGAGTAGATGTGTACTGCTTAGAATATAGATGAGTTGAAAGTAAACTCTGTTTGAAGTGGAAACTGTTGTGTATTGTTTATTTATTTCTAAAGTATTGTGAACTTTTTTATGGTCAGTATATATATCAGTAGAATTTATACATAATCCAGTGATACGTAGCGAGAATAGCCGAAAGCGTAACAATTGGTGACAGCAGTGGGATTCTGATAGAGGAGTTGGTATATCGTGATTTGCCACTCAATGGTTTTAAATGTGAACTACTAAAAAGACTCCGTGAAGCATTGATGAAGCATTGATAAGGGCTTGGGTCTTGATCAGCACGAATGTGACTAAAACTGAGTTCGAAGAAGTGTACATTGTTATTTAGCGAGGTCAAATATTTATATTTATCGTCTTATCGAGATGATATGTTGAGTATATTGAAAGCATTGTAGGCAAAAGGAAGACAAAGAGAACGTCAGACTCATGAAAGCCTACCACCAAATTAATGAACTCCTGAGGAAGCGCAGATGGAATACTCGGATCTATCGGTAATAATGAAATACAAAGAAGAATGGCGCTATAATGTAGCAAAAGCATATTGAGTTCAATAAGACAGGTTTCTGAGGAGTGTCTAAAGCAGATTTGGTAGAGCAGAGATGGTCAGTCGACGCAATCTTTAATAGTGGTACCTAAAGTTCGGGTCGCAGAGATTTTAAATGAATACCATGAGGTACTAGTGATGGCCATCTAGACATCAATAAAACGATAGCCAAAATACGAGGAAGATTTTATTGGTCGGGATGTCGACAGTTAGTACCAGAATGGTGTCAAAAGTGCAAACAATGTTTGACGGTTAAGAGACCCGCTCGAAGAAGTCGAGGTTTAATGCGGCAGCCCAATGCAATAGATGTGGCTAATAGTGGAAATAAATATGTGCTGGTAGTAATTGATTACTTCAGCAAGTAGTCGGAGATATAACCAATACCAAATCAGAAGATAACAACTATCGCGAAAGCTGTGGTGAACAATTAGATCAGTTGATTTGGGGTAGCGATGGTGGTTCATTGGAATTAGGGACGTAATTTCAAGTCAGTTGTATTCTAAGAAATGTGAAAAATGCTTGGAATTTATAAAACAGAAACGACTTGTATGCATCCACAATCAGACGGTATGGTGGAGCGATTTAATGCCACGTTGGAGGAGAAAAACCAGCACAACTTGAATCGGACAATTCCACTTTTCCTAATGGCCTATTGATCATCGGTCCACGATACAATATAGGAGTTACACCACTAAAAGCGTTTTTAGGTAGTAATTTGCGGCTGTCAGGGGACTTAAAGTTTCGAATGGTTCCAACTGCCGTTTTATATATGGGTCCAGGAGTATTTGGACAACATGTAAGAACAACTGAACGGACTAAATATGACGTACGAGGCATTAACAGAGAATTTAAAGAGGGACAATAAGTATGGTTTCACAATCCACAACGAAAGAAGGATTTATCCCCAAAGTTGCAGCTTAGATGAGAAGTACTTTCAAAGTTATCTGCTACCTAGAGCGATTAGTGCTCTACCGAGGATGTAGGTTGGATCTTGTTCGGGACGAATAAGCTTAAATGGAAGGTAGTTTTACGATTTCTCTAGCGTTTAACCTAGAGACATCTATAAAGTAGTATTAGTACTAGTGATAATTGAGCAACTAGAAAAAAAAAAGAATAGCGTGGTGACATCTCAAAAAAGTAGAATGAAATAATAGAAAAATGGAAGATTCGAGATACATGTAATTTTGGTATATAAGTGACGTACAGTCGCGAGTAGAGTTGACTTGTATTTGAAACGCGAAAGAGTTAAGATAAGTGTTATTTACTGCGGGAATTATTATGATTAAACGTAAGAAGTGGTTTAAGTGGAATGGAGAAAGATGACAATTACATAATAACGATATTTAAACTTGGCGGAATCAAAAAGATCTGACTAAAATTTATATTAGTTAAAAGTATGAACGAATATTTTTTCTACTATCCTAAACCTGATTCTAGCCATTCATGTGGAATAAAAAATAATGTTTTTAGTTATATTGTATCAATCTAAATAACTCACCCGATACTTAATAAAAATTACAAAAATAATTAAATATCCATTTAATTGATGTTTATTGATGTAACATCATTGCAATTTTAAATTTTAATATCTTGTATTTTTTCAAGAGAACGACAATTAAATTGCTGTATTATTCCAATCGATTTTTCAGTAATAATCATAACCTTAAAAATAATTAATTTAATAGTGACATTTAATTTTATTCGTACATTAAGAATTTGTAACAATGGAGTCAAAAGTTTTCATAATAAAATAAGACATAATATTAAAAGCTAAAGATAATGAAATAAAATTTAATCGCTATGAAATAATCTGGTGTTTAGAATTTAAATTTTATTGCTGATAAGAAAGTTGACAACAACAACCAATTGAAAGTTGGAGTAACTTAAGTAAATTTAACTTTTTAGGCTTTAGTTTGTGGGAACATTAGAATCAACTCACTGTTGACTGTTATTGCTTTTAAATTATATTTGGATTGTATACAATTTGGAATGTCATTTAAGGACTGTGCACTTGATATTTTACTTCAAATTGTTAGTCTAGGGTCCTTTCAGGTTTGCAATTTTGATGCAATGTTAACACTGAAATTGAAAAAAACTATTTCAAAGAAATCCAGATGCAAAGTAGAAATTAGTTCGTATATATAGTTTGCTTATTCAAAAGGTCAACATGTAAAATGATATAATCAATGTTTCATTAAATCATCCATAGCATAAACACAACCAATAAGCGTGCAGCCAATCCAATATTATTATACTGTACACAGTAGTATATTAACCATTATTTCTTGGCCTTAACAATGAAATAAAAAGAATCAATGATTTTTCACTTGATGAAACTTTAACAACGAAACATGAAAAGTTCAATGAAAAGAAAACACATATAATGAAAATCCAATGGCATTGTGTTTGGAGTTTTCATCATCGATCGTTAATATCGAAAAGGGTACGGTGATTGGTGGTGGAAATAGTTTGTGAGTCGACATTGAAAATTATGCACACGGAAAATTTTACAACCCAGCACCTTCCTAGCGTTCTAATATATGTAGACACACATATACAGACTTTGCATGTACGTCAAAAAGTTATATAATTTAAATATTCGTTTTCTAAAAATTTACAGAATAATTTCAATTGCATTTTACAAAATAGTTTTAGTTGAGTAAACTTAATATGTAATTAATTAGCTCGTATATGGCATGTTGACAAAACAAAAATATTTAAATTAAGGTACAAATTACCTTTTTCTCATTAAAACTTTTTTAATTTAATTATTTTTCATGTCAGTAAATAATGAGATCTCATAAAAAAAAAGTCTTGGAATTTAGAATAAAAATGTGGTTTCGAATGAAAATGATATTGTGCTTGGTGTGATTAAAAAGTATCCTTGGCCACACATTGTGACATATGTTCACTGGCATTGGAATATAAATACCACTCTTCAACATCATTTTCAATTCCGATGTTTGTCTGGATATGATCTTCCTGTCTCTTTAGTTTATTGCCTAATGACCAGGCTTATTGCAATGGAAGCACTTTACCTTGTTATTTTTGCTATTTTTCTGAATGGCAATTATTTGTATAACATTTTGCTTTGGCATTAAAAAATTGTTTTCGATAATGGTTTGGTCATCAGGTCTGATTTTCTTAACAAATCTCACAGTGTAAGGCTGCAATGTATTTGTTCTTCCTTAGTGATCTTCTCGGAAATCGGCAGGAATGTCATCAGGATTCATCCAACATGTTGAATTGGTTTAGTACTTTCCTTGCATAGGATTCACGATGAAGTAAAACTGTCCCGTCTGACAGTTGCTCAATTTTTAAACCAAAGAAATATTAAACCTTACTGGACGTGATACTGAGTTCACTGTCTAATTCTTTTAATAGTGCGACTCTGCTGGTTTTTAGTCTGTCTAAACTAGTCCATCGTCTATGTAAATAGCCATAATTCTTTTGGAATCTTCGTGATAGGTAATGAGTATACATTATAGCACATTTAAACGTTTACATCCTTAAACATTTTGTTTTAATATTTCTTAGATGCTTATATTACTCCAAAAATATTTTGGTCAAGTTTACAAACTCGATTTGTACCTTCTGCTTAGCCAATGGGCTGCTATAAATGTAAATATTCATTTTTTATGTTTTAACCAATGCTATCTGACCTGGAGCTCTCCCAACTCTTTCGCAAATTCAGCATCCTACTTTACGCCGACGAAAGACGTATGAATACAGTTGTGCCAATTGCTCACAGAAACCGAAATTGTTAGTGGTTCACACGATGAAATTTTTATTGGCAAATCTTCATTTAGCAGATTAATGATTGTATAATGGTTTTAACAAAATTAAAGACGAAGGAGATGACACAAATGTATAAGGTGTATGCATTAAAAACAGGAATTTGATACTAGATGTCATTACTTGTTTATGCGTTATAGTACATCATGGACATATATGTCATTTGAAAGCCCTATTCAATGCCTGTCAAAATCAGCTAAAAGTTATTGTTTTGATTTTGCACATCCAACCGATTTCAACAATGGAAAACTTATTAAATTTGCGAAAAAAAACAGCATTTGCGGGAAGTTTTGTTGTGTCACATTTTCGCAAACAAAACTGCAGTTGAAAGTCATCGTTTGCTCGTGGATTTGTATGGTGAGTATGCTCTTGCAAAAACACAGTGCTTTGAGTGGTTTAGTCGCTTCAAAAGTGGTGATTTTGACATCAAGGACAAAGAGCGTCCTGGTCAGCCGAAAAAGTTTGAGTTACTCGATCAAGATTAATGTCAAATGCAAGAAGAACTTGCAGAATCATTGGGAGTTGATCAAGCAACAATTACCAGACGTTTGAAAGCCTTGGGACTCATCTAAAAGATGAAAAATTGGGTGTCATACGAGTTGAAGCCAAGAGACGTGGAAAGACGATTTTGCATGTCCGAAATGCTGCTCGAGCGCCACAAAAAGATGTCGTTTTTGCAGCGTATTGGCGTATGTCAAGAAAGGCAAGGCCGGCCCATCGACACCAATGCCAAATGTTCATGGGCCAAGGTCATGCTGTGCATTTGGTGGGACCAGCTAAGTGTGATCCACTATGAGCTGTTGCCAAGTGGCCAAACCATCAATGACCAACTCTATCGTCAACAATTGATCCGATTGAAGCAGAAAATTCATACAGAGCGGCCAACGTATGCGGCCAGACACGAGGAAAACATTTTCCACCACGATAACGCTCGGCCATATTTTGTGACGCCGATCAAAAGTTACCTGGAGAATAACGGATGGGAAATTCTGCCTCACCCGCCTTATAGCCCAGACCTTGTTCCTTCCGACTACCACCTATTTTGATCGATGCAGAATGCCCTATCAGGAATACGCTTCACTTCAGTTCAAGGTATCGAAAATTGGCTCTAAATATATATATATATATATATATATATATATATATATATATATATATATATATATATTTATATATATATATATATATATATATATATATATATATATATATATATTTATATATATATATTTATATATATATATATATATATATATATATATATATATATATATATATATATAAATATATATATATATATATATATATATATATATATATATATATATATATATATATATATATACATATAAACACAAAATGAATCAAAATGTTACTTGTGACCACGCACAGAAAAAATTCATTTTTGATCACCAGATCACACGATAACGTTTTCTTTCTTTGTTATATCTACGTTTTACTTTTGATTTTGTTTCTTAATTCACTAAGTATAACTTTAAATTCACTTTGTTTTCTTTGCTTTTCAGTTTTTTTTTCTTAGTTCACAAAGTATACTTTTAAATTTACTTTACTTTATATTATTTTTTCCCAAGTTTATTGTACCACAACTTCAGCACTTGATTAATTTTACTTGATTTTTTTTGATCAAATTCAGTTTTTACCTTAATAAAATTACGAACGAGTTTTTATACTTTCGGGTAACATATACTGCCAGATAAATTTCACCGTAAATTGTTTATGATTCAATTGCAAAATTGGACACGTTCAATGACAAGAATTTAAGAGACGTTACAATCGTGGGGACGACCCATCTGAGATATGTCTCATTAAAAGCCGGGCTATATAATACAATTATTTCGAACTAATAAAAAAATAATGATAATATTATGGAACCAACATTAAATCTGAATATCTTTGGTGGTAAATTCCTAAGACTTTACCGTATTCATTGCCGAGTTTGTATGCCACATTTCCTTCGGGCTTTAAAACATAAGCCTTTTCATATTTAGGAGCAAGTTTAGCGGAAAAGTCTTTTGTGGCATCGCTTTGGACAAAATTTCGGACGAAGACCAACTGCGACCTATTTCTAGATTTCGCTGGCTACTTCGTAGGTTATAGGACTTCGCATTTCTCTCATATGCTTTCTGAAGATGAGAAAGTATGCTATTTGCGCCATGGTTTGTCGATCTGAATTAGAGATTCCGATATCTTTTTTTCCCAGATTTTTGTAAAAGATGCAGTAACTCATACTGTGAGCCATGTCCTACATGATACTGTCCAAACATAATGTAATGTGGTGACTGATTAGTACTTTGATGTATTTGGTTTCTCAACGCGAGTGCTATAGAATTGAAGTGCTGGTCTAAACATTTAGCAATACCAAAGTAAGGCGTAGATGAAGGACAGTAAGCATTTATAAAATGTTCGATTAATCACTTTAAAATGGGTATTCGTCTCAGATTTACTTTTCAGTCGTTGCAATAAGTCTTGATATGCAACATCATCAAACCCAATAGAGTTAAGATCAACATAACATGATTCAATTTTGTGATGATCTGACACGAGCTTAACAGAGATTTCATCCATATGTTGTCGGGATAATGCTGCAGGCACAACGTTATCAGACCCTTTTCTATATACAATGTTGAAGTAGAATCATTGTAATTTTAAACACCACCGCGCCAGTCGACCTGTTAGTTCCTTTTGGCTCATTAACCTGGTCAAACTGACATGGTCCGTTATTACTGGCAATTCAAAACCTTAACATATTGCGTAGCACTCTAATTCTGTAGTTCTGTAATTCCGTTGAGCAGAATTTAATTTAGCAGACACGCAAGCGATTGTTCACTCTTCATTTAAATTCGATTTCTGGAACAATACTCCACCAATGCCAGTTTTCAAGGCACCACATTGTATTTAGGAATGTCGCGTAAAATCTAGACGACATATTCCTTCAGATTTTGGAAAGATTGTTGAGCGGTATTCAGAAATATGAGCACACCAAACTAAGGTGTTTAAGAACATCAATATTTGCCCAATACTCCAAATCAATATCCAACGGTTGATACAAAATGTCCAACTTTCCAAACGGAACATGAAATAATAAAACTAAAAACTATAGACAGCATAAGTTTTTTTAGAGCAAACACAACTGGAGCATCCAAATCAAATGATCCAACTAAAAAATCTTTAGCGAAGTACTGAACAATACAAATAAAAATATAACAACAAAGCAAAACGAAATCAGCAACAATAATCAAATAGAAAATCAAAACAGCATCATTTTAATATATAAAAATAATAACAAAAACAACAACAACAACCAAAACAAAAATATAAAATTAACAGAGATTGAAGTAAACAAAACAAGCGAAATAAAACAAACAACAATCAAAACAACAGAAATGAAAATCGAAGCAACAATTAAAATTGAAGAAATAAAAACAATAGACTCCAAAAAAACAATGAAACCAGTAAATTTGTCAAAAACCGTAAACCACAAGAGTGCTTGGATTTCAACCCTAGGAGGTATACATATTTAAATCTGGCGGAATTTAGTATATCGTACATAGTAGATTAAATGGACCAGAAATCGTTAGGACATCCTGGCCTTTTGAATGGTAGAACGAATAATAAGAATGTATGAGAATTAGTCAAATAAATATCTAAAGCATATATGCCAGTATATGTCGAGGGCAGATGGTTTCAGTGGTGTGGCAATATTGGCCCGTAACAGCATCATGCTGAATATCGTTAACGTGCCGAATTTCGAATTCATCGAAGTCACTGCTGCCAAAACTCGGAATCTTGTGCAGACATTTTTTAGTTGTGAGTGTTTATGAAACTCCGATTTACGATAAAAATGGTAAAATGTGTGCACTGAGAGAAACAAAAAAGTTATTTGATTGGTAGCGAGGAAAAAGTGACGTGTGTGATTGTGGCCAGAATTTGGAAATTTTTTTAGGGAATGGCACCAAATGATGGTGGAATAGAAAGATCCAGCAAGCGGGTAGTTTTGAGAGAATTTTATAACAAATTCGAATATGCAACAAAAACAGTAAAAACAATTTACTGACTGCAATAGCTGTAAAAAAAATTTGATCTATATAATAAATTACATTTCACCTGTTAACTAAGACACGACGCAAGATAAGACAATCAGAATTACATTCTTGTGCTATTAAAATCGCAAAAGAAAGAAGGTGCGAATAACCGTGGTATAATAAATCTAACCTAATACACTCCATTTTGATTTTTCTGTTTTGAAAGTAACAATAAATTTAAATTAACACTCCCATGTCTCACCTTAAGGAATTGCTATTATATTACTCTGTCTACATCCTTGTCGTTCTATATATCCCGTTCCAACTGGGACTTTTACTCGTATTTTGTATGTTTAACTTTAATCTACTTTTGTACATTTTTCAGAAGCAGAACAATGAGAAATTTTTTGTTACGGTATACGACGAAGCAACTTTTGTTTCCATCTTTGTATATGCATAATTTTATAACGTTCGTTGGTTCTCATTTTCTGAGTAAATTAAAATTTGCAGACATTCAGTATCACTATATTATCGATTTGACTAGTTATAGTAAGAATCGTTAAATTGTGGATTAAAAAAACATTACATTACTATAAAACATATCATCACTGTCCACATCTTCAGGTTTGTCTCATGGTCAGTACTGCCATTGCTAACTGTTCTACCTAATCGAAAAAATGTTGACATTTAATCGGTAAATAATGAAAATTTCCAATAAATGTCGTTTAGCGACACAATTGTGTTTTATCGAATTAACGGTTATTTCATTTAATTTTGTTGTTAAATAATTTTTTTGATTTTTTAGAAATTACAATGACGCATTTTGCGCCATTAACGGTTATTTCATTTAATTTTGGTGTTTACTGTTTTTTTTTTTATTATTTGCACTCACTAGGTTTTTTTAATATTTCTTCAACGGTATTTCTTCCTATGCAATATAATCCATTATTTTCAATTGTATTGTGCATTGTGTGTGAGCGTGTTCTTAATCCTTGCATGGAATATAAAATTATAAAAGTTAGGGATTTTAAAACATTTTTTGGCTATGTGCTTTCATCTTCCGTTAAACCATGAGATGCTGTTGTTTTACTACCGGGGTTTCATTTGAACTCTGATATATAAGCAATAAAGCAATTACAGGCAGCAATCTTTCAATAAATATGTAATATTTACAATAATTGATGTATATTTCCATTAAAATTTCATCAAAACCAAAAGAACTATCACCCTTAATCAACTATTAGCACTCACAAAAATTCGAACACACCATTGATTGAATACACGTCAATATTAATTTATTATATGAATTTGAAAGGGGAAAATCTATTTATACCGAATATACAGTTTATGGATACAAAACATGCGAAAAAGTTATTTATGTAAGACGAAGACAAGATAACCCACTAAAGAATTATAACGCAATATTTTCCAATAAGAGATGTACGGAGAACCACTTATAAATGTATTTTTCTTGGAATATCCTTAACAAAGCGTACTAACCAAATATGTATACTGTGTAAGGATGTAGAACGGTTTTTAGCAATTTTATTTCTATTGATTTATACCGAAATTATGTTGTCGCTGTTGCCAAACGATGATTGTTTAACACGACGATGAGATTATCGATGATGTTAAAAAGTATCGAAAAATATGAATTCGAACAGAACCAATATCTGAAACTAAGGATCAAAACATAAAACCATCTAGTCAATTTTTTGATGACGAGGTTTGAGGCTTTAAATTCGGAAAGGATTTAAAGTAAATTTAAAGTAAAGACAATCACAATTTTATTGAACTGCTCTACATTTCGTTTTCTGTATTCTGTCATCTCTAGTGTGTCACCATTCAACTGTAATCTGCAAAAAGAATTCCTTAAAAACGAATTCCTTTATGGGAAATGCATATAATTGCCGAAATCTAATTTATGTACACTTTATTTTACACAAAACTTTAAAATTAATATAAATTAGATTTAAAAAAATGTAGTCTTGGCGAATGTGGTGGGGGGGGGGACATAAGTCGAATGATTTTCATCGGCTCCGCAATATATCACAGCTCCCACTTTTTGTCCGCTGTGCTGGTCATGTTTTAGGCAGAGGTCAGGGGGTAAGTGGTCACGAATGGATGTATATCAGGTATATCCAGGAGAGACTCGCAAATGCATGTACGACCTCCACGTGGTGGCTACAGGTAGCTAGGAATCTTGCTAGGCTAATGTACAGCGCTGAAAGAGTAAACCTTACACAAACGTTTAAACCTTCCCTTAGTCACGGTGGAACAGCATATTCCAAGGAATGAATGGTTAGTGGGTCAACAAATCTCTAATATGCGGACTCTGGATACCAGACGACCTCCAGTTTTAATCATACCCTCGTATAAAGATCTCTGCAAGGGCGGACTGTTTACTTCTCCAAAACTTGTGAGAACATAATGAACATAAATGCAACTAAAACAAAAGATACAGGCACTCCCAAAAAATCAAAATAGATAAAACGAATGGTGGCTCAAACCTTGAAGGTGAAGTCACAGCAATAAGGGTCTTGCAGATGGTGATGCCGGGTACCAGTGGAAGCCGAGTGCCTGCCGTAGCAAAAGGGAGCTTGGACAGTAAAGGGCAAGCTACCTTCATAGTAGGTTTGGTAAACCCGGCCTTGGTACCTAAGCCGGAGACCGGCGTGAAAGTTGCCCCTGAGGCAAGGTGGCGGTAAAGGAACCAACGCGCGGCGCAGAAGATTTTAGACAGGTCGGCTGCCACATATGAGGAGCTGCTAACGAAAGAACAAAATAAATCTCTGGCATGAGCAAAGGTTACCTTCTTTGGCGACAATTCGGTGAGGGTACCAGCAGAGTCGAAAAGACAGCAGTCCTAAGATGAATTGGAAGCTAGGGATAGTAAGTGACCTAGAATGCCGGGAGCCCAAGGAGATACTAGGACAAACGGAGAAACACTGTCCAGTGACATCCTTAAGGAGCATTCAGTGATACTAGCCGTCATTGTCAGGAGTCAAGAAGATGGGAGTATAACTCTTGATAAATGGAGACTAGTGTATAGTGCACTAAACTCCGTTTCCTAATGATCCTCGGAGAAAATCCGGGGCCACGTCCATCTTGTAGTGATGCAGAACGACACTAAGGGCGCGTGAAGCTAACGGCGTGCGCCGGTCAAAGATCGTCAAACCTTTATTGTCTGGCCGTAGCTAAGGTAGGCGTGAAGCTGACAGTGGTGAACGAGATCCCTAGCAGACTAAAGGGGTATGCGTCTGGTTGCCAATCCTGTCCGGATGAAATAATTCGGATAATTCAGGCAAGCAATTTTGATCTTCTGATGAACAATTGGAAGATCATTAAACAAGAGGAAGCGAACTCCCTTCGCTATGCTGTCCACTTTTGTGGTGAACAAATAGTGCCTAGCCTCAATAGCTAAGACAAAGGGGGTAATCGACTTCGGCTTCGGGTCGATTACCCTAAAGGTGTTTAAAAAGGATGAGGTCGAAGCGATTGTGGAAGACCTACCAATGGAAGAGGAACAAAGAGACGAAGGTTCTAAATGCGGAGCCTTGGGAGCTCATCGATGGAGCGATTAACGACTATGAGCAGTCGCCTATCCCTGGACTCGGACGAGAAAAATCGTTTCGAGTCGATGGGGTGACAAAAAGAGACAACAAGATGGACCTGAAGAAACCGCCAAGACTGTTGACGTCCCACCAAGGACCAAAAGAGAAAATCCTGCCACGACGGCGGAGGGTATATGAAGGAAAGTAAGTTAATCTGTTTATGCGTTGCACGGTTTAGATTAATCTTCAAAATTCTAAGGCTGCTTCGGCGGCCGTGATCCTCAGACTGACCAAATCAGATTAAGTTATAATTCTAGTCCAAGAACCCTGGACTAGTAAAAGCAAGACCTGTGGCCTCGGTTTTAAAGGGTATAACATTTTATACTCTTCTAGGTCCGTTTAGGTCAGATCTTGCATTCTTGCTAAAAATAGTTTGAATATTTTTCTTCTTCCACAATATAGTCGTGGTGACGTAACAGTCGGCCTGGAGATGGGAGGCTGCGTATTATGGCTGGTTTCAGCCTACATGGACCGAGAGAAGGAGGTTCCGCCGAATAACCTGTGGGAACTGATTCTTGAAGCGGAAGGGGAAAAGATCGAAGTAATACTGGGTTGTGATGCAAATGCGAATCATACAATCTGGGGAAGCACCGACATCAATGATAGGGGTTAGTACTTATTTGATTACTTATTTGGGACTAACCTTGTAGTGTGTAATGTGTGTAACTTTTATTATCAGTAACAGGCAGGAGATATGTTACCTTTGCATCAGACTCCATTATACATATGGTCAAAGAATGGATGGTGGCGAAGCAACCATCGGTACATGACGTTTAATATTCACATTCATCCTGTTAACTGGAAAGCCTGCAGGAATCCTAGAAGGACTAACTGGAACAAATACGGGAAGTGTTAGTACGACTCTTACCGACCAATGCTCCGAAGCCCCGAGCCTCATAGAAGGAGCTGGATTTCCTGGTGGAGGAAATCATAAGCACTTTTAACTTGTCCTTGGGTACTGCTTGCCCCAAGAGAATACCTAAGGGGAAGCAGAAACCGGTATGGTGGTCCAGAGATTTGGGAATCCTTCGTATAGGGTGAAGAAAACAATTAACAGAGCAAAAGGCTCTATGGAAGCTCAGGATTGGGACTTCTACCAGGAGCACCTTAAAAAGTATAAAAAGGAATTAAGGAAGGTGCAGAGGATAAAATGTTGTGATAAAATTTCTGTGATAAAATGGAAGGTGTTTCGGAGACCTCGCGCCTCAAGAAAATCTTATCTACGAACCCAACGAGCCCTAGTTACTTAATTAAACCATATGGCCTGTGGACAACGTCTAGTGGGGAATCATTGGCGCTTCTGTTGGAAACCCATTTCCTAGGTAGTGTGGATGTGTCGACGGAGCTTGGTAGGAATAGGGAAAAATTATCGTCGGGGCGCCGGAGAAAATCGTATGCAAAAACTGGATCCTATGGGATTTAGACCTTATAAATCGGCAGGACCGGACGGTATCATTACAGTGGAATTGCAAAAGGTTTGATTTCCTGAAGAATATGATAGCTGGAAACTTCCAAATTTTATAATTAAAAATTCATCACACAAAACATTATCGTTGTTCATTGATAACGATGGCATCATTCGAATAGGAGGGCGGATTAAATTTGCAACATTAACAAAGCATCCTGCATTACAATATCTAAAACACTTTGTTACAACTGCGCTAGTGGCATTTCTTCACAAGATAAATTTACACGTTGGTCCTCAAGGATTATTGGCACTCGTCAGACAAAACTATTGGACAATACATGGAATAAAGGTCTGCAAAGCTATTTGTAAGGCTTGTATAGTATGTGTTACTGCGAAACCAATAATGCTTACATCTAACAAATTAATGACGACTTATTTTGTTTTACTGCAGTAGATTATTGTGGACCATTTCATGTGTATTACAATTAGCATGGTAAAACCTCTACAAAGGCATATTTCGCATGTTTCGTCTGTATGGCAATCCGATCAGTTCATTCGGCACTGGCGTCATCGATGTCAACTAAATCGTTTATGGGCATTTTAAAGCAATTTATTGCAACTACTGGGTTACGAAAGCAAATCCTGTCAAACAACGGAACAAATTGTATTGGTACAAACAAACATTTGCATGAATTGTACAGGTTATTAACCAGGTCTACTTTCTCTCAAACAATACAAGAAGACACAGTCTGCGACAAATTTAAATGGGTGTTCATTCCGCCTGGAACACCACATTTCGGCGGCCTTCATTTAGCAGCAGTTAACTTACAATGCTCGATTAAGAATTTTCTACGCTCATCAAATAGGTTGAAGCGGTGGTAAATTTCAGACCTCTAGTTCCGTTGGTCTCTGATAATATAGAGATTGTTACCCCAGCTCATTTTTGAATAGGTCTTCCGCTGAAATAAATACCTGAAACTGCTGAGTGTCAG
Organism: Tipula confusa; assembly: GCA_963556175.1. Lineage (NCBI taxonomy): Eukaryota > Metazoa > Arthropoda > Insecta > Diptera > Tipulidae > Tipula > Tipula confusa. The sequence goes on along the minus strand of OY744477.1, from coordinate 43,289,622 downwards.
TCAAATTGTTACCATATTTAAGAAATAAGAAATGGTGTCAAACTTTCATAGACAATTTTGGGCATCTTGGTCAAAGGATTTGGTTCAGCAACTTCAACAGCGCACATTTGGACAAAAACACAACCTGATGTCAAGGAAGGAAACATAGTAATCATAAAAGAGGAAAACTTACCACCACTAAATTGGAAGATTGGTCTAAAAAAAAAGTGCAGTTTTTTTGTTTTAATTTAAAAATGTTGCTGCTATTGCTGCTCATTTATACGTGCTGCCGCAATTCGGGAAACAAAGGCCATTCCTGATTATACACCGATGGTGTTTCAAAAATCGGCAGTAAACATTTTGTAGCTTATATCAAAATTTCATTCGTATTTTTTTTAATTTTTTTGCGATTTGCACGATTTTTTGATTACCGTATAGATAAAAAGTTATAACAAAACACTTTGCTGTTATTTTGTCTAATGTTGAACTATTAATTAAAATTCATAAAAATTGAATTTGTTGACGACAGCATAAAAAATATTTAGTATGACAAAAACAACTAGTGACCCATAAAAGTATAGTATATTCGTATATAAAAGCCCCCGGCCGCAGACCGTTATATGTATACATAAATCATGCAAATTATTTTTAAGTAAATAAATAAAATTTATTTTGGTTTAAAAAAATCTTTTTTGTATAATTTTCTAAAAAAAACCACAAATCGAAACCAATGAAATTTTAATTAAGCACAAACAGTGTTCATTTTGTTGTTGGTTTTTTGGGTCAAGTTTATAGTATAGTAAATTTAAAATTTTATAAAATTGAATCTACTATGTTTATGTTTTTAGTATTCCATTAGCTAAATCTGTAGACTATCCTCTCATATCGTGTGTGTGTGTGTTTGTGTGTACACATAAATAAAATCTATGTGGTTTGTTAGGTTCGAGTAATTTTTTTTTTGTTTTGCAGGCGGCGGTTATTTTCAAAAAAAAAAATAAATTTATAATTTAATATTCTAGCAATCTACATCAAATATATATATCAAATTAGAATTTCTAATTTAGATTGGTTAAAATTGTTATTTTAAATTAATTTTTTTTTTCAGGTGATGTTGTCTCATATAATCAAATAAGGTTTTGAAAAATTATGATGTATATGGTAGGGGGCTACTAATGGAAACTTCCAACGAGATAAAAATACATATATTACAATCAACATTTTTAACTAAATCATTGCGAATCAGAGATTTGATGGAAGGGCTAACTAAACAAATAGATAACTTGATTATAACAGTTTTGCTTATTATATTAGACAAGCCATAGCTATTATTGAATTTTGATGTTCTAATTTAGTTTATATGTTTTTCCTGCAGATGGATAGCTAATTTGGATATTTATTTATTGCTGAGGTTTGCATTCAGCTTGGATAATGTTCAAGACACAGTTGGGCGTGTAAATTACACAATGTAATTTACTGGGTTGTTTACATGTAAAATGTATGTAAAATGTAAACAATTATTTTATACATACTGTAAAATATAAATCAACTTTTTCATTACAATTATCGCCATCTGTTACCAAATCTCTTAATTAAAGAAAAATTGACTATATACTGTGTAGTGTATTTGTGTTTATTTATTGTGATATTTGTACATATGTATAAATGTAAAATAAAGTGCAACTTTCCTATGATAAGAAATATTTTGACAATGAAATCTTGACACCTGCTATCAATAAATGTAATTTGATGAACGCTTCGTTTTTCGTGAGAGGAGTTAGCATATGGAATTCCTTGAATGGTAACTGCTGGGTTTCAAAAATAATATTTTTCCCAAATTTAATTATTAATGTATTAATCAATTTATCTATTATTAATTCTATGGTAAGGTTAGTATAATGGTATTGCTGCAAACTTAGGTTATGAAAAATTATTAATTGTAATTAGAGTAAGAAAAATTAAATTGAATTAATAAAATTCACTACAGTTCCACGCTTAAATTCGATAATCATATTCGCTACCTCTTTACTACACTGGAAATCAAAGGCATAACGCATTGGCATTTTATCGAATGGATAGAATAGGGCTAGTAATTTCAGGCATACATTTATTTGATGAGGGTGAGACGGGTAGTGATAATTTGATTGATTTTGTCCTGTTTGAAATTAATAAAGATTTAAATTTAAAAGCCAGTCAAACGAGTATAGATTCACTTCATTCATTTCACTGCAGAGAATTATTTTATTTATGATTAAACGTCAAATTGCAATTAGTTTTCCGCTACATATCGAAAGAAATATGCACTCTTAAAAATATTTTATTTTAGTTTATTCAAATGTAGCTAGATGGCACTATGTCACTAGTTGTTTATTTTGTCGAATATAAGAACTAGTTTAAGGCGTAAACAGATGGCATTGTAGAAGGATAGGTGATTTTTATAGTCTCAATGTAGATAACTAAAAGTTGAAAATAATTATGACTAACCATTTAAATAAAATGTTTAATTGGATTTTCTAATGCAAGTTATTCTTATAAACAAATGTTTGTATCATTTATTCAATATTTTAAATTATTTCTGGACGGATTCTCGTTTTTTAAATATAATTTACATATTTTTGTAAAATATACATTTTTTTTTTGTAATTTACGTTATTTACATGTAAAATGGAGAAAACGTTTTTTACATGTAAAACGCCCAACCCTGGTTCAAGATTGTCGTACAATTAATGTTATCTCTGAAATACACTAATAGTACCACGCACATACCCGTACAATACATTAATAGGTACGATCATAGGTATGTGACATCTTCATTATTTTCAATTAACAATTATTCTGTCACATCACATTACCATAGCTCCTTACTTCCTTTTTTTTTGTTTTTGTTTTTAATAAAAAAAAATAACAACAAATATGCTTATAAATTCATACGTTTGATGGTGTCGTCTGTAGTCCTTGGGATGATAGTGAAGTATGTTTATCGTATCGTTGGTGTAGTTTCGTATCGGTGGTGTAGTGAAGCCTATTCTCACTTTCATCAGAAACATTGTTGTGTGTTATAGATTTTTCTTTCGTCTTTCGGAATAGTAACAATCTGTCTCTCTGGCGGAATTATTGCATCAGTTTTTTCCAAATGGTGTTTGGACGATATAATTTTCCGTTGCTTGCACAAACTATGAATGAAAGTTGTACTTCCACTTCCGCTACAATTGTGGCACCTATCTTCTATGATCAGCTTGTAACCGTTCGTTATCACCTCTGGAGCGTTAAAATAGTTTGGAAATGCCAATACATCAGATCTGTCTTTTGAACATTGTTTTAAGTAATTTTTGGCAATTTGTGCATAGCGCTCCGATAAACTGTTGGAAGGTGGGTAACATGTACTGAATTTTTGATGTTGAATTAATTTTTTGAATTTTTTATTTTTGAATCATACTGTCGGCCATTAACCGATCCCAATATGTCTGGAATACCATGTACCGAAAACCATACTTTCAAATGATTTATAACATCCAATGATGTACTATTTTGAAGCTATTTAAAATCAAATAATCCCGAATACCTGTCTACAATTAAGAGATAGTTCTTGTTATTTGTGAACAAATGGAATATATCCGAAGCAACTATTTCAAATGGATTTTGTGGCACTTTTTTTACACATTAGTGGTTCCTTAGGTTTGCTTGGTTGCATTTCTCTATCGTTTTTTGAATTCCTAAATGAATATTTTGCAGAGCTCTAATTTTTTGAACATTGGATACGATGATTTTGAACCCTTTAAATAAGATTCCCTCGTAATAAACAATTTTATCCCTGAAATTCCAATAAATTCTTGCTAACTGTGATACTATTTTCTCATCATTAGGCCAAACATGCATAACTAACCTTAATAATTCGTGTAGTTCTGTATCACTTTCATTTGATGATATGAAATCTTGACGTGGCGATTTTGTCATATTTAGAACAAGACAAATTCTAGTTCTTCCCTATCTGGATCTACTGTACCATGACAATCCCTGCTTAATGTATCCGCAATATAAAGTAAATTCCCTACATGAATTTATGGCTTGTGGTCACTTTCAATTTCCATTTGGCCCATAAACGTTGTCATGCAATTTGTTGCACGCATATCTTATAGCAGCAGCCACCTTTTCAATCTGTGGGTAGTTAAATGGAGCTTTTGTGGGCGTTTAAGAAGAATAAGCGACTGGCTGAATGTTTTGTAGCAGTACTGCTCCAAAACTATACGAACTGGCATCCACTTGTAACTTTACATCTGCTTTCGTATCATAGAATCGGAGTACCGGTGTCGACAAAAAAACGTTTTTCAGCTCGTTAAGAGCAATACTATGGTCTCTGTCCATAATTCATTTTCTCTACCGATAGTTACTCAATAACTATCTGTTACTGTATCTGTCAATAGTTATCTGTTACACTCGACAAATTGTTGATATGTTGATACATTTATATAAATACATAGACAGTTTGTTCTTCGGAATTTATAAATTTCTTATTGCTTCGATTTTTTCAGGATCAGCTGATTCACTTCTGCACTTATGATATGTCCTAGGAATTTCACTTTTCCAGCATTGAACACTTGGCTTTATTTAACTTTAACCCGACGTCATTTATTTTTTTCAATACTTTGTTGGTTATCCTTAGATTGTCTTCTTTTGTGGTCGCAAAAATTAAGATGTCTTTCATTGAGCATTCGCAATTCTCGTTACCATCTAATTAACGTTCGACTTATCAGATCTTGAAAAATTTCTGTGGCTGAAACTAATCCAAATGGTAATCTTTTGTGAGAGTATCTCCCTCACGGCGTTGCCATCGTAACATATTTTACTGTTCTTGGACTAACTTTTATTTGCTAAAATCCTCGACTATATAGTCTAGAATTGTGAAAAACTTCGAGTTTTTAAGCTGCGATGATATTTCTTTTAACGCACTCTGGTTTAATCGATGACGTAAATATTGCAACCTGGATTCATTCTGATTATTTATTTAGCAATGTGGCTTCTGTGAACCAATCATACTATTGTATCCAATTATTCCACCATGTACTTGACATCTTTTTTATCGTTGCGCTCATCAGCCATCAGTTTAGTGAATGGTGTGTAGCAAGTACGAACTAAACGAATATATTTCCCGTTCGAAGCTGGATGAAATTGGCACTGAAGATAAAGTCAACATTTTTATCGAATTAATAGTGAACATTCGAAAACAATCGTACCGAAATAACTGTTCACAAATTAAGAATTTTCGATCAGTGAAAAAAAAATACCGATGGTGCTATTAAGTTCCAGCAGTTATTGGACATATGCAATTAAAGAAAAAAACTCTGAGAACAAAATTGGATCACCATCGTTAGCAGTACTGTAGTTTCATGTGTCCAAAAAGGATACAATGAACTGGAAAAGAAGAAATCGCTGCAGTTACGAATCATGGAAAATCAATCGAAAACCATAAACAATGATCAAGAAAATCAGAGGTCGCGGTAGAGGTTTTATTGTAGTCATTCTGATAATACTAATGCTCCTAATACATTCAAATGGTGTCTTAGTACTTAGAGGACGATGAACTTCGTGAGTTCAGAAACCTCACAAAGATTTGTAATCAATTTTTTAAGAAAGTTCACTCTGTCAGCGAAAGCCAATCTAGAGAAATGGGACAACCGTAAATCGTAGCCGATAAGGAAGATATTAGATTTGTCGAAGTAGCGGTTGGCACTAATAAGTATGGAGGAACGAAGCAGTTATAACTTGGACCAAAAGTATGGCCCAGGCCAATGTCAGAAACTATTAAATAAGTCCAAAGGGGACACAGGAGCATCGTACAAAAAAAACACAGGAGCATCGTACAAAAAACTGTTCGTCTTTTATGACAACAATATCATCTTCGACATTTTATAAAAGGTGGCATACTTGTCTATGATATCTTGGAGGACATGGTTTTCAATAACTATCTTGAATGCCAACGTCTTGACCTTGGAGTCTTCATGTGTGCCATATGAAACTAGTTATGTGACGGCCAATTTCCGGTAGACTTCATCAACCACGGGGGACCATTCCACCACTGTTTATTGTCGTTTAACTCGGTAGCGTCTGTTCCCCGCGAAGCATAGTCCGCAGGGTTATTAGCCGACCTTACGTGTTTCCAGCATTCTCTTTTAAAATGGGTCAAGATTGCTGATGGGCGATTGGCGCCGAATGTTGGCCGTTTTCGAGAGGATGCAAAGATAACCAATCGACCACAATTTTTGAGTCTGTCCATAGCGTAAGTCTCAACGCGTTTTGAGCAGCTACCATTAATTTTGTTGGCAAGAACACACCATTTAGTTCTAATCTAGGAATGCTCAGCTGATTATTCGGTGCTATTTTGGTTTTGGCTGCTATTAGGTGCGTGATTATTGTGGTTCCGGTGGTGGCGCGGCAATACACGACTGGACATATGCGAATTGACTCGCATCGCAGAACCCATGCAGTTCGACTTCTTTATTAGAATCAAGCCATCGGGGAATTTGATGCGTCGAAGGTTTTCCAAGTCTTGGCGTAAACCTTCCCAACGATGCTCTACGATTTTTATGCTGCTTGTCTTCGTATTTTTTCGTATTTCTTCATCATTGGAGGCTCATTTTCGCATCTTGAACTTGACTGATTGAAGTACGCTATCGATGCTGTTCTTCAATTGTATTAACTCTTCCCTCGAATCTGCTCCATTCATTAAATCATCTACATACATATCTCTTTGCATTGATTTGGATGCATGTTCGTGCTGCTCGTAATATATTAATGCTTGTTTCTTCAGACATCTTGCCGATAAAAATGACGCTGGCGAATAAAGATTAGCCGATATGTCATTATCGGCTAATCTTTATTCGTTTGCCAAACAATGTTTTGCATTTTTGCATTTTTGCATCTTCCGAATCAACTAGCACCTGGTGATAAATTTTTTCGATGTCGCTACTCAAAATAAATCGATGCTGATGAAATCGTAATAATATGTCCAATAGCGAAGATTGAATGACTGGACCCACACGCAAAATGTTATTCAATGACTTGCCGTTGTTTGACTTAGCTGATGCGTCAAACACGACACGCAACATAGTTGTTAAATTAAATGATTTAAGAACGCCATGAGGGGGGAGATAATACTGCTGCTGATTTAACTGGTCACTTGCTATTTTTTCCATATGACCCAATTCTTTATATTCCCTCATGAACTCGACGTATAAATCGGACACGAGCTATCCCATTCCAACCAATAAACCAACTTCCCTTGGATATACCGAAAATGGTAGCTTCACCATAAATCTTCCTTCTGGGCTTCTTTTTGCTATCGTTAGAAATAATTCCTCGCACCTTTGCTCAGCATCAGACTACTTTGGTTTATCTGGTTCCCAAAAGGCTCGCAATGATATATCAATGTCTAACAATATGTTGAAGCATGTAGTCGAATTTTTCTGCGCATCGAATCTGTCGGATACAATCCATCCAAATGCGGTTTCCTCTGCAACTAAACGATTACTTAACTGTAGTCTCTTGCCTCCAGTTAAGGCATAATATATTTCGGTGCCAAACAGAATTTCAAGTGCACCCCTTCGATTGAACTTCGGATCCGCCAGTGTCAATTTATTAAGCTGCTTGCAGTCAAATGGGTCGAAATCACGGATACTTCTTGCCAATTGTTTGCACCGATATGAACACTTTGCCTCGCGAATGGCTCAACTAATTGGTATCTCCAAGACGTTTCATAAATGTTTGTCCATTTGTTCGCTTTATTCCTAACTTCTGAACGCATTCATCAGTAAAGAATGATTCCTGTGATGACGAATCTAATAACGCTCTACAGGTTATTTCATCACCGTCGTTACATCTGAGATTTACCCTTGCTGTGGGCAACACGACTTGATATGCTGTTGTAACTTGTAAAACTACTGTAGTACCTAACTTTGGATCAACCGTTGAACTTTGAGATGCTGGGCTATTGCTCGCTTGTTCATGTAAATGCATTAATGTGTGATGTTTGCGGTGACACTGACGACACCTATCCCTCGACACGATTTGTTTATAGTGGAAGCAGTTAAAGCACCGTTTTTCTGCTGCAATAGTATCCTTTCTCTTAGGTACTGGCATTGCTTTTAAAGTTTCGTATTCGAATAACTTGTGGTCGTTATTCTTGCACAACGGATGATAATGGCACTGTATTGCTGTTGGCCAGTGTAGCGAATGAATTGATTTTATGTATTTTGCTGGTGGTGATTTATTCACTGTGAATGCTTTTAACGACTCCAGCTAATCTATATGCCTGTCCAGAAATTCAAAAAACTCTGATAAGTTAGGGAAATCTTTTTCCTCTATATTTTCTTGAGACCACATTGCCCGTGTTCCTGTATCTAATTTGTTCAGCAAAATATAAATGAGTCGTTCTGCCTTCTTCTCTAGGCATTTAAGTCCCCGAAGTGCTTCATCTGAGATGTCAAGGAGCGCTCGCATGTTTGCTGCGGATTATTGACGCCTATAATTATATTTTTAGTGTTCGTTTATCTATTGATTAATCCTACAGACAAGTCAACAAGGAAGCACTCTCTATTATCTTTGAGGTGACAAAGTTTCATCAGTATAGCTAGACATGAGCCAAGCTGCTGTCTCAGCCAGTTTCGGTGTACATCTGAAAGAGAAGCTCGATTTTTCACCGTTATTTCGCTATTTCATCCATATACAGCACGAACTAAGCCAAGTTCGATATGTAGCAGTAGTCAAAGGACAGTAACAAGACGCTTGAAGGAAGCCAACCTCACTCGAAGACGGTCTACTTGAGGCCAGTAAAAATTGCTAGTACTCCACCGCAAAGAGCGACTCGAATTAACTCGCATATAAGTCAATTGGAGCATCGAGTAATGGATGACCATTCTATTCCCTGACGAGTGCAAAATATGTATCAATGGTAGTGATAGGAAAGGCTGGGTCTACCGACGTTCAGGAGAATGATTCCAGCTCTCATTTTGCAGTGCTGCTTTGCTGAAAAAGTGTCGTACGGTGGCAGTTCGTGCATGACATATCCCTTAAGGGAAAACCCGATCTTGTTTTCTTACGTTGTACGAACGAAATTCACAATAACGTTTCTAGAAATGAAAGTAAATTAAATTATTTTAATTGAACAAACCACTACGTCATTGGCCATCAAATTACACCATCATGTTGTAAACCCAATTAAAATTTTACTAACCCAATAGAGAAATGTAATTACAGCTTCTGTATTCTTAGTCCAATTAGTAGAGAACAAGAATAATGACGTTTTGCCATAGTTTACAGTTTTTAATTTAATTAAGTTTTTATATTTAGTTTTACAATGATTTTTAAAACGATTTTTAATTTGATTTTAATTTAAATCAAATTGTTGTTGCTTCCAATTTTTTTCTTAATTTCATAAATTCATCTCGTCTTATTAAATTTGTCCTTTTGTTATAATTATACGACGTCGGTTGTTAGTAAGTTAGACGACGTTTGATACATGGCGTCACCACATAAATCAATTCTAAGGAGCTAATAATAAACCTTTCAAAAACTGAAACTTATGCAAAATTGAAATCTGCTCTAGAAAGACCGGAATTAAGTCATCGAAAACCCAGTGAGATATATTTCTCAATAAGGACGCTTGCGGATTAATTGTTTAACACTAAATTGGTACATGTTTTGTGGTTTCGTAAACTTTCGCAGGTCATTTATGACGTACTTACTACTATGGGTGGCAAATATATTGACGATATAACCAGTAGTAGGCAATATATATATAAAAACACTACACCCAACGTGAATGTACCCAAATATCACGGCAAACTCATTTACCGGTTCAATTTTGCCTTGACTTTACAGTACGTTTTATAATATATTGCTTAGTTATTGTGTTTAGCACCAGGTGTAAAATTATATTACAAACATAGATTATCATTATCGATACCTAGAAATCTGGAATTATTATATATTCACAGCTGCACCTTGCAAAATCAAAATTTACCATATATATTGGCTTGAGAATCCACATTTAGTTGGATAATAATACTTGGGAGTATGAAATTCGTTTTTATTACTACTAAATGGCATGTTTAGCCAACATAAAACGGAACATTGTAAAAATACTATCATTTATGTAATGTATTTATGCAATGTTGGGAAATTGCATGACTTGTGATCATTTAGTTTGAATTCAATTCTGTTTTATTGGCTTTGCTATTTTTTTGTTGGCTTTCGAATTTTTAATTATGATGGCATAATTTTAAAATGTACATTCTTGTACATAAAAGTTTTTGTTTTTAATCTGATTTTTAACATAAAAACACGAACTGATGAGTGATATCAACTTGTTTCAATTTACGAAAAGAGTTGGTAGAGGAAATATGTTTCGAGTTAAATCGAAAAGATGTCAATGCAGCTCTGTTTTATTTTGCCATGAGGATTGATGGTCGACTTTATAACTCAAACTGGTCATATGATGAAAAACATCCCTTCGTCTTTCTATAATTACATAAAAATATTAACCTGATAGTTCAAGAAGGCCATATGTCAACATAAAATGGTGGTAATGTTGAAGCCATCAATCCGAACGAAATTTTGAATTATAATTGGAAGAAATGTTGTCAGACAACAAATTACCAAAGGTCTGAATTTTAACCGATTCAGTAGTACCATTAAGCAGGAACTAATTGGTAATTTAGAAAAGCCAAGATTAGCTTCTGTTAGGGCACTTTTGATGTCAGGAGTGAATTACACTGGGCCATTCAATGTAAGAGTATAAAAAGGTAGAGGCAATAAACCATACCAGGGCTCGCAACTTATCTTACATTTTTTTCACATTTTAAGTGATCATTTATCACTTAAAAAGAGAGGCGGGCTTAATTCAAGTCCAATTTCACCAATGACCAATAATTTAAGCGATCCGACTGTTTTAACTCCAGGCCATTTTTTAATTGTAGAAGCTATCATAATGCACCCTGAAGTCAGAGTTTCAGAGGATAATATAAATTCATTGACCAGATAGAAATTGTTTCAAAAAATAAAAAAAACTTTGCAAAAATGGACTACAAAGACACCAGATTTAAAAATTGAACAACTGGTTTTAATTTGATACAACAATATTCCACGATCCAGATGAATTACTAGAACGATTAAAGAAGCTCACCAGAGACAAGATGGAATGGTTCGTGTTGCAACACTCCATGGCCCCGAAAAGGCCTTTATTATATGCCTAATAACAAAATTAGCGCATCTTACAATTGAAAACACCATAGAAAGACAAGATTCAGAATTTATTACTAAAATCACTAGCGTATTGGCAACAAAACCCCGAAGCAAAACCTTCATTATAAGAAAACATAGGAAAATAGAAACATCAGAATTGAAGGGAAAAAACAACAGAGGATAGGTTAACGAGGTGAAAATGGCTATAGGGACAGTTTAAAGGTAGAAATTTATGTTGCTAAATTACTATTACATGTTATCGGGGTAAGGTCAGCTACATTTATAGAGACAAGTTTTGATATTACAACTTTAAATTCTACAATGGTAATATATTTTGAAAACAATGGGCACAGCTCAGTTTTCGCACCAACAATGGTCTATCATATCATACTTTAATTGATCGACAATATTCTTAGAGGCTGGAGTATACAATGCCTCGAATGAGCTCAGTCGATTACATGACGTATTGGCAATAAAATGGTTAATTCGATTGATTCAATTGAAGTTTTTCGATTAATTTATAGTACACTTAATAAATTTTAGCAGCATGAAGGTGAAATAATTAATTTGTAATTTACAGGTGAAAACTAATGCCATCTGTTACAGCCTTCGGCTTAGAGAAATTAGTTCATTAATAGATTTTGTTCTTAGAGAACCTTTCAGATTACAGTTAAATGGTGACACACTGGAGTAAGAAATTGTTGATAAGAGATGTCAGAATGCAGAGCAATTCATTATCATTGAGATTGTTTTGTGCTAATAATAGTTAAACATTACCCACCGGGAATTCTGACCAATTCTGTCATTAGTAAATAATCTTTCATTCTAACGCTTAGGTGGCAGTAACCGGGTCCAGTTTAACTAATATTCCTTCCATTCCTTCGGTTTTTTATATGTAACACGTGTGTACGGTGGTGCCCGGCATTCCTGAAGTTCCTTGGCATTCTAATGTATCAACTAAAAGTAAAATTTGACCATGCCGATAAATTGCTGAATCCATTTAATTGACGTTGGGGCTGGAAACTCTCTAATGGAGTTAATTCGCTCTTCTGATTGCAAAATACCATTAGAAGTTATTCTGTGGCTTAAGAAACAAAAAGTGTTTGCGCCACAAATACATTTCGAGCTCTTTCAATTTCTCACACGGTCTTCAATTTTGGTGTTTCTTGACAGGATACCGCATGGAAGATGGCATTCGGCAGCGATGCACACGTTTTATCTTACGTGTAAATTGTAATCTGGCTCCGCTGTTAGCGAATGATAATTTGCTGTAATTTAATAGCATGCTATAGGCGTGTTTACGAGTACCGACGTGGCATTGATTGACAGCTGAGTCAATAAATCAATCATCCGTTTACTATTGAGATTGACAAGTATAGCCTTATTAAAAATGAAGGGTTGGGCGTGAAGTTTGGCGATGTGATTTTCGCCAACTCTATCGCAGTCTCTATGCGTATTTTTTGATCACCGAGTTAGATTACTCAAACCTACATGGGTATCGGCACTTCTTCGCGGCATCATTTGTATGTGATTGGCTTTTAATCGTGATCGAGAACGATCATTGTTACGGAATCGAGACAGTGAGTTCGAACGTGGTAATGAGTTTAAACTTGAACGATATCAGGGAGGAGAATGGTCATTACTATTGAAATAACTTCAAGCTCTTGAATAACTTTGGTCGCTGGTTGAGTTAGGTGGCGGATCATGCATTTTGACTATAACGCACTACATTTTCGTCCGGGAAACATTGCATAGTATATATTGTCGATGATTTGTCTCAATGCCTCGGTTGTCTTTGATGAAGGTTGGGCTGCCAACGCGATGAATAATGCTTCAGAAACTCGTTATAATGACATTCTTTGGTTGACACGGTCCGTAAATGCTAAAGTTATGTCGGCGAGCGTATACCATGCACTTGGTGCGTGATTCCAAAATGCTCGTAGTCCATTTGATGATATGCTTTTTGTACCTTCTAATGAATATATTTGTATTTGTTCGCCAATGCCCATCCCTTGATGTTGATCGTATTTTTCTATATTGCTTTAAGAATTGGATTGTTTTTTCAGTCAATATTTAAAGTGACGCATCAAACAGTGATTTTGTCAAATGAAGATTACAACCTTATAAAAGTGTTATCTATAGTATTTGGAATTCTAAAATTTGTAAAATTATAAAAATTTCATAGAAATTATTAATGTCATGACTGAATAATAAAAATATATGATATCAACATAACCACAACAAGTTGAAAAATGGTAAACAGAAATAAGTGATTACCCTAATTGAAAAATCAATTTTGTTATATCATCAATTACGCTAAATTTATACTTTACTATACACACACGATTTCCCTTCAATATACTATAATGTACTGAGTCTCTCGACGATCAAAGATTAATGTCTAATGTATTATAAATTTTCAAATGTATATAAAGGATTCACTGTTCAATAATGTAGCCGGTGATAGATTATTTATATAGAATTTTTCTATGTTTAATGTATGAACTTAAACAGCTTTCTTATATGCCAAGGCAATATAGTACAGTGTTTTTTTTTCATTTTTTTGAAATCTCACTTAATTCTATGTATATGCTCGTGTACATATGTAGCCAGATTCTTTTTTGTAATCTACTTATTAAAAGATTTATTATACATTTCAAAAAGTTGAACAATATCATAATACATAAAATATAGGGAAGATTAATTATATAGAAGAAAATGATCATGCATATGTAGATTATGATATAGCATACAAAATAGCATATAAGAACGATGATATCATTGTGTACCATTCTGTACGATACTAAAATTAGGAAGCACAACAAAAAAAAAAGATGTTTACCAACAGTAGTACATGGGTACATTATAAAAATAAAAATGAAATTCATTCTGCAGACAAATCGATTTTGTATTATTTTCGGAAGCTGTTTCCTATAAATAAACGATGTTTTGTTCTGTTCGGTTTCTCTCCGGTATAATGAATTTTTGATTCAATAAAATAGTTATAAATTAAAGATAAAATGTTGGTATACCTTAAATAGGTAAAAATAGGTTTCCTATACTAAATTGTTACAGGTAAATAACAACAATAACATAATAAAAGTTGTCCGACAGTTTTGTCACGTATATAAATAAACGAACAGAATTGATTGTGGTAATTTTGTCCAAAAGTGGTTGGAAGTAAGATGATAAAATACCTTTTTTTATCATCTTATTCCCATCAGAAACCTGAATCCTATGTGTTAAATTCTCTATACAAATTCTAACTCATATATAAAGTACTACTAAGAACTTATTATCGATACCAGTTTTAAACCATTACATTAATCGGCCCAGCTAGTTTACGCCGAGATTATTGCCTTTAAAATCATTTCAGTCAATCTCAATCGTTCCTTTTGTTTCGAATCATTTGGGGCCATATATCAAGCGCATGACTCTTCTCTCAAAAATCATCCACCATCTGTCAGGGTCCAGCTCTCACACCTTTATATGACAACGAGTTTGATTACCAAATTGAACAACTTCAGCTGGTCGGCATTTGAAATGTATTTAGACTTTAGCACTAGACGTATAGGTAAAGCATGGTTGACAACAATGACCTGTGAGCTTGAGCGATCTACTTTCTTAAAGCTAGGGCATAATGCAGTTGTTTTCCATTTATCGGGCATAACTTCGTTTAATAACACTAATCTAATAAGACAAACAAAAATAGTTTTCCTTCAAATATCAAGAACTCGGAATTAATGCGATCAACTTCAGGAGAATTTTGTCCATGGCCAGTGTGAATTCTCCACATCCTCGCAGACTATAATTGACATTTTTAACATTAAGTAAATCGGAGAAATGCTCCTCTCAAGTTTCAATTATTAGATCGATTTAACACGGAGGTGTTTAACCTGGTCCTGAAAAGCAATAAACGTGGGTCTGAAGGTATGGCGCGGTGAGCTTTAAATAAAAAAAGCTTTGGTACACATGTTCTATACTTTTTTGCTAAGGACGAGTTTTTGGAGAGCAATGAGTTCCAAACGATACTCGTTCATAGCTGTAACAATACCATCATTCTTAACCGCGTATTCTCAAAATTGAGCGGAAGTCTTGCTAAATTTAGGCATTATTCAGTTCCACTTTGTTGATTTTTTGTAGCAATATTTGTTTAATGGTGCCGGGTTCAGCCCTGTGATCTAATTTTCATTTAGTCGCTCTCTACAATAAGCTCAAGATATAGCCGTAGTTATATTCCAAAAATATTACAACGAGGCATGCTTTAAATAACTTATTTTTAAAAGAAAATCATTTGATCATGTGAATAGTGACTTCGATATAACTGACAATCATTGTTGATTGATTGATAAATTGGTTTAGAGTGTATGGCGTAATCATTAAGCAGGTTATCTTGGGAAGCGCCGCGCCCATCGTACACCCAGTTTTACATATACTTGGAAGAATAAGGCAGGATGTTACTTAATTTATAGAGATTGATCAGGTTACACACACCGTGGCAGCCAATAGTTAGTAATTTTTTTGTGGAGTAAGGAAAGGAACGACAGAATTGGTCTAGTTTCTCGGTAGCCAATATTAAAATATAACGTTATTGTCTCATCCTCTGACCAACTCGAAATTAAGCATCATGACTGATGCATCAAACACGGCTGTCGGGGCAGTTCTACAACAACTCAATAACAAAAGTTGTGAGCCACTGGGATTTTTCTCTAATATACTATTGCATGCTGGCAACAAAATTCCAGTATTCGATCGGGAAAATGCTCGCGATATATCTGTCGTAACTCAAGAAATCGCGTCAGTTAGATTATATTTGTAAATTTAATGCGCATATTCAGCTTGTTCACGGGAAAAACAACGTTGCCGCTGAAACGCTATCACGCACAAACAAACCGAAAACTTCGGAAGTTAAGATTCACTTCGCCTTACAAACAATCATCGAATAGCACAAAACAGACGTAACGCTAGTTTCACTACGAAACTATGTGAGCTTTTTAAACCTCCTGGCATGCAAATATAATGCGAAACATCGACGGGTAACAATCGCTCGTGCATCACAGAGGCACTACGCCACAACGTTTTTGGTCCACTTCACAGTCTTTCTCATCGTCATATCCGAGCCACATGTAAATTGATTACTGCTCGTTATTTTCGTCCTAGCATAACTAAAGACGTGACTCAATGGGCGTAATCCGGTATTAGCTGCTAACGAACGAATGTTTAAGTTCACACAAAATCGCCTTTTGGGTAATTTAATGTTCGATCTAGTCGATTCGTACATATTCACTTGGACATTGTTGAACCATTTCCACTATCCAAAGCCAATTTTTGTCGATCAATTCAATCGTTGGTCGGAAACTTATTGCATGACCGATATGTCTGCACAACCATCGCAATGACGTTTGTATATCGATTCGGCATTCCGAAATTCCACTAGTTCATGCTCATAGTCAGCGTTTTGTAGAACAGGCACCAATGTCAATGCTTCTTTTAAGCATTCAATGGCTTCGTTTGCCTTTGGAGGCAATGATCATTTCATATTTTTCTTTCATAATTCTTTTAAGGGAGCTGCGATGATAGTTGATAATAAAGCTTCTGTAATAGCCAGTCATTTCCAAAAATCTAAGAACTTGTTTTGAGGATTTTGGTGATGGATATTCCGATATGGATTGTACATTTTCTGCATTTATTTTAACTGCTCCATCTTCCACAATATAACCAAGGTAATCCACCCATTTCAAAGCAAATCGGCTTTTATCGAGATTAATGGTTCACATCGCTTCGGGAAGTAGTTGACTTACTTCACTTAGCAAGGATTGGTGGACTTCTAAATTTTCTGAAGAAGGTGATCGAGGTAAACGAAAACCCGATCATAAAGATGGTATAGAGTTTCCCTTCCCTGTCCATTACTTTTATTAAAAGAAGTTTCCGCGATAATACACCCAAAAATCTTCTATTTCTGACCACTTGCGGTTTTTAGAAAAGATGGCAAACTACTGAATCTAAATTTTGAGTGGTCCATGTTTTTATCCCAAACTCACCAAAAAAACGACATTAGTCACTCCACTATCTTGATGATCAGAATAAGGCTCACCATTAATAGTAATATTACTTCTCGGCCTTCCATCGATAGAGTCAAGTATAATAAATGATGCTATTTCCTTAGAGTATTTTTTTCAGAATTTCCAGTAATTATCCGTACGCAAACGAGATAGTGAGATAACGTTCAATTGTTAGAGAATATAGACGGTTGGAATTTTGAAATTGAATGGAGTTATTTGGTTGGGAAATTCGGATCGATAATAAATTTATGATTTGCGATGAAGTTCGCGACAAGTGTTTGTAGCTGTTTCTTAGGTGGTCGTTCTGGTATAATTTGATTGGACCGAAGAGAAAACTCTCCCTGGCACTTCCCGTCCGGAGACCCAAAATTAAATCTTTTACAAGAATCAGTGTTCGCATTTGCTAACCCACACCTTTTACATAATTTTTGTAGTTCCTTTTAAGGGCACTTGAAATAAACTTATCCTGTTTAAAACAATCCCAGTTTTAGTCTTTACAAATGTTCTTCTATTTGCCCGGAATCTGAAAGTAATAGTGCGATCAGGTAGATGATTAGTTTTTAATGAGGACGAACCTTGACGTGCTTCTTGTAGAGGAATATTACTCACAGCGTTTTGACTGTCTGTTCGATGTTTCAGTCAGAGGACATTTCATCAGAAACCCATTCTGCAAATATAACATTTTCAAGAAAATCTAGTGCAAACATCCTTCTCGATTGCATTATGCAGCGTATTAAATAATTCAGTACAATCCTGTAAGTTTTGAAAAGCATACGATTTCGCCCTTTTTGTGTTAGAGATTTGACAAAGCCTACTCTCTATCCGACAAATGTGTGTATCAAAACAAAAAATAATAATAATGGAGGGAAAATCTGAGCAAGGAAAATAGGTATGCGCTTTATTGTTGTTTAAATTAATTATTTGGGGAGGGAAGGTATCAATATGAAAAGGCCCTTGGTATCAGAAATAACAATGAAGGAAAAAAAATAAATTAAAAATAAACCCGCTAGCTGAGGTCGTTGTGGGGTGCTCAGTGACTTAAATACACTGCATTTGAAAAAAAAATTAAAAAAATCCTTTACCACGACATAGTATGATAGTAGTTCATAAATATGTACTTGCATAATTTATATTATGTGTAATGGATAAAAGGGTGATCCACATTTGAAATGAATTGTTCTTAAAGCTTGCAATATTAATGGCTTCAATATTTTTAAATTAAGCTTCGTACAAAGTATTTCATTTCTTGAAAACATGTTTCATGTTGCTTTACCTTGGGCAAAAACCAATCAACATTTAAAAGCATATTTTATATTCTCAGTAAAGGTCGACGTTGAAAGTTTTTAAAACGCTCCTACTGTTACTGTCAATATTGGACACCATAATCGATTAAGAAGCTTTAACTTTTTTGATATCTCGTTGTTACTTAAAGATTCTATATAACTCCAACGTGCTTAATGGCTGTTAAATGTATCCCTTCAGTCATACTCAACTTTGCAATTGAAGAAAAAACAACTTTAAAAATGTAAAGTTAGATACATAAAACAAAAAAAGCTTTGCTACTGTATTATAATAATGATTACGCAATTCCCTATAGCATTTTGTATTAATTATTCTGCCATACCAACAATGAAATAAAAAAGGAACAAAGAATAAAATTCAGGCACAAAAAGTTATTTTTGCGAATGAATTTATTCGTTAAAAATACAAATTTCTAATTATCTATTTATACACAATTTAAATTTAGTTTACTAAAATATTATTTTATTTTAGTTATAATAAATTCGAATTTGCCTTTAAGAAACGAATACATAAAACTTTCAAAAGAAAATCGAAGTTCTATACTTCTATCGCGCAGAAAAAAAGTTAATACTTTCGTTTATGGTGTGCGTTTCTAATTTTCTGCTCCTAAAATTATAATATAATTACTTTAAATGTTAGAGCACACTTTATACTACTGTGTTTTAAAAATGTGTTACTATTACTTGTATTTTTAGTATTTGTATTTAAATTTAGTTAACCCTCAGACCCATTTTTAACTTATACCCAAACCCATTTTTAACTTATTATGTCTGTTTTGTTAATTGACAATACAAAGTGACATTTCTTAACTTTTATTATTTTATATGATGCTATACATAATTGAGTATAACGGTTAATAATTATTGATATTATCTATACATCGCCATACTATTACACTAAGGACGTTTGGGGTCTTATAAGACCCCAGCCTAAATGTTGGTTATACATTTTCTTTTCATGATTTTTTTTGTAGTGGAATAGTAAAAATTGCAGTTTACGAAATTCAACGATTTTGGCAGGACATAACATTTTTCTGTGGTACATACAAAAGTGTTTGATTTTATTAGTGTTATTACTGTTTTATTATTATTATTATTATAATATTGTTGTTTATTTTTTTTGGTAATAAAAAATAAAACCAAAGTTTACTGTTACTAACAAATATTCATAAGTTGCCGTTGTGCTGATTGTCAGTTTTGAGCTATGGAGTTTTAAATCGAAATTGATTTTGAAGAAGATACAGGGTGTTCGCCGGGAAGATCTACTACTTTGTTTTGCTGCCATTTTGGTAAACGTTAGTATTGACAGTTCATATTTGGCAGTCGTGAAGTAGACACGTGACAAATTTATTATGGAAAAATATTCGATAAACCAACGTGTTTTAATCGTTAAAACATTTTATCAAAATCAATCATCGATTACTGTGATAATGAGAATGTTACGTGAAATTTTTGGGAGAAACAACGTGCCAACAAAACGCACTATTTATCGTGTAGTGAATGATTTCGAAAAAAGAGGGTCTGTAAGTGATAGGCTTAAGCATGGGCCACAACGTACTGCAAGATCGGCTGAAAACATTACTGCTGCTCAAGAAAGTGTTCAAAACAATCCATCAACCTCAATTCGACGCCGTGCTCAGGAGCTTGGTCTTCAAAGAACAAGTTTGGCCACAATTTTGCACAGGTTTGCATTTGTTTACATTTAAGATTCAGTTGACACAAGAGCTTCTTCCACAAGACCATTTACGCCGCCGTACATATGCCAATACGATGTTACAGCTCGCCCATGACAACCCCGATTTTCATGAAAAAATCGTAATGAGTGACGAGGCACATTTTCATTTAAATGGATATGTGAATAAACAGAATAGTCGGTTTTGGGCAATGGAAAACCCTCAAATTACTCATCAGTCACCTTTACATCCATTAAAAGTGACTGTCTGGTGTGAAATTTGGTCAGGAGGAATCATTGGAACTTACTTCTTTGAAAATCAAAACGTCGTAACGGTAACTGTGAATGGGGAGCGATATCGTGATATGATTGAAAACTTTTTAGCGCCACAACTGCATGCTTTGGGCTTGATTAACATGTGGTATCAACAAGACGGTGCCACATCGCATACAGCCAGGATTACAATGGAATTCCGGCGAGACAACTTTCCACAACAAGTTACTTAAAAAAATGGTGATGTTGATTGGCCTCCACGGTCGCCTGATTTGACTGCTCCGGACTTCTTTTTGTGGGGATATCTAAAAAGCAAGGCTTATACAAACAAACCAGAAACGCTTGAGCAACTCAAACAAAATATTCGTGATGAAATTAATGAAATACCGCGTGAAATGTGTGAGAATGTAATGAAAAATGTGCTTAAAAGGGCTCGCATTTGTGAGGCTAACAGAGGCGGACATTTATCTGATATTGTATTCCATACATAATTGCTGACATTAAATAAAACATTTTTCAATATAAGATCCATTCTCTTTCATTTAATCAAAAATTATAAACAAACAAAGTAGTATTCCTTCCCGGCGGACACCCAAGCAGACCTATATTTCGCGCTACTATGTCGTTGGAAAAATTTAAGCAGTAATCACGAGTTATTCGCTTCGATGACAAAGAAACAAGACAAAATAGACAAACTTATGATAAACTCGCTCCAATACGCAATATATGGAATCTATGGGTTGCGATTTTGACTAAGCTTTATAATCCTGGGTATAAGATGAGCAATTAATACCATTTAGAGGAAGGTATCCCTTCCGTCAATATATTCCATCCAAGCCAGCAAGATATGGAATAAACACATGGGTCGTTTGTTATAGTAAATCGTCTTATGCCTGGAATATGCAAGTCTACACAGGAAAAATTGGAGACAAACCGGAAAAGAATCAAGGATGCCGAGTTGTCCTGGATCTAACTTTCGCTATAATTTTTTTCGCAGTTACAATTTAGGGCAGATGATACTTAAAAAGAAGTTTTACGATGTTGGACACCATTAAAAAAAACAAACCCGAAGTTCCGACACTACCAACACAGGTGAAAAACGTTCAAGTTCATACTTCTAGATTTGCGTTACAACAATTTTGTCTTATGTTTCTAAAAAGTATAAAAATGTGTTGTTGATAAGCACTCTACATAAAACCGATGATGTAAGTAATAGAGCAGATAAAAAACTTGATTATAAAATGATTATAACAAATCTTATATGGGGTTCTATGCGACCCCAGTCATATTTAGTGTAAGGTAAATGTTAACATTATCTAACTGTTAAAGATTCAGGTCAAATTTATCATTCATTTGTTATTTTTTTACATGGTGAATCTATTTGAAGAATTAAATATTATATTTTTTAGCCTTGTTTCTTTTAACTGTTTTAAAATTGTCGAAACTTTTAGCAATGTGCTGTTCAAAAAAGAGCTTGAATATTTTAGTTTTCTGTTAGAAGACAAATGGTGCTAGTTCACTATTACATCTCTTTTGTTTTAACTATAACCAGTTTTACGATTGATATTTCGATGTTGATTTGCTAGAAAATTAGTTATCGGATTAGATCGTTCATTTATTTGCACGCATTATACTCAAAACAATTTGAGGAGATCCGAAATTTGACCTTTTATCAGAACAAAATGTAACAGTTTTCATGCTGTGTTTTGAAATAACCAAATTGTTGGAAGAATTGCTGTCGCCACCCTCAAATATCTATAATAACATTTTCGTATTTTCGGTATCGTTAGCTTTGAACCAGGTATTGGGTTTTAACAAACTTTAAGAAATGATAGCGAATATGATAAAAATTGATTTAGAAAAAAAAAACATTCACTCAGTTAATTCCACAGGCCTCAATTTCTTTCATGCAAATCTGATACAACAAAAAAAGATAATATGATAGTTTAATAAAAAAAATAGTTTCAAGGTGCAGTGTTGATTATTGAAGAATTTGGGGTTTCTAGAATAAAGAAATATTTTAACAAAGGTCTAAATAAATCAATATTATTTGTGAGTTGGTATGTTTCTTTTAAGTTCTCCAAATTTATTTTTGACGGACGCAATTCGGACCCTTAATGAATTTTAAGAATTTATAATTTATTTTATGAATAATATTTGACACTCTGGACATTTGATTCCCAAATCCCGCTGAAGTGAGGCGATTGTGGTGGTATAAAATGCCAGTTGATTCCATCTTGATGTAGGCTTTATTCAATATAATTTACATGTTTCTCAAAATTTTTTTTTTAAATTTTATTGCATCCGACTAAATTCGTAGCATTGTCGGAATACACATCCGACGCGATTTCACGGCTTCCAGTAAAACTTTTGACTTGATAAATCGCTTGCAACATCAAGATGAATTGCTTTGGTAGATAAGCAAATAAATAGCACGATATATTATTTGGAAGTTTGGAGGCATCGTCCCTTTTGCAGCTTTATGTTTAGCGGTCCCGCAAAATCTAAACCGCTATGAAGGAATAGTCAAAAGACTTGAACTCGGGTAGCTGGTAAATCACCCATACACTGATTTGTGTTGTGCTTTTTGTATATAAAACAAGCTAAGCATCTGTGTTTGGCCATTTTTACTGCTCTTTCGAAATTCAAAATTCATCAATAAGGCAGAATAAGGCCATTGAAAAATGAGGCAGTATAATAGAGTGTTTAATCTCCACAGGAAGAAGTGAGTGACGTAATCTCCTACTGACTCGCAGTATTTTTTCATCAAGGAATGGATAAAAGGCGAATAATTGTGATTTAGATCGTAACTGCTGGTTGAGTTTTAAACATATTGTTTCGCCCGAAAAATGTTGTTGTATATGTTTAATATAAATATTTTCAAATTCTCGTAGTTCTTGAACTGTTAAACCTTTTTTCTGGCCTTGCACATTTTGCACCCGCTTTTAATATTTTGTTGACCCTTATGCATAATGCAGTGAAATTTATTAATTTAGACCATGCCAAGAACCAATTTATTAATGAATCGCAGAACGAAATTTGGCAGAATTTGAGTCTGAAATTCCGAGGAAGGTTTTAATAATACATATTTCCTTTTGAACTGCCTTAAAATCTCTCAAAAATGCACTAGTTACCGGCCACTTGTTTTCATTTCATTGAAATCAATACGGTCCACACCACCATGATATTTTCGTAATAATTTCTTCCGTGTAAAAATCGCTGGTGATAAGGTCAGCTGGGTTTTCGGTTATTCGGATATGATTTCAGTGATAACGAGGCCAAACGTCAATGATTTCTGAAACACGATTACTAACAAATGTTTTCCAAGGTTACGCCCGCTTTTGAACATCTGGAATATTTAAGGATTTTGTTACAGATTTCATCAATCTAGTTAATAGCACTGCAGCATTTAATTCTAAGCGTGGAAAGGAAATTGTTTTTATGTGCAAGTTCGGAAGCATCTGAAAATCCAATTAATTCTAAGGAACCTTCGATGGTTGGTGAACATATTATAACTAAAATTGTCATGGGAGCAAGACAACTCAAAGGATCAAAAATCCTACCGCGGCTTCAGAGAGCATTTTTCTTTTCGTGTGCACTTCTAGGGACTCCAAATTAATTTTGAATGAATTTCCATCAGATTCTAAAATTTTGATTATGTTAATGCAGTTTGTTTGTGCCTCATTCAAGTTTGAAGCTCCACTCATTAGATCTTCCATGTAAAAATCATTTTTTATCGTAATTGCAGTTTTGGATACTCTGTTTCTGTCTCAATTGTCCACTGTTGTAGTAATCGCATAGCTAGAAATGAGGCTGAAGCCTGACCGTATGTAACTGTAAGTAGGTGATAATGAGTGACTGGGTTTGATGGATAGGTTCGCCAAACTATACGTTGGTAATCACAATGCTTTTCTTCGGCACGGAATTGCCGAAACATTTTTTCAATGTTGAACCTACTAGCATAGTATCATTTAGGGATATCTCAGAAGTTGAATTGCATGACGCATCAAAGACAACCCGTAGTTTTGTTGTCGTACTACTCTCCTTTCTAATGGCATAGTGTGGCATTCTCAGCAGGTCTATCACATACCTTATTCGGCAGAATTGGTATCATATGGCGCAAATTTTCAAACTACGTATAATCCTTTTTCAATCTCTCATCATTGACAAATTTCTTTTCCATTGAATGTAATCTGGATATCGCTGATTGAAGTGAATTCCCCAAAAGTGATGGGATTAAACGGATTTTGAACTACAATTCGCCCCAGCTCGTCTAGAGAGGATGTGTTTACGAAAGATTGCTCACATTGCCTTTCTTCTGGCGTATAAGACCGAATATCACTCAATTCTTCAGAAACCCAAATTTTTTGTAAGTTTTGATCTACATTTGCTTCGATGTTGAGCTATTTTTGGTGTTTTGTTGTGATTGATTTATAGAGCCAGCCAAGATTCAACCAAAAATTGCTTTTTAAGCGATGAAAAAGTCTTTTTCGGTCTATTTATTGTAGCTGGTCTGTATATTAATATTTGATCGTTGGTTCGAGCTCGGTTGTTAATTGGTTGCGGCTTTAGATCAACTGGTGACATACATATTTAGACATATAACTGTTCGTTGAGTGCCATATGTTTAAAAAATTGTGACAAAGCTCATTTTATGTAACTAATTGGGTACGAGCTAGCACGAACAATTGTCTAAAATCGGGACATCGATATAAAACGTGATTTTGTAAACATTTAACATATTGATCGAGGGCGGAATTATGAAAGTGTATGATTTTGTTTGTATGATTTACAAATTACATAAATATCGGTTCGAAAGCAAAACCAGCAACAATGTCTATACAAGCCGTGCAGAAAATTTAATTGACAGATGCACTAAAAACAAAATGTATTAGCAAAGCCTTCTTTAATTAAAAATTCGAATTCATTCAATGCATTTGCTGTACAGATTCAAAAAATTTAAAATTATTTGTGAGTTATAAAACCAAAACCGTCTATATTAGAAAAGTGTTTTATTTATTAGAATTGCCATAGCAACGAGAATATACATTTTTTTATATTTATTTTGTAATATTTTATAAGAAAATAGTGAATTTCATATGTTTCTTATAAATGATCACGTGTGCTACGCGATGATTTTGACTTTTATGATAGAAGGTTTTGGTATTAGAATTGACATTGTTTTTGGTTTTGGTAAAATGAATAAACAATACATAGTGTGTGTTATTGAATATTCATTTATATTTCATTTATTTTCATTTATTTTCGTAGTTAAGAGTGGTTTGTGAAAATGTTTGAATGTTTTATAGCAGTATTATTGCTGATGTCTAGAGCTGTTTAGAAGAGAGAGTAGTTTTTACATAATTTTTGTGATTTGAGCATGAACTAATTTCTAGTATTATTTTCTGGAAAGAGCTTTCGTTTCAAATAGATGCTAATTTTGTATAATTATCACAAAGTTGTGATCTTAAGTCCAATTCCTTTTAAGGATTATGGTAATTTTGATAAATGGCCAAGAGAGCAGATTTTTACTTTGTGCAAGATACAATATTTTTCTTAGTTTTTCACCATTGACTGCAAAATAATGTTTCTTACAAAATATTTTCGTAAAATAGTGTTTTGACAGATTTTCAATTTCCATCGTGGAAAACCAAAACAAAATTTGTTGTGACATAATGAATATATTATAGCTTTTATAATAACCTTCCAACGCTAGACCAATCCACTTAAAATACTATAAACGAAATAAAATAAAAATAAATAAAAATTCCATAGTTGAAGCGTCACGTATCAACTCTGTAATGGTAAATTTTATGTTGGGCTAGGTAACAGTTTCCATATATTTGCTACTAACGTATTGATAAATATAAAAGTATTTCCAATCGATTTTTTTGGTCTAAGAAGTAAAAACGTGTTTTATTTTAGTTTGTTATATTTTTAGGGGTGTTACCTGTTAAATTCAAACGAAAGCTGACATCTATAAAAAAAAATATGTTTTATTTATTTTCTTAGATTGTTGAGCAATTTTGACGGAGTGCTAGTAGCTTATTTATAAATAAAAAATTTCTATAAAATTTCTGGTTAGTGGAATATATTTGTCCTGTCTCTCAAGACCAAGATACGAATGTTCAACTTGTTTGTAAAATCAGAACTACTGTATGAGCTTTAGACATGGAAGTATACGAAACAAACTGTAGGTGTTCGTAAATAAGTTCTTACGTCAAAAAACTCAACATCTTATTTTTATTTTTTAAACAGCCTCTGCTATTATATTTGATAATATCATTTGATTTTTTTTATGTTTTACGATTCTATAAGATTTAGTCCAAGGAGAATTCTAACTCAAACAAATTTTGTTAATGTAATATTTTGTTTACATTGCTATTGAAAACTAAAATAAAACAAATTATAAAACAAACGAAGATTGCAAAGTTGTGAGAATCGAGAGAATTTTAGTTTATTATTTTTTTGTTGGGTAAATAACTATTTTGTTGAAATAGTAAAAGAAAAATTTTTACATGTTGAACTCATGTGGGATTCTGTTAACAATTCAATGAACTTTTATTTAACTTTTTTGTTTTAGTTGTAATTATTAGTATTATTTATTTTAAAAAATATGTAAAATTTACAGGATTGGATAAGATTTTTGAATTTTGTAGACCTTAATACATTGGAGTGATATCGTTTCAGCCTAAATTTCCAAAGCGATTATTATCTGAAAGCTAAATTAGTCATATTTTTGTCTAATTAATAGTTTACATGGCAATTAGTTATGCAATTTTTACTTTTCAGTGGAGAAGGGAATCTCTAAAGCTCTTACAAGGGAACATCATCTTGCAAAAGTGTCGAATTTTTATCTAATAAACCCTGCCTCCAATTTCTTTTGCCATTTCGTCTCGTGGAACTACCGATAAGAATTACTTCACAAAGCCGGAGCAGCTCAAGTTACCATCATTTTTAATTTAAAGCGTTTTTGGCTAATCCCCTCGAAGGGTTGACAATTTTGCATAATTTTTGCAGTTATACTATATTCGATTTTCCACGTTTCTTCGGATTCTAGCATACAGTCAATAAAATTTGCTATTAACTTCCACAGTCGTAATTAGGACAAATCTTTCGTTTCTAAAGTGCTGACACTAAAAAAAATACGTGTTCTACATTCTCAGCAACAGCGCGCTTTCTGATACATCAAACACTTCAAATTCTAAGCGGAATGTATGTTCCTTGCAACAATCTGATATTTGGCTTGGAAGGCTAAAAAATTTCTATGAAATTTCTGGTTAATGGAATATATTTGTCCTGTCTCTCAAGACAACTACTGCTAACTACTGCTATTTGTGTCTCCCGATAAGAAGTTTTATGCGTTTTTATAAAGCTAATACCTTAAGCCTCTCCTACCTGCAATTCAAAACTTATTTTGGTTTTGACCTTTTTTGTTCCATGTAGTCATTACATCAATGTCCCTTATTTCTACAAGGGCTTCCAGTGTCAAGGTTATAACATTAGCTTCCTGACCGATAATTGTATTCAAATGGGATTGGGAAACAGCTGTCTGTGTTTGATTCTCAGAGCTGTTCAACTCTAGTTAAAAATCGCCCTTGCTAGTTTGGTGAATATGAATAACTTTTTCACCAAGACCAGTAAGTTTTGAGTCCTTTAATTTTCTTAGCAGCTCGACATACGAAAAAACTTCTTTTTTTAATCGAAAACTTATCCAGTCGAGTTGGTTGTTTCCGATTAATTTTTCGTCCTTTTTGGTGAATCTTTTTGCGAGTGTGGCTTTTTTCTCCAGTTTTCTTTCTGGTTGTTTCATTTGTTTCTATCATTTGTTGTATTTTTTTTCTTTTTGCCGAACTGAAGACCAGTCTAAGGTAGTCAATGTGTCTTCTTTTCATTAGTGCCTGCATTAAAAGGGTCCAGCGGTTTGCTTATCTCTTTATCATGATTAATCAAAATGCCTATTGGTTTCGGACTAACAAGGATTCGAACTAACAATATTAACATATTCGAACAATAGATAATTTAGAAAAATTCGAACGTCTAAACAAATTTCTTCTACCTTCTTTTATCTAGTCCTCATTTAGATCAGGAAGTGAGACTGCCCTAGATATATGTGTTTCTGTAGGTGATTTCGTAAGCTTCTTACTATTCTATTCTTTCAGAAAATTTGCTTACTTTCAAAACAATTTAGTTCTTGAATGGGTCTACCAAACTAGTTGGGGACGAATTTACAGAACTTGACCCGTATTTGGTCGCTCCTTATGTAGCTGTATTAAAGGTACTAAACAAACATGTAATAATTTTTGTGCAGCCAAGTTTTTTACTGAAAAAACATTGCGGTCGTTGGATGTCGACGATTGAGAATCCATCGCTCACTTTTTACAGCCACCGGTACTGGCGTTCCAAATCACTGCACCGTAATTTTATTGCAGCTCCTCTTGATTTGTTTTTTTATTGAAGTGGCTTTCCCTAGTATTTTATACCTACTGCTAGGTTTGATTCCAGCCATCTCTATCATGAGAAAAATTTTAAGAAGTTGGTCTCTTTATGAAGAGAAATAAACAGTTCCTGTTTATCAATAAAAATATGAGTCACGCTATGAATTTTACCTGAATACAGGTTCATCGGCCAAAAAAACAAATTTTTGGCGGTCCAGATAAGGCAGAATAATCGTGACCTATGAAACTTAGAGTATAAAGTTTTTCACGATATCTTGATCAAAAGCTCAGTTTTTCAGTATCAATACTGTTATGAAACATTTTTACATTTCAAAAAACCTTATATACATTTTATTATGACAGTAAATTTTCGCGACCTTCAATTTTGTCTAAGTTTCATAACGTCAGATTTTATTTATAGTATATAAAGCCACATTTAATGCTTTCTCGCTTAAGAAAATTGGTCACTTAAAAATACGCTTCATTGGTGAAATTTACAATTCAATTATTTTTTTAAAATTCAATTAATTAATTATGTTAATTAAAAATAAAATTTCATATGTGATAACGAATATTTTCCGGCCATTTTACTTTGACAAGTTATCATTTGCAGTTTCAGTATTAGCAATCAACTATAAATCATAAAAAATAGTACAACCAAACAAAAATTATAAATAAATCAATGAATTTTTAATCAATATGAATTACAAAAAAAAAACAAAAAAAAATCAGTGCGTTATTATTTCTGGAAATGGTTCAATAAATTTCGTAATATATAAATAAATAAAATTATTTGATTTATGTCAGCGTGTATCGACATAAATAATTTATGACTATAAATAAACTGATAAATTATCAAAGCAATATTTTAATTAAAGTAATTGATTTTTACTGTATGTAATAATTTGTAATTTATAATCGTATATTGATTTGATTTATTTACCGATTATAAATGAAGGAATGATTTGTTTTATTTATTTCTTAGTCGAAAATATTTAATTTGATTAGGGATTGAATTATTTATAAACACTTCAAAAAATTACCTATTTTACCATTCAATTGCCGGTATCAACCGATGATATATATATATATATATATATATATATATATATATATATATATATATATATATAAATATATATATATATATATATATATATATATATATATATATATATATATATATATATATATATATAATTGAAAATTCTTTTTTAGTGACTCCTAATTTCCGAAAAATGTCTCGAGTCACGATTCAAATAACAATAATAAAATAAAGATTACTTTAAATAATTATACAAATACAAATGATGCTAAAATCAAGCTTAACATTATATAATTATTAAAAAAAAAAAAAGATAAAAAGAACGAGCCAGTTTAAAAAGATAAATTTTTATTAATAACAATAAAGACATAAAATGAATTCTAAAAAATCATACAAATAGTTTAAACAACAAAAGATTTAAAAGAGATTTAAAAATTGTAAAAGATAAAAAGAAAAAATAATAAAATAAAATAATATAATTAAATAAATAAAAATAAAAATAAAGTAGAATAAAATTGTTAAAACTTTAAATATGCATACGACTTATCTCTCAAAACAGCAATATTCCAATATAGCAAATATTTTAAATTCTAAAATTCCTATATTTTAATTCTTATGAAAACATCGAAAACATGATCTCGATGTCTTCCAAACCAAGTAACCATTCTGTTAAAATTCTAACAAACTCCCTACGAAATTTTGCAGTTATAATATTTAATGGAAGTTGGCTATACAACATTGTAGCGGTGTATGAATATAATTCCTAAAAAAATTTTTTTGTTAGGTAATGGCATTTTTATTCTTATTCTATTGCGGAACATGTACGGTTTTACTTAGCATCCGATTAACACTCATAATAAAAAATACTTTAACTACTTTACTATAACTGTCTTTTTTCAAGAAAATGAACCTTATTTTGGTATTTCTGCAATCGTTTTTTAATATTTTTTTAAAAAATTTTTGAAAATGTTTTCAAGACCGATTAGTCGATAATTGATAGGATCTAAACGTAAACCATTTATACTTGAAATCTCATCAACACCACAACAGTAACTAGGTTTCAAGTCAACTACAGAAGATATAATTTCAGATTCGGAAAAATAACATATGACGTATGAAATATATGAGATATGATACGGAAAATAACATATGGTATTAATTGATTGATTGATTAGAGTGTACGGCCACGGATGAATCAGGAACTCCCGGAATGCCGAGCACCATCGTACACCCATGTTACTTATAACAAAACCGAAGGAGTGGATGGAATGTTAGTTATGACAGACTCGACCCGGTTATAGACACCTAAGCGATCGATAGTTAGTTTTTTTTTGTGGCGAAGGGAAAGGAAGGGAAAGTCATTAATGACAGAATTGGTCCGGTTTTCCGGTATCCAATATTCAAACTACTATTAGTTAGCACAACACGATCACAATTATAATGAACTCCATTCTTCAACCATTTTTCTGTAATCTTGCAGTGTTTCTCTGAATCTATTAATGGTCTAATTTCTGCAAGCCGCAGGCTGTAATAAATTAAATTAATTTTCGATTGAAATTTACAATTAAATTATAAAAATATAACAAATATAACAAATAAAAAATATTAAAATAAAAATATAACAAAATATAGTTAATTTAAAAATATAAAAAATATAAAAATATAAAAAATATAAAAAATATAAAATATATAAAAAATGTAGAAAATCTAAAAAATATAAAAAAACTAAAAATATAAAAAGTATAAAAATATAAAATATATAAAAAAATACAAAATATAAAAAATAGTTAATTTAAAAATATAAAAAATATAAAAATATAAAAAATATAAAAAATATAAAATATATAAAAAATGTAGAAAATCTAAAAAATATAAAAAAACTAAAAATATAAAAAGTATAAAAATATAAAATATATAAAAAAATACAAAATATAAAAAATATAAAAAACATAAAATATAAAAAATTTAAAAAATATAAAAAATATAAAAAATATAAAAAATATAAAAAATATAAAAAATATAAAAAATATAAAAAATATAAAAAATATAAAAAATATAAAAAATATAAAAAATATGAAAAATATAAAAAATGTAAAAAATATAAAAAATATAAAAAATATAAAAAATATAAAAAATTTTAAAAAACTTAAAAAACATAAAAAAAATACAAAAATTATAAAAATAATTATACAACTCAATATAAACAAAAAAATTAAAAAAAATTAATTTAAAAATGAAGAGATCGGAAAACACGTCCGATCTTTTCAAAGATCATCGATCGACCGATACGGAAAACAATATATGGTATATTAATAAAGTGATCATTAAACCTATTGCCAATCTTGAAAGAATCTGTTTCTACCAAACCATTTGAAGATAAATCAGGGAAAATTTATTAACTATAATTACCGCTTAATTCCTTGTGGTTGTCACCTTATGAGTTTGGTTTTTTTTTTGTGTTCGTCGTCGAAAATGATAGAAAAATTTTATTGTACTACGTCGTGACTTGCACTATTGTTTTTTTTTGTGTTCTCACACACAAAAAACGTAAAAGATGCAATTGATCGTGAGCGTAAAATATGCGTGCCATTGTATGTGCGCTCGCGATAGATGGTGGTAGTGACATTAAAGAGCATTGAAGAGTCAAGAAGATTTTATGGTGTGAAAGTTAAGATATTGAGGTATTGATTAGAATGGAAACTAATGAGCAATACGTACATGTTTGTGTGTTCCTGAGCCTAAAGTTTGATCAGTGGAAGATAGTATGCCATATGCAGGTTTAAATCTGTCGATTGAAATGTTTTGATTTTTATCATTGATTGAAATGATGAAGTGTTTTCTTAGTTATCTTATGACTTTGTACGGACCATTATATGGCGGTGTTAATCCTGTGCGTACCTTGTCCACCATCACGAAAACCAAATCACAGTTGTCCAGAGATTTCGGGACAAATATGTTATTTTGCTTGGTTGTACGTTTGCTTGTAGGTATACGGTTTTAAATGGTAGTGCGGAGTTGGTATATAACAGTGTCGCTGTCCGAATGAGATAAAAGAGGATTTTTGATATAGAATGCACGGGGTAGCTTGATTGTATGTCCATAGACAAGTTCAGCTGGTGAGCTCTTTAAATTGTATTTTACAGTTGCTCGAATTCCAAATAAAACAATTGGGGCTTCGAAACTCCAATGAATTGTATTGCCTTTGGCTTTAAGAGAAATTTTAAGCTGGCGGTGGAAAAGTTCCACCATGCCATTAGATTGTGGGTGATAGGAAGTAGTGCAAATATGGTGTGAGCCCAGTAGCTTTGTAAGCTTTAAAAAGAGTTTTGACTCGAACTGGTTTCCTTGATCGGTAGTGATATTAACCGGTACTCTAAATCTAGATATGTAGTTTTCTACAAATGTTGTCGCAATAGCTGCTGCTGTTATGTCTTTAAAACAGTAAGCCTCGGGCCATCGGGTAAAGCGATTGACACAAGTTAAAAGATATGTATATCCATTAGACGGAGAACGTGGTCCTATGATGTCTAAATGAATGTGTTCGAATCGACCTGGTGGAATATCGAATTGTCCATGTGTTGATTTTGTGTATCTTTGTATTTTGCATTTTTGGCAGGATAAACATGATTTTGCTCAACGGGTTGCATCTTGATTTATACTAGGCCAAAAATATCGAGATGGATTTACGTGTAGCATGGATACTTGGATGCAAAATATTGTGGAGTGTATCGAAAACAATTCGACGTAATGGTTCTGCTATGTAAGGACGATTGCTTCCAGTTGATACCTCGCAGTATATTTCTAAGCAAGGCAATTTGAAAAGCTCTAGTTTCATAGATGAACTAGTGTGACATTCGGAACCAGAAAGTATATTCTGTAGTTATAGGTCTGCTTTTTCCTTGATGATAGTAGATTAGTCGAAGTGACTATCGACTGCGGAAGTTTTGGGGTCTGATATGCGAGATAGCGTATCAGCGACTACATTGTCTGCCGTGAATATGTTGAATATCCTTGGTAAATTGAGATATGAAATCCAAGTAACGTGATTGTCTTGGGTTTCTCTCAGTTTTTGACTGAATGGCTTTAGTAAGAGATTTATGGTCGGTGTAAATGGTGAAATCTGGGCCTTCGACAAAATATTTGAAATATTTGATTGATTGATAAATTGCGAGTAATTCCCTGTCAAAAGCAGAATATTTATTTTCAGCTCCTGACAATTTCTTTTAGTAAAAACCTAGTGGCTCCCAAACATTGTTGTTATACTGTTGCAATACTGCTCTTATTGCAGTGTTCGATGCGTCAGTATTTCAACTAAAATACTTGAATCGTTCAGTGGATGAGCTAATCACGTAATGTTTCCTAATTCAGGCCAAGACAAATTCTTAGTGGTCTTGGGCAACTTAAGTAGAGCAGCCAAGTGTGAATGATTTGGGGCAAGCAATTCAGCAATATTTGGTATAAATCGATGATAGTAGTTTAATATGACGATGAATTGCTGAATTCGTTTTATAGAGTTTGCAGCTGAGAATTCCGTAATGGCATTAATTCGTTTTTGAGATGCAGAATACCATTAGGAGTTATATGGTGGCTGAGGAAGTCAAGAGTGCTTACATCGAAAATACATTTCGAGCTCTTGATGCTAATATCAAATTCTGATAATTTTTGGAAGAGTGGTTCTAAATGAAGTTTGTGTTTTTTCTCTGTTTGTGAAATGAAAGTCTCGTACAATTTCATTAATAAATCTCTGAAACGTTTGAGCAGCATTTCTGAGACCAAATGGCATTCGGGTGAATTCGAATAGCCCAAATAGGGTAGTGATTGCTGTTTTGTGAACGTCTTCAGTTGCGACGGGAATTTAATGATAGGCTCTGACCAGATCAATTTCGGGGAAAATTGTACAACCATGCAATTTCATGGAGAAA
The DNA here is from genome assembly GCA_963556175.1 of Tipula confusa. Taxonomy (NCBI): domain Eukaryota; kingdom Metazoa; phylum Arthropoda; class Insecta; order Diptera; family Tipulidae; genus Tipula; species Tipula confusa. The sequence continues at coordinate 43,254,698 of OY744477.1, read as the reverse complement.
TTTTGGATGTGAGGAATCGAATAATGATCAGGTGTTGTGACCGTATTTAGTCTTCGATAATCCCCACATGATCTTTAATCTGGTTTTGTTTTCTTATCATGTGTAGTGGACATGATACCGGGGACGCCAATGGTCGGCAAATCCCTAATTCCACCATGTGCTGAAATGTTGTGAATGTAGCTCTGCGACGCACTGAATCTAGTCATCGCGGTCATGTTGTGTTTGACGAGTAGATTGTAATTTGGTGCCGCCGGTAATAAAGGAAATTTCTTTAAAAGCGTGCCATACCCGTTTTCGATAGTAAAATGGATCGGAGTTAGTGTGTCAACTCGAACCATTGAAGCATTGATTGACAGCTGAGCAGCTGGATCAATCAGCTCTTACGTTATAAATCGACTAGGAGCCCAAATCTACTTAAAAAATCAGCGCCAATGATTGGACGATCTAAATTTGCTAAAATGAAAGTATGTGTAAAATTTCATTTTAATCCAATGTTGGTGGAGCTATTGGCGGCTAATAAGACTAGACTTGTGTCCAATCGACACTTAATATTTAACCAAATGCGGAAAGGTATTACGGCAAGCTCTGCGCCAGTATCGATCAAGAATGTTAAATGATTTTGGTGGTTATGTACAAATAAATAGCTATTGGGAAAATTTGTCTTTGTGTTATCAACTGATTCCAGTTTATTGATTTTAAAATTTCACGGCTTGTTGCATTTCTGTGCTCGTGCGTCGTAATTTCGGTGATACCAACACATGTTTGAAGGTTTGCGGATATGTCGAACCGCTGCGAAATCTGTCTCGTGATTAAAATTGTCGTCCCCTTGAACGATTTATAGAATTGGCAAATAGTTGTGCAAGTGAGCGTTCCATTTTAGCCAAACGCGCCTCAATGTTGTGCCGACTCGTGGATGGTTGAACATTTTCATGATGTTTCTGATCTGTTCGATTATAATTGTTTCGGGTTTGTGGTCTGGATGGTCGCATCACAGCATTGACAGGGTGTATTTGATGTGGTGTGTATTTGTAAGTGAAAATGATAAAAGTGAACACCAAACTCCACTGTGCGTTCCATCACCTTAGATCTTGCTATGATCGGTTTGAGACTGGATTTTGATGACCCTCAAACCCAAAACTTTACGAAGGAGTATACTACCATCATTGATTCATAGGTAATTAATATTTTTTGATTTTTTAAGTTGACGTGCTTTGCGAAATAACTACTTAGCGACGAAATGGAGTTAAATTTTCACGAAAATAAAGTTGAGACTTTGATTAAAAATATCTTTGGCATTTAAAGCCGGTTTAAGTTTTTTCTTTTGACGCAGCAGTTTTCGAGTATTCTGTTGAACAAACCCATTTTGACTCGTCAGCCTTTTTGATCTTAGCTGCTCCGATATTCCCTTTATAAGAAGGATGGTAGAGTTTATGGCAGACAAATACTGCTTGTCTTTGTGAAACACATTTTCTGCACGATTCTCTTAGACATATAATGTTGGGGTGGTAGCCTGGGCAATCATCAGCAGCTTCATAGAAATGCATTTTTGTATTGACGAAAAAAAAATAAGTTTACACAACTACTCAAATGGCGGGAACCACGGTAAAATGTCACTTAGGAAATCTCGGTAAGCACAATTAGACTATTTCTGACTTTCACTTATATAAAATTAAAAATTTAATTATTAAAATACATAATTTACCATTTAATTAGTTCAAATTAAATTTAATCTTTTTTTTTTTGTCAATTTAATCTATCAACAACTTTAGCCAAAACCAAATATGGAAAATACGTTCGTACTGTACGAATGATGAACTGCGAATAAACTTAGTGCTTTAGATGGTTAATTAATTTAATATAACTAATTCTGCTTGCTCGGGATATTAAACTTTACAAAATCCGCAAGTATTTTTAAACATACGTTTTATACAGTAGCAGCACGATAGTAGAACCAAAGCCAATAATTGATTTTTTTTTTATTCTCCTTAATAGTCTGTCAACAATAATTTGAATATACGAAAAATAGATTTTAATCCGGAACATGACAAATAACAATTTTATTTAATTATAATTAATCATTGCTGTAAAATTATATCGTTATTTGTTTAATGGCAACTGGCACGGCATATTATTGTACTATATACATGTATTTACTTATATACATAAGAGGAAATTTATTATAATGAGCAATTTGCATGATCTCGTTTCTCTTAAAGAAGATGCAAAATTAAGGATTTTGAGGGCAAGTGAATTAAAGTAATTTAAATTAAATTATCCCATCAATCCCATTATATTGTCGTTGTGCAAGCCATTATTCGAAATTATTTCAAAAATAATATTGAAAAGGGATACTTATCATACATCTATCATATTTTCTTCGGGATTGTTGGCTTAAAACATTTTTTTAACCCCAAAGTATATTTTGTAAACTTTGTTTTGGAAAATTTTATAATTTTGGTTTCTTATGGATTATTCCTTATTAAATTTACAATAGAAAATAAGAAAACCGCTGTGTCAATATGGGCTAGTCGAAATGGATATTACAATCTAGATAAATCTCTTTTTTTGAAAACTACAATGACAACCATGGTAAAACAAATAAGATTTAAATATTATAAAATAAAGTTTTTAAATTTGTTTTAAGGATACAGCTGCAAAAGTATCCTTTAATTTTTTTTAATACTTCCAAGCAGTTCTTTGCATCTTGATAATAAGAATTGAGTTAGTGTCTTTTTTTCGAAATTTTATTAAAAGTTAATCGGTTTATTATCTGTTTAGTTCAGTATGTAGGAATTAAAAGATAACTAAGCAGAAAATTATTTAAACGTAAGAGAACTTGTATTTTTGATGTTTTCAAACTCAGCAAAACTTGGTTAGTTTTGTACCTATACTACCTACTCTCTATGGTTATATACAGATTGTTCAATCTTCACGATTTTTCTTCTACAAAACATCACACACGAGAACTAACATTGGTCCTTCGAACCAACAAACAATAAGGTTGTAAATGAGTTAGCTCCACATCAGCTCTACTCAAATTTGCAATAATATTTTCTTTACGTTATAAATTTATTAGTTTAAACATACCGCCGCCTTTGACCTATCAGTTTTAAACTTCTGACAAGGTCGCTCTGCATTTCGTGTTAAAAACGTAATCGAACTTGACCTGATGTTATAATAAAAAAAAATCATAGTCAAAATTAAATTTTTCTACCAGATAATAATGCTAAACCCAATGTCCTTTCACTAGATTAATTATCATTTGAAATGTTTTTAATTAAAAAATAATTTTATCGTTTTTATGAATATCATGGAACCCAAAAATAAAATTGATTACATTATTTTATGCGTTGGCTTTTGTTGCATAATTAGCATTGTATTTTTTTAACTCATTTTGCTTGACTGATTTTGCCATCATTTGTTTGCAATAAAATGTACAAAAATTTAATTTGTTTTCGACTACAGAGCGTTTGCGGACAATAACATAAATTATCAATTAATTAAAATGTTCGATTTTTATTTTATTGGTTATAAATCGATATCCAGAGGAGGAATTATGGGTGAACCGCAAAATTTATATAATCAGGATGCAGTCATGTACTTTGTTTATAAAATATGTATTTATATTACTTAAACTAAAAAGGATAGATTGAAAATAATGTTACAGGTAAAGCCATCTATTTTAAACTTTTACTTAAGTTCCTTTTAATGAACTTCCTGTTCATTACCGTTAGTTGAAAAATCTGGTCTATACAATTTCTTTTTATAACTTTCAATTCGTAGAAAATCATTGTTCTTTTATTATTCACAATCCCACCGCTGTCACCTTTTGTTACGTTTTTGCGTATTATGCGTTTGAATCACTGGATTGTGAATATTAAATTATTTATTTTATAGTTATTTCACTGGATTAGTAAATTACGTAACGAAATAATGAGAAAATTTTTAAGTTTAAAACCATTTACATTATATTTTAAATCATAAATAACTGACCTAAATTACAGTATCGACTAGTTTTGTAAAATTTGAATTTCCCACAGGATTTCTGTCTCACTGCCATACTTACTGCCATAAACAACCAACTTGTAAGGGATAATTTCTAATGTACGTATACAAAATATAATATAAACTACATACATAACTAAACAAATTGAATTTGCTTATAGTTTTTATGTAGCTTCTTGCTTTCCTTGCTCGGTCCATAAAACCATAATCACATTTTATATAAATACATTAAACATAAACTCGAGTAGAAAAGTTACTTTCCAAGAAAAATATAAATTGAGAGATACAATTTTTTTTTTGATTTGCTTTTTTTTATTGAATATTTAATCTCGAAAAGTTTTTTTATTAAATTTATTTAAGTCGATAAAAATTTAATAACAAAGATTTAATACTTTAATCCAAAATTGAACAACACAATGGAAAAAAAAACGGTAAGATTTTTATTTATGTAAAAATGGGCCAGCAACGTATCTGAGACTTTGACCGTAAAAATCTACCTAAACATATCATTATTATGGTTTTTCTGATTTTTTTTTCACTTTGAAGTGATGCCTTAATACCTTTTTCATTTCACTGTTCCTATGGTTGTTGAATTATCTAATAAATCAATATATAGTAATCCATATTCTGTAATAAATTGGCAAAGTTTTTTGGTCCAATATAAATTTACGGATATATACCTATATCGGGCGTGAGGTATACACAAACAAAAATTCTGTAATTTGTTACGATTGTTCGGTTTTTGTGTGATGGACGACTATATATGGTATAGAGATAATCCATTGCTACATAAAGTTAGTTTTTTCTACTGCAATGCTACAAAATTAAGGTGATTGTTTAGAAAAATATTTAATCCCATTTGGGTTGAGAACCATCGAGCAACCGAAACGTTTCAATTTCATATCTACAATATATATATTTATACCTTAAAAAATGCCTTGACAACAACAATATGCTCGAGTGTTGTTAATTTATAAATTTTTTATTATTTATCTGGTTGAATACATTTTATAACTTTTGTTTGCATAGGATATTTTATCTCTTATTCATTATGCCTTGTTTATCGACGTGTATCTAGAGCCATACATTTTGTTCATAAAATAAGTTCATAAAAATGGTTTAAGCTTTTCAGCCTTACAACAATATGATATTGCTTGTAGACGACTAAAATATTTATAATTTTATAAATTATTCATAAACATCTTTGCATACTAAAAATTTACGAGTCTAACATGTTTGACCTTGAAGTTCTGTTTTAAATATTATTAAAAATTAGAATATTCAAAATCTTAAAAAAGAAATTGGAACAAAATATTAATTTTTGATATTATGCAAAATTACATGTAAAGGAAGAACATTAAAGTAAAGTTGTTGAATTTCCAAAATGGAAAAATCTATAATCTTGGGAATATGATCCAAAGTTCCGAGTATCATAGTTCATCCTTTGTCAGTTACTATGAAACGTTTTCACACAACTTCAACAAATTCATGCAGCATAAACACAAACATTACTTCATAATAACCAACTTGCACATAATATAATAAAATTATTATATTATTATATTATTATATTATTATATTATTATATTATTATATTATTATATTATTATATTATTATATTATTATATTATTATATGATTATATGATTATATTATTATATTATTATATTATTATATTATTATATGATTATATTATTATATTATTATATTATTATATTATTATATTATTATATTATTATATTATTATATGATTATATTATTATATTATTATATTATTATATTATTATATTATTATATTATTATATTATTATATTATTATATTATTATATTATTATATGATTATATTATTATATTATTATATTATTATATTATTATATTATTATATTATTATATTATTATATTATTATATTATTATATTATTATATTATTATATTATTATATTATTATATGATTATATTATTATATTATTATATTATTATATTATTATATTATTATATTATTATATTATTATATTATTATATTATTATATTATTATATTATTATATTATTATATGATTATATTATTATATTATTATATGATTATATTATTATATGATTATATTATTATATTATTATATTATTATATGATTATATTATTATATTATTATATTATTATATTATTATATTATTATATTATTATATTATTATATTATTATATTATTATATTATTATATTATTATATTATTATATTATTATATTATTATATTATTATATTATTATATTATTATATTATTATATTATTATATTATTATATTATTATATTATTATATTATTATATTATTATATTATTATATTATTATATTATTATATTATTATATTATTATATTATTATATTATTATATTATTATATTATTATATTATTATATTATTATATTATTATATTATTATATTATTATATTATTATATTATTATATTATTATATTATTATATTATTATATTATTATATTATTATATTATTATATTATTATATTATTATATTATTATATTATTATATTATTATATTATTATATTATTATATTATTATATTATTATATTATTATATTATTCTATTATTCTATTATTATATTATTATATTATTATATTATTATATTATTCTATTATTCTATTATTCTATTATTCTATTATTATATTATTATATTATTATATTATTATATTATTCTATTATTCTATTATTCTATTATTCTATTATTATATTATTATATTATTATATTATTATATTATTCTATTATTCTATTATTCTATTATTCTATTATTCTATTATTATATTATTCTATTATTCTATTATTATATTATTATATTATTCTATTATTATATTATTATATTATTATATTATTATATTATTCTATTATTATATTATTATATTATTATATTATTATATTATTCTATTATTCTATTATTCTATTATTCTATTATTATATTATTATATTATTATATTATTATATTATTATATTATTATATTATTATATTATTATATTATTATATTATTATATTATTATATTATTATATTATTATATTATTATATTATTATATTATTATATTATTATATTATTATATTATTATATTATTATATTATTATATTATTATATTATTATATTATTATATTATTATATTATTATATTATTATATTATTATATTATTATATTATTATATTATTATATTATTATATTATTATATTATTATATTATTATATTATTATATTATTATATTATTATATTATTATATTATTATATTATTATATTATTATATTATTATATTATTATATTATTATATTATTATATTATTATATTATTATATTATTATATTATTATATTATTATATTATTATATTATTATATTATTATATTATTATATTATTATATTATTATATTATTATATTATTATATTATTATATTATTATATTATTATATTATTATATTATTATATTATTATATTATTATATTATTATATTATTATATTATTATATTATTATATTATTATATTATTATATTATTATATTATTATATTATTATATTATTATATTATTATATTATTATATTATTATATTATTATATTATTATATTATTATATTATTATATTATTATATTATTATATTATTATATTATTATATTATTATATTATTATATTATTATATTATTATATTATTATATTATTATATTATTATATTATTATATTATTATATTATTATATTATTATATTATTATATTATTATATTATTATATTATTATATTATTATATTATTATATTATTATATTATTATATTATTATATTATTATATTATTATATTATTATATTATTATATTATTATATTATTATATTATTATATTATTATATTATTATATTATTATATTATTATATTATTATATTATTATATTATTATATTATTATATTATTATATTATTATATTATTATATTATTCTATTATTCTATTATTATATTATTATATTATTATATTATTATATTATTCTATTATTATATTATTATATTATTATATTATTATATTATTATATTATTATATTATTATATTATTATATTATTATATTATTATATTATTATATTATTATATTATTATATTATTATATTATTATATTATTATATTATTATATTATTATATTATTATATTATTATATTATTATATTATTATATTATTATATTATTATATTATTATATTATTATATTATTATATTATTATATTATTATATTATTATATTATTATATTATTATATTATTATATTATTATATTATTATATTATTATATTATTATATTATTATATTATTATATTATTATATTATTATATTATTATATTATTATATTATTATATTATTATATTATTATATTATTATATTATTATATTATTATATTATTATATTATTATATTATTATATTATTATATTATTATATTATTATATTATTATATTATTATATTATTATATTATTATATTATTATATTATTATATTATTATATTATTATATTATTATATTATTATATTATTATATTATTATATTATTATATTATTATATTATTATATTATTATATTATTATATTATTATATTATTATATTATTATATTATTATATTATTATATTATTATATTATTATATTATTATATTATTATATTATTATATTATTATATTATTATATTATTATATTATTATATTATTATATTATTATATTATTATATTATTATATTATTATATTATTATATTATTATATTATTATATTATTATATTATTATATTATTATATTATTATATTATTATATTATTATATTATTATATTATTATATTATTATATTATTATATTATTATATTATTATATTATTATATTATTATATTATTATATTATTATATTATTATATTATTATATTATTATATTATTATATTATTATATTATTATATTATTATATTATTATATTATTATATTATTATATTATTATATTATTATATTATTATATTATTATATTATTATATTATTATATTATTATATTATTATATTATTATATTATTATATTATTATATTATTATATTATTATACTATAAAAATTGGGCTCCGAGATCAGCAACTATAAGTTCTAGTTGAATCATTAGAAATGGAGGGTCAATAAACACTTTTGGGGCGTAGCCTGACTGTCACCTCCATGTAGAGGAAAATTATAATTTAAATATTTAATTGAATACTATCCTCGCGGTGCGCCCTGGACAGCTATGGCTATACATGGTGAACTTCTGGCATAGTAGACACCTAGTTGACGAACGACAGCAGGAAGCGTCTGTCTTACAATGAGCGGTTTCTCGGTCTGCGTCTGCACCGAATCGGTCGGCATTATTTAAAGTCTAGCCGTAGACTAAAAAGGCTATGAGAAGTACAACCTTAAAATAAACCAGCAATGAAAAAAAATATCAGGAAATAATACCCCAGGTGGCAGACCTGCACTGCAGGAAAATCCACCCTCTACGGAGGTTGATCCAATGGATTTTGGGGAAGGTCAATCATTGCAAACCAAACATGACGTCATTGGCTTAGACAATTCCATGAGCGGAAGTACCAGTGACAGCCAATCCAGAATGGGCAAGTTAATGATGAGATCTCTATAAGGCCACAAAGTACCTATGTGGAAAATTTAGCAAAAAATAATGATCCTCGGCAGATGAGTTACAGTAGTTCTCAACAAATATCTGGTAGTGAATAAAATAATATCCAAAAATTAAAACTGATGATAGAACAGAGTCAGCCACAAAAAAATAATTATACTATACCTGATTCGAGCGAAGAAGAAGACATAGTAGCACAAGCAACGGCATAGCCACTACCAAAATCCAAAAAAGGAAGCGTTCGTCAGAAAAAGGTAATCAAGCAGGTACTGCATCAGACAAAACGGATAACCATCTAAATCCAAAAACAAAATCTCAGCCTGAAAAAAATAACATACCAGGAAAGCATACAACTTTTTAAAAAACTAAAGAACCTAAAAAAAGCAAGCAAAATCCTCCCCCCGTAATATTTAGCAATGTGACAAACTATTCAGTCATTACAGGATAACAGCATCAATTTTCCAACTAGAATGATGAACAACAATCAACTGAAAATAAATGTAGACACCGAAACAGATTAGAGAAATCTAACAGAATATTTAAATGGTTCGCAGCAACAGTGGCATTCATATGAAAATAAGGATACGCGACTGATAAGGGTTATGGTTAGAAATTTACATCAATCATGCAACCCAGAAGACATTAAAAGTGAACTGTGCGAAAGGGGTTTTAAAATCCTTGATGTCGTCAATAAAATTAAAAAGTCTAAGAAAAGGAATGAAGAAATAAGAATTCCTCTTCCATTATTCATGCTTACCTTCGATAACAAAGAAGATATAAGACAAATTTACGAAATAAAGCAAATGTGCCATATGGAAGTAAAGATCGAGGTGGTTAGAAGATATCATATAATTCGGCAATGTAAACATTGCCAGCGATATGGCCACACTCAAAAGTTCTGCCAACACGCACCTAGATGTGTTAAATGTGCTGAGCACATTTAACTATTGCTTGTGAAAAACCCAGGACCACCGCAGCGAAGTGTTCAAACTGTGAATAGGCCCACCCTGCAAGCTACCGAGGATGTCTGGTAGCGATATTACTCCAAAAAAGAAGAAATAATCAAAATAAACCAATGAGTTTACAAAAGAGTCAACCAACAGAATCCTTTAGTCATCATGTCAGAGGTGGTATATCTTATGCACAGGTGGCTGCGACAGGAAAGCTCAGCTCAAGTTCAGTGTTGAACCGTACACATTTGAATACTCTGATAGAAATGATGCAGAACGTTTCGAATGACATAAGCAACCTTTCTGAAAGGCTACAAAGATTAGATATTAAAAATAAAAAACATGAACTTGAAGCCTTTTTAAAAATAATCGATGTGAAAATATCGATGTGTGTCTGATATCTGAGACCCACTCAACAAGGCAATCTTACTTAAAAATTCAGGGTTACGAAACAATTCATCCGGATAATCAAGCAAGAGGTGGAACCGGTGTTATAATAAAAAACTATATTAAACACCATGAATGCCAGCATTATCAATCACCTGAAACACAGCTTACCATAGTAGAAATTATATCTACCAAGCAACGCCTTCAGATAGGAGCGGTATATTTTCCACCTAGATACAACCTGAGGAAATCAAACTACTTGGAAACTACTTGAATATCCTACAACATTTCAATGGTAGATTTATATTAGGAGGTGATTTTAAAGCAAAACATGTTGACTTTGGATCTACGCTTGCAACAACCAAAGGGAAAGAACTAAAAACTGCAATAAATACGGACGCAGTGGAAACTCCTGATCTACTGGATTTCTTTATATCAAAACAATACGGACGCAGTGGAAACTCCTGATCTACTGGATTTCTTTATATCAAAACAAGTTTCATCAAATTTTATTGAAATAGAGGATAATACAGATATTGTCTTTGATCATTCTGCAGTGATACTTACCATAAACGACAAGATAATTAGGAAGAAAACAAGACCAACTCTTTTCAATAAAACAACTGACTGGATAAGCTTCAGATCTGAATTAGAAAGTAATATAAAAACACGATTAAAAACGGTAACGCAACTAGAGGAAGAGGTTGACCACTTCACAAATATCATTTAATTAGCTGCGTGGAATAACACTAAAGAAACAGCATCCAAACTACTGATAAAAGCTACTCAAAAGAAATTAGGCACCTGGTCTTAGAAAAAAGGAAAGCTAGGAAAAAATGGCAACAAACGAGGAGTCCATCTGACAAGACGATCCTAAATAACAAATCACAGCAGCTTAAGCGAGAAATTCAGAAGCTAAATGAAAATCGTTTTCTGCGTTTCTTGGAAAGGACGGCTGATGAAAATACAGACTACTCATTATGGAAGGCAACCAAAAGAATAAAACCCTAATCATGCAGATCCCTCCTATTAAGCGAAGTAATGGCTCGTGGGCCAGGGATAAAAAATCAAAAGCTGAAGTGTTTGCTGATCACCGGAATGGTATTTTCCAACCGAATGAGACCAAATCGGATATTATAATCGAAAATGAAAGCAACGACTATGGGGGCAGGATCTCTCTAATAACCCAGAAAGAATTAATAGGGAAATAAAATTCAATCTGAAGACCGGAAAGACTCCTGGATATGATATTTTAACAGGAGATATTCTAAAGCAACTACCAACGAGAGCTATTGTTCAACTAACCATTTGTTTCTTCTGCCTGGAAAGTTGCAGAAGTTATTATGCTACCAAAACCAAGTTAACCGCCAAATGAGGTTCAATCATATCATCCGATATCCCTGCTTCCTATCATCTCAGAGCTAATGGAGAGACTTTTTCTGAAAAGAATGACACCAACAATAGAAAGAAGAAACCTAATACCGGATCACCAATTTGGATTCAGATGTAAACATTCAACAATTGACCAGGTTCGCATAATTACAGACATTATAGAAAAGACGTTAGAAGTTAAATTTGTTCTACTTTATTTCTAGACGTGGCAGCAGCTTTCGATAAGGTATGGCATGAGTGATTAATACATAAACTAAAGTTATGCTTCCGACACCATATTTTTAGAGTAAGACAAGAAGATGAGTATTCTGAACTAAAAGAGGTAAGGGCAGGAGTCCCACAAGGCAGTGTTCTGGGCCCACTCCTATATCTACTTTATACAAGTGATATACTACAGTCCGATCATGTAAGCATAGCAACGTTTGCTGACGACACCGCTATACTAGCAACAGCGCAAACTGTCTAAACGGCGGCGAATAAACTTCAATATGCAAGTCAAGAAATTCACCAGTGGACCAAGCGCTGGAAAATCAAACTTAATGAATTAAAATCTGCTCATGTCAACTTTACGAACCAACAATTGGTTAATCCGTCGCCAATCACCATAAACGATGTCATGATGCCATACAAGAACTCCGCCAAATACTTGGGTATGACACTGGATGTTAAGCTCAAATGGAAAGAGCATGAGAAGAAGAAAAGAAAGGAGCTTGATCTTAAATATAGACAATTGTACTGGCTAATTGGACGAAGGTCAAAATTAAGCACAGACAACAAAATATTGATTTACAATCAAATCCTAAAACCGGTCTGGCTATATGGTATCCAGCTTTGGGGATGTACTAAAAATGCTAACATCAAACCTATACAAAACTTCCAAAATAAGGTACATTCGTAATAAGGATTTGCTTCGAGATTTGGGGATACCGGATGTAAAACACTAAATAAAATGATTTGCAATGAAGCTTGAATCGAGGCTATTGCAACATGTTAATGCGGAAGCCTCTCGGCTACTGGGTAATGAACACTTGGTTAGAAGACTAAAAAGAACCAAACTCTTCGAGCTCGTCAGTATGTGACCAGCTACCTGTTAACGAACAGGCATTGGAGCATCGTTGGATCAACAGTGACCTCATTATAGTTTAGTATTTAAGAATTCAGATGTAAATTGATGGTTAGTCTGAAAAGACTAGTTTCAATAAATAAAAAAAGAGAAGATGAAAAAAAGATACTTTCACTAAGACGAAGATGAGACGAAACTGAGTGGCTCAAAAGACTAAGGTATGATGCACTGCTCCAATTGCCTTATCTGAAGTTTATCGATTTCATCAATTAAAATGAGATAAGCGTTTCGTAAATTATCAGCCTCAGGTGAATTAAAACGCGACTGACGTATCAAGCAGTGGAATTGGAAAAATCGTTTCGTACAGATACAGTTTTCCAAACCACCTGGACTGACGAGAAAAAAACATCGAATTCTTAAATTTTTAGAAAATTCGGTTTAGATGGTCTTCGATGTTATGCTGTTAAGCAAATACGAATTTGTTTTTGTCATTGTTTCTTAGCTTCGTGCTAAGTCATTCTCAAAAGATCAAAGTATCATTTTTTTATATATCAGGTGCTCGAACCTTATAAGGTTATTCGCTAAGGTATTTTAATGCTAAGCTAAGTGATGATTCTGTCTACTTTACACCACGGGGAGATACAACTGTTCTTATTGCGCCTGACTTCTTTTGTAATGCTTAAGAGCTATTGATAACTTATCAATTGAACGACAGATATGCTTAAAGACAAAAATGATATAATTTTATTCCCCGTTAAGATCATCTCAAAATAAATACCAACATTGAAACGAATTAAATCTTTCAACCGATTCAATTTACTTTAATTTACAAACAAAACGATGAAAAAAAAACTTCTTCTTTTTTTCTAATTTACAAATTGAACTTTTTCTTTTGAAACAAAAAAGTAACAAACAAAACAAAACATTTGAATTGAACAATAATAAAATGAAATAAATAAAAGCTTTTAAGCAACTTTTTCTTCGGTTTTATTTTGTTATATACAAAAATAAATTTATTTAAAACAAAAAAATGTACAGCATGTACTTAAATAATTCATTTTGTATGATTATTAAAACAAAAGAAAAAATTGAAAAAAAAAAAAATTGCGACAAAACTTTATTTTTATTTGGTACTTAATTAAATCACTTTAATTGTGTATTAATTAAATTTGTACAAACATTTTGAAAATTTTACATTGAATTCATTTTAGCTATATGGGAAAGTTTTATTAAAAATAACTTGGTTGCTGTGTTGACTGATTTAATTTTTTTATATATATTGTAACGATTTCACTAGCGACATCTTTGTTGTATTAGCATAAGCAAAAATGTAACAATTGGTGACAGGGGTGGGATTGTGCTTAGTATCATGATCTTTTACAAATTAAATATTGTAGACAATTAATAAACGAATTGGTGCGATGAGATTTGCCAACTGACGGTAATAAAGAGACGTTGGTGAAATGACTTCAGGGGAACCTTACATTTCACCTGTAAAGGTATGATAAATAGCGTGATATGGCATACAATAAACTTTATTATTTTCAGTTGGGACTTCTGACCAAATTCCTATCATGCAAAAAATGCCCTAATTTAATGTAGTCATCC
This sequence comes from Tipula confusa, assembly GCA_963556175.1. Classification (NCBI taxonomy): domain Eukaryota; kingdom Metazoa; phylum Arthropoda; class Insecta; order Diptera; family Tipulidae; genus Tipula; species Tipula confusa. The sequence continues at coordinate 43,239,668 of OY744477.1, read as the reverse complement.
ATAAATGGTTGATAGTTCTTATAATATTCGGTAAATCGCGTAAATCTTTTTTCAATTGATCACAATCTGGCAGTTGCATTTGGTACTGAATCTCTTAGGTTAGGTGGTGGATTTTTGAATGGTAATCAAACTTTGAGTTTGCCATCTGAAGCTCGAGTAGTAGTGTTACGATACAGATTTTTACAAGGATTATCTTCGTCTGATTGCGTTGACTTCGTTACAGGTTCTTTAACCATACAATTTTTTTTAAATCAAATTTTCATTCACTATCCTAAAATCTAAATTTACATTATAATTCTGTACCTTGCTGTGATCTTCTTTAGCTTCTCTTATTTTACCCGCTATTAACCATCCCAATTTAGATAAGTAAAGAACAGGTAGGTTTTGTATTTCCAATTTCTGTTCGTAATAAATTTAGAAAAAAGGTTCCGCTCCAATCAATATATCTTCGGAACTTTACGGTCTGTTAAAATATGTGATTAAATGGTTAAGTTGTTCTTTCTCTCGATTTCAACGCTTAGGCTTAAAGTGCAAACTTGCACTTTAAGCCTAAGCGTTGAACACATGACTCCGAAATAAATGTAGATTGAGATCTGGAGTCGAGCTGTGCTCTTGCCACCATTTATTGTTCATTGCTAGCTTGAACATATAACAAGGCTGTAGGCAGTAATGTGTTGAGAGTAGTTTGATAATCGTCCAAGGATGTAGTAGTTGAGTTATCCATGAGTGATTATATGCCTAATTAATGCAGCTGCGTCACCTCGTTCTAAATTTCTTAAACTCCGATTTTCATGCACCGATGTTACTTATATGTCATGGAAGGACGGCCATAGCTTGTATTCGCCCGCAAATAGTTCTATATTTATTTTGGGTAATCGTACGCCTTGTTGTTAGTGCATACCTAGTACCTGGCATACCTTAGGTATCATTTAGTTTACAAACTTCGGGTTGGTGTTGGTGATATCTTGCATTTAAAATTAAGCAGGCATTTAAATACAGTTCATCTGGTCCATAATAGGTAAATAGTCTTCAAATGCCATTAACTCCAATTCGTATTTTTAAATTAGCGACGAAATTTCAAAATTAATAGTTCAAACGGCCGCATATTTGACACGGGTTTTCGTTATTAGCACCCTACTCAAAAACCACTGAAAGGGGAATGGCAGTCTTCTTTTTATGTTAATTTAATTTTTCGACCGCATCATCAGAGAATATTTTTTACCTCCAATCGAATAATGCACAATAAATCTTAAATGGCACAAAAAATCAATAATGGAGGCAATCGTCCGATAGCGAAAACATGAACCTTTCATTTGCTCAGTCTATCGTAAACCTTACCGTTTCTACTTGAAAAATTTTCATCTTAAAATCGAAGATCACTCGATGTAAAATAAACTTAACCCAAAATCGATTTGCACCTACTTTATTTTGTTTTCTAATAGGGCAACAAACCGTATATATTGTAGCCTATAATATCGTTTATATAAGGGTAATCATTTTTAGGATTTCCCCAACCCTCAAAATTATTTCGATTTTAACGTAAAATTTAAATTTTCTATATTGCAAAAGTACGACATGAAAATATTGAAAACGATGAACTTGAATTTTTTTTTTGTATTGGGGTATGGCCAAATCGATAGAAAAACAATTAATTTTGAATGATGCCGTCCCTAATTATCGGACCCCCTTTCATTATTATTCAGTGTAATCGAATATCCGTAAATAAGCATTTTGGATTTTTTTTTTCTATTTATTGGCTTTCGGCTGTATATTCACCCCATAATTTAACGATGTGATACGAGAACTATTTATAGATCCAAATTGTGATTTGTGCGTGGGGAGTTATTAAAAATTAATAATATCATTTTAACCTCGGCTGATGTAACATTAAATTATTTTAAGCACATAATAGACGTAATTTAATATTATTTTTAGAATTAAAAGGTGATTATTCGATACGGTATTAAAACAATCCATCATGTCTAAATGACATTTGAATATTTTATTATGTTTACATAATTTATAATGCCACCCGGTTTAAATGTAATAAATTAAATCTTTTTTTAAGCTACTTTTAATATTAAGTCTACCCACATATGTGTGTAGAAATCAAATTATGACTATTATTTTAACAATGACATGAAGAAATAGATTTGATTACCAAGCAATTGGCGCAGTGGTTAAAGCTGCGGTTTTTGGGACGGAAGTTACCGAGTTCAAAGCCCAATGAGGGAGGGTTGCAAAAGGGATTTTTCATCACCTGATTACGATCGGTAAAACACAACTATGATCTCCTGTTTGAGTGCAGAATCCATGGTTCGAACCATCGTCCATGTCAGTACAGGATGACTGGAGCAGTGCAATGTGCCATGACTAAAATACCATGACTGAGCTCTCGAATCCAACGCAAATTGCATTTCATATGTATCAAGATAAATATGTATGTTTAATCTCAATAATCACTAAAATAATAATGGCACGGTAGCGTGTGGTACAGTGCCAATTTAAGAAACATTTGATTTGAAAAAATAATACTAAAATCCTTGCAACATCTTCCAAATCTAGTCAGCAACATAAAACCTATACAAAATCATTTATGGATAATCCTTACACTGATTGAAAAAAAAAACGAAAAATTTACGAATTCCACGTTTTGGAAGGAAAATCTATTAAGTGTTATGTTCCTTATTGTAGTATAAAGTTGTTTTGTCATGTCATCACGTAGACGTAATAATAGTAATAATAGAAGTCATGCAGACATTTTTTTTAACTATATATCTAGTGGGATATAGTTTTCAATTCGGTATACAAATAATAAGGATAATCGTAATAATATAATACGATGACGTGCAGACATATAGCAAGTTAATTGTACGAAAGGGATCAAGGTGTCTTTAAATGAACTTTACAAAACAAAAATATGATTCTTATGGTTTTTATCTGTAACTAACTCGGTTGTTGATTAAACAGGGTCAATGCACATATCTTAATAAAATGCTGGGTTAACTGACCCGTACGTACCGTATCAAGAAGATTAGTTTTTTTTATTGATCTAGACAAGAAATGGTTGCAATATCTATCTGTAAAGGGTCAGATTGTATAACGTGACTGATTTTGCGAATCTTCTGTCTTTTAATTTCATAACTGGCATTTGGAATATTCATCAAACTTCTTATTTTATGATTCAAGGTTATAAAAAATAAAAATTCTACTGTAAAGACACCAGGTTAGCACAAGGTACTAAAAAAGCTGAAATGGTCATTTCAAATGTCACTCTGGTGAGTTTATAAATTTACAACGGTTTTGCTAGTTTTTCACGCCATAGGAACTGCTGATATTTTTGATCATCTTTGCGGCTACCAATTGTTGTCGAAGGTGAAAAGTGTTGGTTTTAACGTCGATGAACAAACAGCTGGTGCGATTATTCTTTGTGGTTTACCGGATCAATTCAAAGACATTTCGGTCGATTTGAGTCGAATTTGAGCAAAGTGACAAAGCAAAAGTATTTGCAGCGAAGCAAAGAAAGTTATTTTGCAAAACATCAACAAAGAAAAGAGTAAAGTGTTATGAATGCGATGGCACACATTATAAAAGGCATTATCTGAAATTAAAAAATGAAAAGACAGTTATGTACAGTTGTTTTGTTGCCTAGAAATGTATGTCGCCCGACGATTGGTTCTTTGATAGCGGTGCTACGGCACAAATGTCGAATTATGTAAGTGAATTCACAGTGGCAAATAGTCAGAAGCTGTCGATCGAATGTGCTGGTGTAATTGACCAGAAAATCATAAAAAACCAACGCAACAGTGAAATAACATTAGAAAATGTGCAATTTATTCCGGATATTTGTGCAAACTTGCTATCGGTTAATTGTTAAAAAAGGACACGAAGTTTTGTTTAATAATCGTGGTATTATTCAGCAAACAATAGCGACATGTTCACCACAATAAAATGGCGTTGCAGAGCGCATGAATAAAACTGCTTGATAAAGTCAGATGCATATTAATCGACTCGAAACTATCACAGGAATTTTGGGCTGAGACTTTGATGACAGCTGTGAGGATAGTGAATAGTGTACCGTGCAAAGGTACAAATAACAAAGGCAGTCCAGAGGAACCGTTTTCCGGAATAAAACCAAATTTGAGTTTTTTCAGAGTTTTTGGATGCAAAGTGTTTGCACGCGTTCCAGATGTCAAGAGAGAGAAAATTGACGATAAAGCAATTAAATGCACGTTTATTGGCACCAACTCATTATAGCAACAACTCATAAGTCATATCGTTTGTATAATCATTCGACAAAAAGGGTATAAAGCTGGGTATGTATTAATCATTGTAAGCAGAGATGTGACATTTATTGAAACTGAAAATGGCAATAAGGTAAACGATTTGGAATTAAAAAGTACCAATCGATTTGTTGTATCGTTGCAAGAAGACGAGAAAGGAAGCGATTTTGAATCAAGGAAAAAAATATCGGATGATCCTTCAATTACTAAATGAGTGGTGTCACTTACTGGTAGACAGCCAGAGGTAGATTCTTCTACACAGCTTAGTGGGCCGATAACCCATCCAGTAATCGACTTGGAAGAGTCAACGATTAAACCGGGTTACGAGTCGACCAATGTTTCATCGAAATTGGGATCGGCCGATGATGATACGACATTTGAGCGTGCATGTAATCAAATTACGCAATTGCAAAAACTAAAGTACGTATACATTGCGATTGAAGAAAGTAATCCAACTACCGTTACCGCGATGTCAATTTGATGTCAATTTGAAAGATCGTTAGATGGATGAAGAAATGAGCTCGTTAGCCGGAAATAAAACATGGGTTTTAGTGGAAATACCAAAAGATAAAAAGGCAGTGAGGTGTTAATGGGTTTTTGGGTCTGCGCAATGCAGACGAAAATATTGTGCGATATAAGGCAAGGTTCGTCACAACAGGCTTTACACAAGTTACAGGTGTAGATTACAATGAGACTTTCTCACTTGTAGTGCGGTACAATTAAATTGGGTATCTATTGGCAATGGCTGTAAAGTTTGATTTGGCAGTTAGTCAAACGGATGCAGTGACGGAGTTTCTACATTGTAATTTGGATACCGAAATTTACATGGAACAGCCGTAATTATTCGATGATGGTACAAAGCGTTCGATAAAATCGATTTATGGGCTAAAACAATCTAGTCGTTTATAGAATTCGGCATTATCAGAAGTTCTAATCGATTTGGACTAAAGCAATCACAAGTCAATCAGTGTGTTTTCTACTGTGTAACAGGCGGTTATATTTTAATCGTGGCTATATATGTCGATGACATGTTAATTTGGTCAAACATCGAAAAGGAGAATCCGCTTAAAAAAAAGTTAAACAAAAACTTCAAAATGGAGGACTTAGGTCAACCGTTATCGATCACTATTATAAGAGTAACACGCGACAAGAAGCTTGCTATATGCTGCACATGTAACTCGTCTTGACATTAATTTTGCTGTTAATTTTCTTAGCAGGTATAACGAAAATCCTGGTAAAGCACACTGGATTGCTGTCAAGCGAATCTTTCGATATCTAAAAGGAACAATGAGCTTGGGTCCATGATTGAATGTATTTAAGAAGCTATGTGGCTAAAAAGTCTTAACAACGAATTAAATCCTACTGTACCAAACATAATTACGATTCATTGTGATAACCGTGGAGTGGTCAATCTAGCCAAGAACAAGAATCATTCGAATCGACTCAAACATATTGATGTTAAACATATATAAGTTTATTTGTAAGTCAGTTAAGGATCGTAAAGCTAATATTGAGCAAGTATCTACGGATAATGCGTCCGCAGATATTTTAACTAAAGCCACATTTTAAGATAAAGTAACTTTTATTGATCCTCTGTCTCACAGTCAAGTATATTTTAGTCAGCCATGAATTTTACATCATTGTAAAACAAATGAAATTGTTATAAAACGAAAAATTTTCAATAATTGTCCACGCACATTAACCATAAAAAGGAATAATTCTGAAAAATTAATTCAGGGAGGATTTTGACATTGAACGCATCCATTTGAAATATGACATGAAATGTCAAACCATCAATGTTTATTGAGAGTCTTGCGTCCTCAATTTGGCTGGCAACGACTTCGGTACCAGAAAAGATTGTATGGAATAAAACATAAAAAAAAACAAAAAAAAAAAACCTGTATATTTTTCTTTATTTGCCATTAGAGTAGTTTTATTTTAAAGGCATTTATGCAAAGAAGTGCTTAATGTTAGTAGGTTGTGTGGCTAGACTGACAGCGATAAAGTATATTATTATTTATCGAGATTTCACTGGTGGTCTTAATGTTACCATCTTGCAAACGCAACTTCGTATAGTCATACTTTCTTAATTTATGACGATATTGTGCAGCAAACAGTAGCATTTGTTTACTGAAATGATTTTAAAATCTCCTGGAAATTCAAATAAATATCTTAGCGAAGCATATTTTTTTTTTGAGATCAACAATACTATAACCATACGAGTAGTACATCCTGAAGTATCTTCAAACCTTACGACTAATAGCTTTCGACAGATGGTAAAATCCCAAAAAAGTCAGTATGACATGGGCTCTGTATTAAAATATCAAAATTAACAGGACACTATTTTTGTCTCGCATGATACGGCCGCAAACATTAATTCTGAAGGCGATTTACCCGTCGTTGGATGTTTTGTTGATCGATAATACAACAAATAGTCTAATAACGCATTTTTTCAATTTTCGCCTAATTGTTGACTGATGATAATACGTTTTTTCAAAGATCGATTTTGACGTTTAACTTATCCGTTCATTTGCGGCCAGTACGGGATACATGGAACAGATTCAATGTTCCATTCATTTAAATAGTTTTTGAATTTCACTGAGTCGAATTGGGACCATTATCATGCCTGATTGACATTGGAACACCAAACCGAGGAAATATGATCTTCAAATGATTTTTTGTTTCCTTTGCTACATCCTGCCAAAACTGAGTACTAATTTCGAGTTCGAAAATATCTTTCCGTTTGTCAAATGCGGTAAAAGTCTTCAATCATCGGTAGCGGGTGGTTCTTTCTTTAAATTACTTTGTTAACACGTCTCATGTCAACACAAATTCTTACCTGGCCATTCCTTTTGGTACCACAACCAATAGTGAGATCCATGTTGGTGCACCTTTCACCGGTTTAATTACTTCTAGTGCCATTATTCCTTAATTTTCGTTGATACCGTTTATTCAATAGAAACTGGAAACCTACGGTAAGGCTGTGCAACTGGTTTTACCGACTTATCAATGGGCAAATCAACACTTACCCCTTTAATTTTACCCAGTGGCCGTGTTTCTTTAATATTGTTTATATCAACTTCTGATTCTATTTTTAAAACATTTAATAGTTTTGCCGTAAATAAGCCCAATAATGGATTACCCATATTTTTAACCCCATAGAACTTTGCTATTGTTCTGTTTTACCAATTTCCGCTTCAATAACCCCAATAGCTTCCAATGAATATCCACCATATGCCTTAAAACTTTTATAAGGTAATTTGACCATATTGACAATCTTAATCTTCCTCTGTTTCAACATCTCCCAACTATTTTGATCAATAATGTTTTGCTTTGATCCAGAATCAATTATCATGTTCAGTTCAACCTAAAACACCACCAATTTCATTCCCATTTGGAATATATAGCCCGGTTCCTTGTCTTGCACATTTTGGACCGTTTCAATCTTATTAGTCAGATCATCGTTTTTTCGGAATTCCAAAATCTTTTGGAATGTTTCCATTATCTGGGAATGGACGTTTACCGAAATTATTTAGCTCGTTACCACGACTATCACTTCGTCGATTACTTCGATTTTGTTTCCAACCTGCCATGCGGCTTTTACTCGAAAAATGGCCTTTGTTTTCACATTTGAAACATTTTCGGTTTAACGCTGGACATTCAGAATATTTTGCATCATGAGTTTTACTGCTACAACGAGAACATTCTGTCCTGTTGGTTATTTTGTTCACGGTAGAATCTATCGCTACAGTATTTTGCTTTGAGGTTCCTTTTATGGTTAGTTCTTGTTCATGTATACCATTTCAAATGCAATACCCTTATCGATAATGTGCTGTAATGATGTCTCAGGTTTCTCCAGAGATTAATTTTTAGAAACAACGAAAAATTATTCTTCCACTTCTCTCATTCGTTCCCAACTGAACTTCCCAATGTGTCTCACAAGAATGGCTTTACATTTGATGGTACCGTTAACGATTTTCCTAAACAGATAAAAAATCTAATTAGTTTTTTTCTCACATCCTTTCATTCACTCATCTCAAATGTAAACAGTTATATTATTGTTTTATTTCAATCAGTTTCAAAATTCTAGTTTTTTTTTCTATTTCTCTTAACACACAGTTAAATTCCCCCTTAACCAACAATCCCAACAAATATCTAGACCGCAAGTTGTTATACTTATGACATCCATTTCCATTACATCCATGCATTCTTGAATACAGTTATACCACTTCTTTATTAATTACCTCCCTCTGATACTACACCATTTAATAAAAACAGAATGGAATTAAGAGCCTCTTTACCACTTGCTATGGTATTGGCCTATATGGTGAATATACAATTTTCACGAATGATTAGGAAAAATTGGGCCACATGAAAGAAGTAAAACCAGGGAAAAAAAACAGTTTTGTCTAATCTCCCTGATCACGGAGTTTTGAAGTAATCCAGACAACATCTAAGCTATGTGACATGTTCGATGCATCGTCTAAAATGATCAATAGTGCAGTTAGGTCAACGGTCAATCGACACCACCACCAATTCTATTACGCTTCGAGAACATGTAATTGTAGTTGCTTACAATTACATGTTCTCTAAACGTACATGTTCTCTAAACGTTTGTAGTCTCAATGACTTTCACGTTGACGATCTATTATCTGGCACGAAAACTTTTGACGAAGGTATAAGATTGAAGCAGGATATCACTGCAGTTCTAATGGAAAAAGTGGAAAAATTTGTAAAATTTGAAATCTGATTTGAAAAAGTTAACAAAGTTATCCCAATTATGGATAAAACGGACAGGCAAGGGTTGGAATTAAAGTAGAACCCAACAGAAGACAGTTTTTAAGAACTGCATGTGAAAAAGAATATTCTGCTATTGTGTCCTTCTGAATCACGCTTGATGATGGTTCTATCACGCAGTAAATTTGGTTGGTAACAAAACTAAAGTATCACTTTTAAAATTTACTAACTGTGGTGAGACTTGAGAACAAGCAATTAGATTCACGAAAAACTAACTCAAGAGAACTATTTGGGGATTTATACTTACCCCAGACAATCCACTGACGGTTGGGCAAGATTGTGAAAGTTCATCTAGGAAGCAACAATATTGTACGGGTCGGGCGAGTCAGGGCTCATGTTAAGAGATGAACGCTGAAATGTGTAAAAATAAATGTTATGTTCCACAAATGTAAAATAGTCATTCTATTAACTAATAGATGTCACTCAAATGGTTAATGATGATGAATGATCGACACGGATCGATGTTTGCTTTAATCGATTTTTCAAACAAAACTTTTCAAATAATTCAATCTTTTGCTATTAGCTCATAGGTGGAAGCTTAAAAGCCAATTTCAAAAACCTCATGTAGGGCACTCGAATATTTACAAAAGAAATGTCTAACTCACATCATCACCTGCAAATAATATTTATAAAATGATACACTTCTGCACACATAATAATATGTTTTACATTAAGTTATATTGAAACTTTAAGCCATAAATTTTCAATGAAATAATTTTTACGCTTATCTTTATGAGGGTGAATATTCAATTTTCCATCATCATATTGTAAATGGAATTTGATTTTAGTACATAATTTAAGGTGAAGCGCGTATATTGGAAAACATTAAATATTCGAGATAAAAAAAAATTTAAATTTAAATACGTAAAAATATTTATATAGGATTGAACTTAAGTATTTAGTGGATTATCTTCGTTTCCTCGAGCTTTATTCGATTTTATACTTGATTAAATGGAAAACAGATATACACGGTCGTAAAAATTAGGTAAATTGAGTATTTTCAATCCAGCTTGAATCAATTATTATTTACCTTTCGAATTTATGTTGTAGAATTTCTCTTCCACTCTCTCCTCTGACTTTATATACAATAAATGTATTTTGCCGCCCGCACAGTCGACTTTCATTAACCACGTGTCATTGCATGTTGCTTCCAATTTTGAAATGTTTTGTCAGGAACATCTTTTCAATGTCATTACGTCTGCGCAGTCTGGGTCTTGCCCTTCATCGGACACTGGTTGTTGTTTGGATATATTTTTAAAGTTTGTTGTGATTGGGCTTCCAAACTCATCCTGGTCCAGTACTGGTTCTCGGAAACTTTTATGGAATAATAGATTGATCATATGGCCTTTCTCTTGAATGTAAAAATAATACTGCAGTCATTGAAAAACAGGGCCCAATTTTTACTTTTTTCCAAGGTCTTCTAACTGTACCTCTGATACTTGTTAACGTTCAGTTAAGGTCAACTAAAAGCTACAAATTCTCAACTATTGAATGAAATTGTTCAACAGTTTGAACAGTTTTTGCATGAAATTTCGTTGATTACGTCACCAATCAGTTGAATAAATTTAAAAAGTCGTTCATATTCCCCCCGACCACAGCTAAATTGTTCCTCCTATAAAACGTCGAAATAAAATTATAGAAATGTTTTCATTTGTTCAACAATAAACTCCTTTTCTCATTTCGTTATGTCAAAAAGTTTTTTGTTTCATTTTTTGTTTTGTTTTGTTTTGTTTTATTTTGTTTGGAACAAGATACATTTCAAAATCTTCCGAATATTAGATATGTATGCTAATTTTTTTAAATTAAAAACGAAATCAAAAAGTTGGTTTTTTTTATGCTCATGAACATATACAATAGTAGAGCGGTATATTATATGGGGAGCTGAACTTGATGTGTGAGATATACATAAAATAGTTTTATCATATCACAAACTATTCGAGTTTATAATCGAACAGCATGATAACGAAAAACCAAAAAAATAAAAATGTATGTTTTTCAGATTTTAGGCGCAATCATTCAAAATGATTTACTATGTATATATACAAACGCAGTTAGTTATGTAGGAGATTTATCATTTTTGGCATCAAACATAGAGAGATAAATGAGATGTGTGTTCTGTTTGTTGTGTTTCCTATATATTACCCGTTGTATCTATATAAAATAGATTCATCATGAACATAATATATAAACCCGAACAAATAGTTAAACATTTCACCCGCATTTTGTTATTGTTATGGGACCGACAGAAATGAAACAATTCATCAAAATATAATTTACGGGAATTTCGGAGCGTTCCAGGATAATATTTTGTACCGATCTTAAAACATAAATTATAACGTAAATGTATTTTTAGATTCGTGGATGGTTTAGCATAAAACCATTAGAGGCGGTGACAAATCACCAATAACTATTAAGTGAAACATTGGGCGATTGGGACAAAAAGCGATTAATGCAAATCAAAGTTGCCGTTGAAAAATGTTTTAAAAAGTTGACTGGCATAAGTAGGTTATTGACCAAACAACAGCAAATGTCAGGAGAGACAAAATCGTTTTCGAAATACTATCCTTCTTCAACCACATGCAGCCAAAAACTCTGTTTGAAAGTGTGACAACCAGGAACAGTTACTTTAAAATACTTGGTCAATTTTTGGTGCTTTCGGCTTATGCACGTTTTGATAGTATTCTTGTCTTTTAAACGTTATAGGTTTAATTATAATTTATTGGTTTTGCGCAAATAACTGTACAATTGTATTTTAAGATCATCAGCATCTCAAGTCTGCAACCATTCATCTATGCATTCATCTATGCTAATAGGCATTTTGATGGGTGATACTTTCATTTAAAGCTCTTGGTAAACAGCGTTTAATGTTTTGCTCTGATAAGGCAGCTCGAAATCACTACTTTGTGACACTTCGTGACAAAGAAAATCACTCTTAAAAGTTAGCGTGTGTCATTGAAATAGCTCTGGGCGCTCTGGTTTTCTTCTTCCCGCAATGAAAATCGTAGGGTCCTGATCCCAAATAGGTTGGTTTAGTTTCTACATCAAAAATGGTTGAAATGGTTCAAATAGTCTCTTTTATTGGTTTCAATTGTTTCGCTTGTTAATTTTGACGCCACGGAATTACTGACTCAAGGACGTCAGCACTTAAGGTTACTTTTACCGGTGAATATTCAGATGATATATTAATCGGTGGTATTAGCATAAGTCCGTGTAGTGCTTTTGGTTACACGGAAGTCAATAAAATCAGTAACTTTGTTATCGGCATGCCGGTAGGTGGGATGTCCGGTAGAATCTAAGGATTGTTACTGTGCATAGCTTCAAAGTCATTTGTCATTTGGTGTTTTTAGCCTTAATCTCTGATGGATACGTTTCCCATCCCCCTGATGGGTACATTTTAATCACTTCCAGCGAGAAATTTATTTCCCAGCTGACTAAAATAATCCATTAACTCTTGTTTTTTTACCGCATGTCTGTCCTTTAATACTCCTGCTGTTATTACACAGTTTCCAGACCATTTCTGTAAGCAGATGCTCGTTTATTGAATATGTTATTCCTCAAAATTCGGAAGTTCATATAATGTGTTAATCTTATTTTAACAACTGTGGCACCATGTGCTTTGCCATTCAGATGATTAGTCTATTAGATTATCCAATAACTTTGAAGTATTTTTGTCCGTGAAGCGTGTTTAAGATATTAAGATCATGGTGCTCGATGAGGAATGCGTGTACTTCTGTTTTATGTTGTGCGAGGCCGTTAGCATTCCATATGGCTATAATTTGGAAATTCATTTTTGATTTGTTACCCTTATCTGCATCAGCTTGTTCATATTCTGTATCATTAGATCCATGGTCCTTTCCAAGATTGTTATGAAACTTTTCATCACACCAGTTAACTTATCTAATCGCGCTGAGATGTTCAATTCTTCACTATAGGTTGCACTTTACGAACGGTAACCTTAAGGCAAACTTCTGGTCACCCTTTTGGTTTATCGAATGATTGGAGATTCATCATTCGTTTCTCTGCTTGTTGTTTAGGACTAATTTGATTTTTCAACTCTCGATAAACTCAGCAAAATTTATAATTTGCTGTATGATTTCCATCACAGTTGCTGCATTTTTTCACTGGAGTGCATCAAGGTCCTTTACGGAATCTTAAAAATAGGACAATTTTCTAATTTTAAAGAACATACTGTGCTATTAAAAAGGTGTTCTCAACCATGCACTAGCTCAATAAATAGAGAGATTATGGATGGACCTACACTCCAGCAAGACTTATTGAGCATCTGTTTGTAATTGCAAACATATAAATACAGCGACTACCTAGCTAATTCAAAGAACCTTCAAGTAAATCAGGAACATCAGACACTACCATAGCGATCACTACTTTCTAATCAAATATGATCAATTTGGGATCAGACATTACCTCAGCTATTAGTAAAGCGTCTTCGTTGCGACAAATATTTAGATATTTAAGATTTCAACAATATTTAAGATATCAACGTGTCGCTTGTGTCATCCAAGAGTAAAGTATTGTCACTAAAAATTATATTATCCATATATAGGAAGTTCCATTGTAAACAGAACCTTATATTTCGATGCCAAGCCTCCCATTATATTACCTTAAAGGTACCGCTTAACCAGATTGTAGATAGTTGATGTACGTAATAGAACATTGCCTGGATACATACAATTAACTTTATCTCTTTTTAGAAGAAGATCCTGAATCGTGCACGACAGAAGTAGAACTAGAGCAGAAATAAGTAATTGTTCGATAGGTTATAGCCTCAAATCCACAAACAATTACAACTAATAGGAGACATACTTCTAGAAGTCATTTCCATTCACACATACGAGCGTGGATTTTCAGTGTTTGAGTTTATAAAGAGAAGGAAAAGGGCGCTTTTTAAGGGATACATAGAACTTATTAAACATTTTCATATAAAGCTATACACTCCAAAACTGAAAAGTGCAATTGCCTTCGTTATAATACTTAAAAGATGCATTACGCGCAAAGGTGTAGACTGGTACAAGATGGTTTGAGCTTAACAATGTGCAGATGGAAAATAAAACTAAACTTAACTTGCGTCTCCGATTAAGCTGGCAAAAAAGTAGAGTAGGTTGCAAAAGGTTTAATACAAAAGGGAAAGCTTCGGCCCCAAATAAGATATTTGTTTTAGCGGAAAATAATGGATATATATATATATATATATATATATATATATATATATATATATATATATATATATATATATATATAAATGGATGTATACAGCTTCTTTCCTTTTATCTGAATTGACTAGATAAACTACTTTAATTTAGTTTTAATTTGCTATCATCGTGTATGATGCCGATGTCGTCTTTTCTTATATTACAAGAAACGATATGTTAGGGAAAAATTGAAAAGAAAACTTAATTGGTTGTTTGTATGATATATATTGATAAAATGGAAAGCTGTAATGAAAAATTAGAGATTCGTATGAAATAAACCGAATCTTTTTTTACAAGATTAACTGCATGAATTGCAAAATCCATTGCTCTAGCCATTTATGAACAGGTTTGGTAGATGTCTCGATTCTAACATAATTCTAAGTGCAAAATTCTAACATAATTCTAAGTGCATCAATACTTTACAATTTTAAAATGCTTTCCTCCAAATTACCAAGTTGTTCGAGATGGTTAAAATACTTACATACTAAGTTTTACAAGGCTATGAGTTCGAATTCTGCCGGTGCCTGATTTTTATTGTATTTTTTTATTATTTATTTATTATTATATGATACAAAAATTTTTAAAATTTTTATTATAGAGGTAAACTCTGTGTCATTAATTGACAGTTTCGATTTGCCTCTAGGTATTGAAACAAAAAAAAATTAAACAGAAAATTAAAAAATAAAATACAACAAATAACAAATATAAATACTATAAATAGAATTACTGCTCGGTTATTTAAATCGAAATACTTCTCATACTGTCAAAACAAAATAGCAACAATTTTCACGTACCGACGCGAGATAAATTTGAGACGTCCGGCATTACGATTTGGTTAAAGCCAACTTTTAACTCTGGACAAAAAAGATTTTGAGTGAAATGGCCTTCATAAAATGTGGTAGATTGTTAGAAATAGTTGATGATGCAACAAGGATGTAACGACGGAAATGATCGTCATTGAACCTAGAAATATTATAGAAAATTTGATGGTTAGCACGGAAATCGTACCTATTATCAAATCTTATTTCATGCTGTCCACTATGTTTAAAAAATATCATCAAAACCTTATAAACATACAAATGTTGCATCGACAAGATTTTGCTAGATACGAATAAAGACCAAGATGATTCGATCCTTCCGCAATAATGTTAGCAGCATCACTTTTTGTTGCACATACAACGGTTTTGAGAAAGTTGGATAACAACCTCCCCAGCAAGATAAACTATATTCTATTTTAGCCCTAACCAATGCATGATATGTCATCTTCAGCACAGAAACAGGACAAATATCTCGAAGGAGGTAGAAAATTCTAGATTTCGATGTAAAAAAATGTTTCAAATTAGTGACATGAGTCTTCCAATTTAAGTTAGAATCCAAATGTATTCCAAGATACTTAAATGAGTTAACCAATTCAATATTCAAACAAACAACAATCAAACTCTAACGAAGCGGACTCAGTACTCTTACACTGGCAAAAACCATGTTGATGAAGACTAAGAACACTAAAATTATTTAAAAAATTAGTAACTCTGGGCTTAACTACTTTTCTAGAACCTTCAGAATAACTGGCTGTAGTGCCATAGGTTTATAGTTTCCTTTCATATTTCTATCGTCTTTTTGGAAAATAAGGATAATAGTCGCCGATTTAAGCCTCGCAGATGCAAGTCCCTATTCAAAGGACAAATTGAATATGTTAGCTTTGACCTGATTGACAAACCTTGAAATAATACAGCTACTAAATCCTTCACTATCAAGTGAAAAACTGAGCACGTAGCTCATTGGCAACACCTGTAAATTAACAATTCACCTCTTTTGAAATATCTATACCATTTGTAAGAACTGCACCGTTGTCTGCTACGATGTTTTTTATAAACGAATCTTTGGGCTTTTTGGTTAAAATTTCATTTACTAAGTTTCAATTTTTTTTTAAATCACCGCCATTATCTGAGAAACGATTTGGTTGCAAGTATCCTTATAGGTTTCATGAAGATTCAAATTATTAGGATGTTTTCTTAGTTTTTTTAGCAGTCAGTATCTTTTTTTTAATTCTCCTAGCAGGTGCATATGAAATCCATGGTTGTAGTAGTTTTATGTTTTTCATCCGGGGATACGTGTAACACTGCTTCAATATAATCGAAACAGTGTCCAGAAACTGATCAAGAGATCACTTAGATTAAGAACAACTCCCCAATCCACTTGCTCAAAAACTTCATTTAACTTTGTAAAATTAAGTCTCTTGTTATGACCTTGATTCACATTATTGGATGGCAACAATTTATTTAATCTAAACAATATTTCAATAAGATGATGATCCGAGATTTTGAGATCGATTGCTGAAGATGTTAAACATGAAAGGTCATTTGATCTGTGCCGTACAAAAAAATAATCGATACACGTAGATGTTGATGATGTAACTCTTGTAGGAACATTAATCAAAGACTCAAGTCGAAAAGAAGACATAAGTATCAAATAATTATCACATAGGGATGGAAAATGTAGAATATCAATGTTAATGTCACCAACAATAAATAAGTTTCTCGACTTAATATTACCAATAAAATTAGGCATTTCTTGCAGAAATACATTCAATGGGGTGCCATGCAACCTATTTATGCACAAAATTACTTACATATCATTAGCCAAACTCCAGTCAACCCTAACAATGTCAGCCGAAGATAAATTAAAAGCATGTAATGAGCAACTCAAATTAGAGTAATAATAAACACTCACCCCACCAGATCTATAGGTCTCATAACAAGCACCAAATAATGAATAACCACTCAGACAATATGAAGATAATTCATAGTCGTTGATCCAGATTTCACTCAAGAATATAAATAATGGTTTATTCTTGTAGCCGTTAATATTGGCTGCTAGAACGTCAAAATTTCTGCGAAGGCTACGAATGTTCTGATGTAAAATCAAAATATAAGATTTTAAAATGTCGGAATCCATAAATTTAATATCCTGTTGATGATGGATCACTCCATTTTGCGGATAAGTAGTTAAATGATGACGGAAATAAATTTGGGTGTTATTGTGTTGTGCTGCATGTCCAATTCGATGTCATTAGAGTAAAGCTTAGACTTTATTTTCCTTTTTTGTTGCATCACCTTATTTTTAACTAGATTATTTTTGAATTTGATGATTAGTTTCCCTAAGCTGGCTGTGAGTTACATGCGTCCTGTTATTGATTTTTGCAAACATGTATTTGCAACTCTAAATATCACTTAATAATTCCGGGCACTGCAGTAGGTTTAGAATTTTCTTAGTTACTGCCAATGGCTCAAAAGAACTTTCAGGGAGACCATCTACGATCAGATTTGGATTTAGTTCACGTTGACGATAGCCATCCATCTTATATTCAAGTTCATTAATACAGACTTCTTGGTTTTTATGCATGTTTTCGAGAGAATCACATTTTTTGATTAATATTTTATTCTGTGTTATTATATTTTTAAGGTTAGTTTTCGTTTCCTCGAATTCAGTACAAATGAATTCTTGGGAACATTCTATAGAGCAGATCTAACTGGATTCGGATGCTTTTTTATTTTTGCAACCCCAATTATCCCTTTGCATTGTGGGTGATACATTTTGTAGCAAAAACTGCAAACAACGACCGATTGGTTTTGTCTAAAGTTTCTTTTACACGTTGCCACACAGCGTGTAGCATTTTCACTGTACGATGAGCATTCTTCAGTTTTCTCAAAATACGGCATATTGTAGACGAAATTTAAAAATGGCGCAAAAACAAGCGTCACCTCCATTTAATATTATCAAAATTCGTAGAAACACCGGCTATCACATATAAATCAAAAGTATCTAGTCTTCAAACTATGTAAGAAAACTTTCACTAATTTTATCTACAATAATTTTCACGATTAAAAAAAATTTATTTTATTTATATTTTTTACCATAGGGAAGCCATATGGTTCATTTGATGAAAAATTTAATTAGACATAAAGGATGAGTACTTTTTGAGAGGACAAACACACATAAAAGTCAATGGTATTGATTTTTTAATGTACCTATAAGTCCTATATATAACAACCCAAACAACTCTCTTTTGATTTCAAGAAAAGAGAAGTACTTCAAATCAACCTTTTTGAATCTGAAAAATTATTCAGGTTCAAGTAAGAGCTTCCGACATAGTAATCCCTTATGCAAAGCTACTCTGGTTGATCATAGCATTATGAGTGCGAAGTTAATATGTGCGAAGTACCGCAAAAACTTCCAGTCACCTTGAATACATCAAACCTATCAACTATTGAAAAGATTTTGCTCGCGAGAAATCGGACCTTCATTAAAATCGAGGTTGTTCCAATACTCCTTCGAAGGATGCGCTATGTTTCTGAAATTTGAGAGCTGAACTAAAAAGTAATCTAGATATCTGCCATCACATCTGTAGGTCAAAATTTGACCTCACTTGTAGAAAACTTAACAGATGCTATATCCCTAATCAAAAACATTAAAATTCTATACGATACCAAAAGCCACAGACAATTCCTAGATTCAGAAAATTAAAACAAAAAATAATACATTGATGTTATAAATCGAAAGATCCAAAGTGCTACCTATGGGTCAGGAATTTGGACATTTTTAACGAATTTTGTCAATAAAACTGAATATTCCCTAATACCGACTATATATCACAGTGCCGGAATGGATTTTATAGTTGGTAAAAAGCTGACCACTGGACATTTTAAAACTGGATATTTCAAAATTGGATAATTCAAAACGAGATAAGGTACAAAACGAGATATGGTACAACACTAAATATTTCA
Organism: Tipula confusa; assembly: GCA_963556175.1. Classification (NCBI taxonomy): domain Eukaryota; kingdom Metazoa; phylum Arthropoda; class Insecta; order Diptera; family Tipulidae; genus Tipula; species Tipula confusa. The sequence goes on along the minus strand of OY744477.1, from coordinate 43,220,597 downwards.
AAACAGGATATTTCGACATGTGATTTAAAGTTAAAATGATTTTTTGGGAAAGTTCTGGAATTTGGCCAATTAGGGAGGAACTAGGCCAGTTCTTAACCGATTATGATGAAATTCGATATGTAGGATGAAAATGAAATTTTAAAATGATTGTTTGGGAAAGTTCTGGAATAATGCCAGTAAGGTTGCGTTTTAAAATATCCAGTTTTGAATTATCCTGTTTCGTCAAATCCAGTTGTTAAATATCCAGTTTCGACCGGTACCCATTTTGTGGGGATATTATTTTGTCGACTATAAAAGGCCCAGTCCATAATGGTGACAATTTTTTTACTATGTTTTCGTTTCCAGTGGTTGTAAAAACTTCGTTAGGTCATCTTGTAATGTCAGAATATATTTATGTCCAGATTGACTGGGAACTACTGGGTCAACAATATCGATAAATAATTTTTCGAAAGCCATTGACAATGTTGTCTTAATTTGTAGAGTCATTTTATTCAATGGTCCATGTTTATTTATTTGACATTTGGTCAAATAAATAAACATGGACCATTGGTTCGTTGGTAATGACATGAACAGCTTCGTGAGTTGTGTTTGGTGCAGATGGAATCGGTATATAGTTTGAATTTACGACCGTAGAGGTACGGCCGAAAATGTTACACTGCCCAAACTGCTGTTCACAATTCTTGATGATAGATTTAATAATTTTGTTTTCCTTTATTCAACATTCGGCTTGCATATGCGATTGATAAGTCGATATTGCTGTTCATCTACTATAAAACCGCTCCAATGGCTGTTTTGCTAGCGTCAGTAGTCAAGATAAATTCTTTTTCATAATCCGGAAATTATAGAATAGTGGTGTACTAATTGAATGCTTTAAACTGTTGAATGTTTCATCTGTAAAAACATTCCATTTATAATTAACATTTTTCTTGGGTAGGCTAGTCACCGGTTTAGAAATTTTAGCATAATTAGCGATAAATCTACCCGACCAATCCAAGAAATGGTTTCAAAGATTTTTAATTTTGTGAAATTGGGTAATCGTCAACTGTTTGTATCTTAGCTGGGTCCGGATGTATACCATGTTGGTTAATCACGTGTCCAAAGTAAGCTATTTCCCTTTGAAGAAAATAACATTTCTTAGGATTTAACTTTAAATTAGCGACACGAAACTTTGAGAAAATGTCCTTTAATTTTTCATTATGTTCCTCTAGTGTTGCAGGATACGCCACAACATCATCCAGATAAACTAAACAGTGAATACCTTGTAAACCAGACATAATAGTGTTCATCAACCATTGAAAAGTTGAAGGCGCGTTCTTCAAACCAAACATCATTCTCACGTATTGGTAATGTTCTAGGCCGCTACTGAAGGTTGTTTTCTCTTTATCGGATGATTTCATCGATACTTGGTGATAACCGTTCGCAAGGGCAAGAGTTGTAAAGTATTGACTACGTCCTAACTTTTCTAAAATTTCAGTGATGTTTGGTAATGGAAATACATCATTGATAGTAGATTGATTTAATTTTCGATTATCGATGGGATATTCGTGGCTTAAATCTATACGAATATTGTTAGCAATTATGTTTGGATTAAGTGATGGACGAGAATAACACTTTGCGGCAATATGTCTTAAGTTATTACAATTATGGCATTTGACAGGATGATTATTTGTTCTACGTCTCTCTAAATTGTAATTATTAAAATTCGAAGAGGATGGAACTTGCACCGAAAGTTCTTCTTCACAAGCTTGTGCAATAGCAGCTTTTAATTTATCAAATCGGCACGCTTTTACCACTAGTCGAATAGGATCACTTAACCCATCTTGAAAAGTTTTTAATGCAGTATGTTCATTTAGTTTTACGTAGACTTTTGAGGTATCAGTACCAACTGACTAGGAACTGGCATCATTTAATTCGGATAAAAGTTTATTAATTCGAGCTGCATTTTGTCTAAAATTTTCTCCTCTAATGTCTTATTCTAAATAATTCGGCTTGAATTTCTGGTACTGTTCTTGCAAAACTATACTGGAGATTATGCTCGTTTTTAATTCATCGCAGGTTCCGAATTCATTATGTTTCACGATATCATATGCTATACCACTTAATGTCGTTTTGACAATAAAAAAACAAGGCTTTCGTTCAGCTTTTCAGATAATATGAATTTCTAAGGATACCCTATGGTTTCTGTAATGGTCTGTCCATTGTTATACGTTTAATTAACAGTGTTTTTGAAGAACTGAGTTGCAAAGATTGATGTATCGACGCCGTTAGCATTCTGGCTTTAAATTTACCTGAAGATGTCAAAACGTTAAGCTTAGTCTTTTACTTAGAAGAATAACATGAATTGCAAACTAAATGGACCAAATGCCGATTTCTGTATGGGAAAATCGCGTTTTTGAGATACGAGGGCTTTCTATATATTGGTCAGATTATATATGAATATATATGTTTACGTAACCTTAGACCAACATGCAGTATGCACCTATATAGAGAGTATGAACGTATTTTCATTTTAATTGAATTTTATAAAATTTACCTGTATGTTATAAAAACATTACGAGTAATTTAATTAATTTAATACACAAATGGAGAAACGATGTACTTCACCATATGCTATTTTCACATATGAAAATTATATGCGAATTATTCACTTCTAGCGTTTGTGTGTGATAAAAATTGAAATAATAGCCTGGCATTAAGATGCAATTAGCGGTAATGTGAATATAATAAAAAATCCAAGCTAAATTGTTTCAATTAACGATAACGATGTACCTACGTAAAAAAGTTGGTGGCAATAAAGCCATGTGTATAATTTACTGTAGTGAAATCGAACGATAACGGAATATTTGAAAGTTCTTTAAAGTTAAAGGTGATATATCTGATGCGTGACTATATTTTAAGTAGGGTGTCTAGTTCGAACACAAACGAAGAATTTCTAAGATTCTCAACTTTGATTCTTAATTTATAATGGTTTTCCCATTCAGAAAACTTTGTAACTTATGTAGAACGCCAACATAGAATTTTATGAACATAACGTTGTCGTCGTCCAAGTGGAATTTTAATGGAAATTGTATTTAAGCATATCATTTCCATAATAAATGCAGAAGCCTTACAAAATAAAATTTTAATTTGGTATCTGTATACGTCTAATGATAATTTGTGTAATTTTCATTTAACATCTCCTAAATGTACGAAAATTTATTTATAACCGAAGACAATATTTTAAAATAGTTAAGGAATATTTTTTGTTCTACATCTTAGATAAATATCTTAGAGAAATATTTTGGCAAATTATTTATATTTCATGGTAAATAACGAGATTTTTATAATAATTTCACAAACTCGTTAAATAATTAATGACATTTGAGGCAAAATAAATAAAGTGAGGTTAAAAATAATATACAATAACGCCATTTGGTAAATTTATTAATTTATTACTGTATTATTGCCCAGTTTCACAAAAATACAAGTTCACAGCCGACTAAGTTAAATTTCGTATATAAAATTCAATTATTTTATAATAAAAATCAATGCAACCTGATTAAACAAAAATTTTTTACATGTACATATCATTGATCTTATAACACATGGATACGTCACAATTCTAAATTTCAGTAAAAACCGGATAAAACTTTCAGCAGCTAAGAAATAATTGAGCGATTTAAATTAACTTTGGTACAGTTTATGTGATCAACAAAACCTATTCTTAGAGGTATCACTGACTCCAATCGGATCACCATTAAAGATTTTAATTTTTTTTTGATTTTGAAACAGCTCGAATGTCTGTAAAAACCAAGAAGTTGCAAAAATTTAAATGCTATAGAGTTTTACAGATTTGTAAGGACGATGATAATATACATTCCCAGAATGCTCTGCTCCATATGTAAATGTTTCTAGAAGTCAGCCATTTACTGCTGCTAACTTCTGTGGATCAGTTCGCTCATCCAATTGAAAAAATGTGCCTCAGGTTATTTACTTCGCGGTTCATTTAGCTTTAATCCGGCAGCAATTAATGGTTTGTAGGACTTGATGAAGATTTCCACATGCTCTTGAAATGTACTTTTCAATGTCGTAACAGCCAAACAATAAGCCAAACAATTATACCAATTAAGACGAGGCAGATCATGTTTCGTTGACCGTTCAAATGTAGCAGAAGCGGTGCATCACCCAAAAGCATGACTACAAATTGGTGTAGTCCTTCTTTAAATGTCGTGAATGCCGTTTTCTTTCTGTCTTCCGGATGAATCGCGCTACTTGCCAGTATTCACTTTTCAGATCCAATGTATTAAAGATGTTGGCTTCTGGTAATGTATCCGCAGAGTGTCACTAATTCGATGCGATGAATAATTATCGATTTTAGAAAAGTCAAACAGTTTGCTAAAGTCATCGCAATATCTCGTCGAGCCATCCTTCTTTTGGACAGGAAAAACTGGTGAATTCCATGGGCATTTAGATTGCTTAATTATTTCATCCGGCTGATATTGAACTTAGTTTTTCATGGTGCGCCTGGGATTTTTTCTCGTTTACAGCAACATCTGCTTCGCAAAGCCAACTGCTTCTTCTCATCGTCTCGCCTGGATGTAGTGCCCAGGTTTTGTAACATTGAAAATTGTTTAACCATGAGCGAGATCTCTTGCCATTTTTAGTTCGAAGAGCTGGTCTTCTCATTTTCTTCGCTATGAATGCCTATATTTTTGTAATATCTTCATTATAAGTTCGTTGCTAGTTTAAGTTTAAGATAGTCATATCTCTCACTGTATTAAGGAAAGCATCTACTATCAATCACTTTGTCAATCATCGAACTTTGGCTTATTTTTGTCCAGCTAACTTTATGAATTCTCGTTCTAGGTCCTGATAGTTTTATAATTTTGTAAAATTTCATGACGTGGGACGTCTCATTCTTATGATGGATATGGTTTGCAAGACATTTGTTGGTTTTCTTTTTAGGCCAAGATTAGAGCATCGAGTTGTTCTTCGCTAGTCCACCAATTGTGTTGTATCGCAGATTGAAATTAAACCTTAAACATTTCAATCAGTGTACTGCCATTGAATGAAGGTAGTTTCAGGAATCCCTTAACATTTTCGGCGACTGGCTCTCTTAGAATGACTTTTATACTGCATTCTGTTCCAATTTACCTGATCCAATTTGGCAGCTTGTTGTTCGAACTTAGCATAAATACTAACAAATGCGTTACCTACTCAGTGGACCTCAAAAGTTTATTTTCCTCTGTTACTGCCGCTGGTGGTACTTTGATGGATACTACATTTTTCCGCCTCTGGCCGCTTAGCATGCAGTAATCTAGTAAACAGCCCTGATTTATTACCAGTCTGTAAAATATTTCACTTAGCCAGCTTGCTTTTTACCAGTTGTGCTGTCTACGTAGTGTTACTGATTTCTTAAGAAATCCCACATCTGTCACCAATGGTTACGGAATAGGGTTTCAAGCCAAATTCATCCGAGATTTCGAGATTTAAACACAATTTCTTTTCCTGGACTAATAATTTAATTTAACACTTTACTTTGATCACTTTGACTTTAGCTCTTATTACTTGCACGGTTTAAATTCTTGTTTTATAGTGACAAATCGTCACATGGGTTTATATACCCATCCGTTGTCTTTTTCGACGATTTGTTTTGTTGCAGCGTATACGTCTTACTATGCGTGTGTTTACGGCCGAATGTTCTATTACGATTCAAAGGACAACTGTACGGATTATATTGATGTATTCATTGGTGACCACGCCTTTTTCTAAAATGATAGATTCATCCGAAATTTATATAGGACTATTTTTTTCCTCAACCTTCAGAAGAAAAAATAGCGAAAAGTTATCTTTAGGACGGAATTAGTCAAGTTTTGAAGACTAAATTGAATCAAAGAGAAAATGTCCAAAGTGAGGATATAAATCGAACTCTGAAATTGATATGCGGCAGACCCAATACGTTTGATGAGTTACTACAAACTTGAGTCAGAGTTAAGGTAGATATTTATAAACAGAAAAATGCCCAATGATCATAGAATTGTATTCTGGAATGCCTTTGGACTAAGGCAACATCAGCAAGAATTGCAATTAGTCTTGGAAACAAAATACACCGTAAGTCCTAGCAACGACTCACACTTTACTAGACAGTTAATTATTAAATTTTGAAAACTATCAAGTATATCTAACTAATCACTTTGAAAACACTGAAAAAAGAGTTAGCGCAAATGACTGCTGTTAATACTAGAATGGAATAAAATTATGTGTAGTTAGTGTTTTCTCATAACCATAATTAGCCGAGAAAACAACCTAGGGTCACTGGTTAAAAAAACTAGGTGCAACAAAATTTGTAAATGACTGTGTAGCATCATGAGAAACTGCCCCAAAAATTATATATAAAAAGTAAATACCTTAAAGAAAACAGAGATCTTTTGTTAGAATACTAGAATCAGGAAGTTGTAATGACCACCTACGGTTTTGATGCCATGTCACCCAAAATCAAATACGAAAACCGTCTTGTGACAATGAGAGTCACTATATCTAGCTAAACAAAAAATTAAATACACAATACAACCGTTTGTTTTTTAATACCAGTAACCCAAAAGTTAACCTAAATTCGGATTTTCAACATAAATGTTGCAGCATCATTATAAAATAAAAAAAACATTTCTATTATTTAACAAAAGCCCAATAAAAAAAACAAATGAAAATTCTTTCTATTTAAAGAAAAGATAACAATACTTATATACGTTTGGCAACAAAAAAATAACAAAAGACAAACACACAACAATTGCTTTTTTATATGTCATGTTGTGTATTCCATAAAACATATATATATGTATGTACATATATCAAAGAGTCTAACCAACCCAAACAATTCGTGTGATAGAAATAAAATTATCAAATTCGAAATGTTATATAGAAGAATACTAAAAGCTATCATGTAACAAAAGCTCAAGAATAAAATTGGTTTATACACAATCATGAAAATGTATCACTTTCTGACATAAATTATTATGGTGGTGGGATATATAAGTGATTAGTTGATATTTAAAGAATATGGTTACAAATATATTATTATGGTGTTGATACCCTTTTGTCTGCAAACTATTGTTCTGTTAAAAAAAAAAAAAAAAAAAAACAGAAACTAAAGTTTTCTTTGTGTTTGCAATTATTATTCTTCTGACAATAATTATGGGTTTCTTTAAATGATGCTCGGTAAATTATATTTAATATTTACAGTGATGCTGTAACGTGATAAGAAATGAAATACAGAAACCATTAATTACAATATTTTTTTTTTAATGAACTCAATGGTATTTATGATTTATTATTTTGGTGATAAAGATATTTTGTCTCCGGATTGTTGTTCAGAAAAACACTCTCCTGAAATAAAACTGATTGAAGATATAGCTGATATGACAAAAATTATCGATTGCAATTAGTTTTTCAAATCGTGAAACATGCAAATCCATCGTGTTATTTTGACCAACAGTTTTTTATACTCGTTCAGTAACTGAAAGTGAAATATCTGTAAGAGCTGCTTCCAAGCAATTAGATGGCAAAAAACTTATTGCCATGTGTAATTGAATCGCTAGGCTGATTACGAGTATATGCATTATATCAGCTGTTGGTACACGTGACGTCATCATTCATATAATACCAAATTTATTTTTTGTATTCGTACCTGTTTTTCGTTTCTAAAATGAATGGCTGTAAGTGCTCAAATTTAGTATTGCCTACGCAAGATGCAGTTTTATGTGCTGGTTGCAGTTAATTATTAATTAATTATCCACCATGGTTTGATTGTGATTTTATCGGCTTGCGTAACCGTAAAAATAAGGCTTACTCTCGACTCAGACGTATTGATTGTGAATTTAATAGATCTAACTTTATAAATCTTCGTGAACAATTCAAATCCGAGTTTAAAGCTAAATATGTCCAGTACAAAAATAAAACGGAAGCTGAAATTAAAGATGAACCTAAAAAGTTTTGGAAGTTTGTAAATGATAAGCGAAATACAACAGGATTTCCGTCTATAATGAAACATGATGAGGTTCAGCTTAATAATATTTCCAAAATTTGTGCTGGATTTGCTAATTTTTTTCAGTCGGCATATAAATGTATAAGTTTAGCCCCATTTATAATGACCTTAACGTAAGTCATTGCCAGTTTAACATTCCTCGTTTGTCTATAAGTAAGGTGGATATCTGTGAGACACTTTTAAGATTTAACAACGGTTGTGGATCGGATTGAATACCTTCGTATATACTTAAATGTGTGGAATCTGATATTGCAACTCCATTACGTTATCTGTTAAATCAATCTTTAATAACCGGGCATTTCCTTAGTGCTAGGAAAATTGCATATATTATTCCGAATCATAAAAAGGAATGCCGTTCTAAAATTTCCAATTATCATGGTATCTCGATTTTATCTTCAATATCCAAACTCTTTGAATTAATAGTTACAAATCATCTACAATTTTATACTAAAAATATTATTTCAACTTTCCAACACGGGTTCTCTAGTGGAAAATCTATAACTACTAATCTTTTGTAGTTCGCTAAGTAAGCCATTGATTTCATCGAGTCAAAGGCCTAGGTTGATGCTATTTATTTTGACTTAGCCAAAGCTTTTGATTCCATTGAATATACAATTATTATAAATAAATTAGCTGCAATTGGTTTTGATCCTATGTTTTTAAAATGGATTGCTTCCTATCTGATAGGTAGGAAGCAGTACGTTTTATTGAATGATATTAAATCGGATTATATTCATTGTCATTCTGGTGTTTCTCAGGGATCTCATCTTGGTCCAGTTATTTTTCTTTTATTTGTGAATGATATCCCGAATATTTTCAAATTTTGAATTGCTTTATTGTTTGCGGATGATTTAAAGATTTTCATGCGTTTTGGTTCTTTAATTGATGCTGATAAATTGCAAACTGAAATCAATAACTTATCTAGATGGTGCTCTGCTAATAGCTTGTTCATTAACGTAAGTAAGTGAAACGTCATGTCCTTCTATAGAACATTAAATCCTGTTTTATTTAATTATCATTTGGATGGTAATCTTCTTAGTAGAGTTAATCCAATCGTGGATTAAGAAGTTACATTTGATCGTAGACTAACTTTCAGTCTACAAAATAGTACTTAAATCTAATTCCATGTTAGGTTTTATTATTCGAATGACGAAAGAGTTTCATGATGTTTTTTCATGTGTTCAATTATTTATTTCTTTGGTCAGGTCACATCTTGAGTATGCTGTTACCGTATGGTATCCCCACCATGATGTATATATTAACAGATTGGAATCAATCCAAAAACGATTTACTATTTATATTTTTAGAAAGCTCGGTTATCTGTCAGATCACAATCAACCCTTATGACAGCAAGTACGTAATTTACCGTTATATGAAGTCCTATGTCAAATTCTTAATATTGATAGTCTCGCGAAACGCCGGAAAATTGCCTCGGCATTGCTTGTTGGAGATTATTTGAATGGGCGAATTAATTGTTGGAATCTTACTTCTGTCTGGAATGTTTATGTTCCGAACAGATTTCTATGACAACATGAATTTTTGAATGTGCCGTTTCATAGAACTGATTATGGCTCAAATGAACCGACTGTCTCTATGGCTAAAAAATTTAATGATTATTATCATATATTTGAATTTGGTATGTCTAAAAGGTGTTTGTATCGGGGTAAGGTCGATGAGATCTTATTTAAAAGCCGTGTTTTAAAGATCTGACCTTTACGCTTATTCCCAAGTTGATATAGAAATGCTGGATGCAATGTCCGACGTAGGGTTACTTAAATAGTTTAGCCCAAGTACTTTGGTTCTTATAAAGTTTTTAATTACAGCTGATTTATATTTTTATTTTGTTGTTTATCGATGAACGATTGTAGCGCAAGAGAGCGTTTTTATTTATTTTTGTTACTTTTACAAAAGATATTACATGAAATAAAAAATGCCTGATACGACATCTATGTTCGAAAATTGGTATCATACACCACTTAAGTTACATGTAACTATGATGCAAACGTCAATCAATATTTTGTGACGTATGCATTTGATGTTAAGCTGTCAAATATATTTTAATGACAATAACAATATAAGGTATTACCAACTTTGAATAATTAATTTTAACATAAATTGACTAATATTAGTTTCTACTTTAGATTGTAAATTATTTATGGTGAAGCCATCAAGTGCAGCTGAATAAGATAAGTTTATAAATTGGTTATTTGAAATGATTCTACTTTAAATTTTCTTTCTAGCGGCTAAACAGTGTTTTTGTAACAGTATTCGTAATTGTAATTTTTAATTTATTTTTATACATTTTGTAAATTTTTTGTATTAAATTGTTTTTTAACTATTCATTAGGAGATCGTAGAATAGTTTGATATAAATAAATAAATAAATAAATAAATTACCCGTATTTTAAAAAAATCGATTGTTTAAAAATCAATAAATTAAAACTATGGATAAACAATTTAACTAAATTTAGTGACCCGCTCGCGTTTAAGGATAAGCAGTGTAGGATTAGTAAGTGGAACGTTACAGCCACGTAAATTACTAGCTATAATTCAAAATGAAGTGCCTTCGTGCTCAAACATATGAATACTGCGATATATACTCTGCAGTTTAATGATCAAATATAGATCATTAAATACTCATTAAATACTCGAAATACTTTTTTGAAATTTTAATTTTTTGACTCAATATCAAGTCAATGGGTGTTGTAGACGATGCCAAAAAGCACATGACTGATGACTGAGATTTGATTAGCCATTCAAACACAAGCAGTTTAAGAAATGCTGGTCTAGTCCTCCAGAAATTATGGTTCAGCAATTCAGCAAGATAAGGTGGCTCTTAAGGCAACCTCTGCTAGATTTTGGTTTGTATTTATGTGTTGCCAATATTTCTTTGGAGGATAATTTAAAAAAGTCTGTTTTCTACAAAAATGCGGTATTATCTCCAACCATGATAAGATAATTGTAGAATCGGTCCACATATATACATTATTCTCGCGATCAATCAACAAGTTTTGCGCGGATTACATTAAATTTAACAGAAGTTTTGCTGCACAGAGTTCCAATTTTTGTATTGCTTTTTCTATCTCTGGTCTGGTCAAACCTTTGTTTTGGCAGATACTAAAGTTACTTCTGTTCCACTATTCTCATTAATGCAAACAGCATAAACGATGGCATCACAAACATTTTGGGATGCATCCACAAATTTGTGCATTGTTGTCAGTTTCGAGGTAAAATTTAGCTATTTTGGTATGGTAACAGATTTAACTAACTTTAATTTTAGGTCAAAAATTACACTAAGCCTCTAAAATGTCCTGTGATAGTGAATCATCCCAATCTAAACCATTCTTCTATGTTCTCTGAAAAATGATATTAACATTAATGATATTGGCCAGCGAGCCTTGAGGGTTAAAATATTTAAAGGCCAATTTTAATTAATATTGCGTTATCAAATTGAAATTGAATTGAGTTGCTTAATCAGTCATCAGGTCATCGACGTAAGAATCACTACCAAGAATTGAGGCTGCTAAAAGAAACGATTTCTGATTGCCATTGGCAATCTTTTTCAAAACTCAGGTTGGTTGAAATGATGCTGGTTTGGTGCTATATGTGACGATTAGTAATCTAAAGTTATGTATGGAATCAGTTACTTCCCCTCTCCACAAAATTTTCTGAAAATCAGTATGCGCTGGAGTTGGACTATTTGTCCTGGTGCTCTGTCATAACATATTGCTGAATTAATAATGGTCTTAAAAAATGAAATTAAACGAAAATTAGCAGATCAACTATTGTACATTCAATCGAAAAATCCAATTATAGCATTTGGTATCATTCAGGAAGTCGAAATTGAACACAATGAACAGAATGGGTTAACACGAAACGTAATAAGTCTGGTCCTGGTTGTTGAAGCCAGCTCCAGCATTCTAATTGTTACTTATTATTGGTGAAATGTGACAATTGCAGATTAGTTGTTCATCGGTGTGTAGACCCTAAAAGAGGAGGTATCAGTGAAGATCCAAAACAACTTCACGTTTTAGAATAAATGCAATCATTTGATGATATCGAGCAATTGGTGCAGTGGTGAAAGCCGCGGTGTTTGGGACGGAAGGTACCGGGTTCGAATCCCAACGGGGGAGGGTTGCAAAAGGGATTTTTAATCACCTGATTACGATCGGTGATGGCGAAGAACACAACTATGACCCCCTGTTGGAGTGCAGAATCCATGGGCCAAACCATCGTCCATATCAGTACAGCCTGACTGGAGCAATGCAATGTGCAAATGGATTTAAATGTTCTGTATTCTGTATTAATCGAACCTGTGTTCGTGCGTCCTTGATTTAACTGGTGGCAGCGAAAGGTAGGACGTAAAAAATTAACCGCGAAAGAGTTGGGAGAGCTTCAGCCCCAGAAAAGATTGCAGGGTTCAAAAACAAACAAACATGTGATGATTCTGTATCTCATGAAATGCCCGGGTCAAAAAAAGTTTAAGATTGATCTGTTTCAATTTTACTTAATGGGAAGAAGGAGTCAATTAATTTTTCGTTTCGGTTAAAGGCGTTTTACGCGTAAATTTCGAATATAAAAGTAAACAATATTGATTACCGCTACTGGTTACCGAAAGTCATGAGGGATATTCAAGGAATGGAAAAGCAAATGAAAGCTTTATGTAAAAAAATGACCCCATTTTTCAAAATACACTCGATCACTGTGAAGGGTACTAAGGTCATCTACAGCTCCGCAAAGGGGCATCGCCTCAGCTTCAATCTCCGAATGTCATTAAATCAGTGCAATTTAGCCATTGGGTAACACCAATAGTTATTACAACAAAATCAAATGGATCAATACGTAAAGTGAGGATTTCAAGGTCACCGTCATTTACAAATCAAGTTGGATGGTGAATCAAAGCCCTTGTGGGTAATCCGCACTCTCTTTGTATTATTTGAGTATTAACGTCTTCCATTTGGGGCTCCATCGCACCAATGATACTACAATGATTGATAGAGCAAATAATTTCTGAATTGACATATTATTGTGTCAGTTATTTAGAAGACATCATTTTGCAGGCACCGATAAAGAAATCATTATCTTTAAAAACATGAATCACTTTTGAAACGCCTGCACACAGATGAATGCAAATTTTTCAACTAGAAGTTGAGTATTTGGAACACGTCAGTGATGCCGCAGAAACTCGTCCAGCCAATTCTTTGTTGAAAGCTTTTCAAAACTTACATTTTTGTAAATTGTTATTAATCTTTCTCAGACCTCTGTGTCGTTAAACAAATTGGGATGGAAAGATATTCCTTCTAATAGAGGCCTACTCAAGGTAAAGCTTAACATTAAAAGCTCAAAATAAAGCTTTCCAACTTTGTTGGCATCCTTTGTAGGCTTTATTTTGTATCCTTCTTGTTGGCATATTTGGGGAGGTCTGAATTCTTCAATTCCCCAAAATTTGGTATAAGGGTCTTATCAATATTGATAGACGTGCATAGGTGTTTTCAAAGTTTCTTTATTGCTCAATATTCTGGAGACTATCCAACCTAGAATGGATATTTGTGCTATCAAATTTGAGTTTTAACTTTCGATGCGACATTGTAAAATTAATGATAAATATTGATTGCATGCAATTAACAGATTAATTTTGCCAGGTTCATGGAACTTCAAGTCTGACAGTTTTAGGTAGCTATATCCTTCACAATGGTAATATGAGATATTTATCTGCGCACAGAGAGAAAAATGTGTAATGAATTTAATTGACGCTTGTAGTGAAATTGACAAACCGCCTAAAAAACACAGTCTAAACAAATTTCACTACATTTTAGTGAATTTATAGTAATTTTTACTATTACGTTGTGAATTTTTACCGGAATGAAATTAATTACAATGCTGTGAAAATTTTCATTACATATTATGGTAGTTACTTTAACTATCTTGTGGTAAATTCCATTACGGGTCGTAGTGAAAACATTTTACGTATAACAAATTAATGGTTTTCATTACAGAACAATTATATTTCACTACAGTACAAATATATTTCACTACACAGGGAAAAAAATGTGTAATAAATTTCATTTACGCTTGTAGTGAAATTGACAAACCTCCTACAAAAGGCAGTTTGAAAAAAATTTCAACGCATTTTAGTGGATTTATAGCATTTTTTACTATTTTGTAGTGAATTTCTACCGGAATAAAATTAATAACAATGCTGTGAAAATTATCATTTCGTCTTACTGGAATTACTTTAACTATCTTGTGGTAAATTTCATTACGCGTCTTAGTAGAAACTTTGTATGTATAACAACGTAATGGATTTCATTACAGTATAATTATATTTTATTACCATACAATGAAATTTCACTACGATACAATAAATTTCACTACAATACAATTAAATTTCACTACAATACAATTATATTTCACTACGATACAATAAATTTCACTACAATACAATTAAATTTCACTACAATACAATTAAATTTCACTACGATACAATAAATTTCACTACAATACAATTAAATTTCACTACAATACAATTAAATTTCACTACAAATTTGGAAAATACCGCACATCGGAAATTCATGTGTTATTTTATCAGTCTTGCTGAATTCTTTGTCGAATAAAGTCAAAGTATTTCCACGTATTACATATTTATATTGATTTTTTATAAATCATCCGTTAATTTGAATGTTTTTTTTGTTTATTTAATTTGTACATACGTGTGATTTGTAATTTTTAAAACTATTTGTGAAAGTGCTGTTCATTTTTTTTTGTATTGGTGAGTGACAATGGACTTTTTAAATGATAGCAGTGCAATTAGTGATCATGGTGATGACGTGGTTGATTTGGTTCGTGATGATGGTGCGGTTGATTCGTGTCTATTTCCTAAAAATTACCAGGAATTAGTTAAAACACACATTACAAAAACCATACTTCCAGGCGAGTATAAAGTTCTAATAAATGAGACCGGAGAATGTGTTTTTGTGGAAAATGCACCACCAACTGAGGTTGAGATTCCGGAAAAGCAAAGAACAGCGTTTCAATTATTGGAACTGTGGGGTTTGAGTGAAATGGTCGACACTTTTAAAGGTAAACATTGTGGTCCTTACGACTCTGACATATTTTGTGATACTTTGATTTTTGTAGTATTGCTGGTAAAACATCGTGAGGGCATATTTTAAATTTATCTAATATTTTGATATTTCTTGTGAGACGGCAATATAAAAATATCATTGTAACAAACATCAAAATATCAATAAATCGCAATAAATACAGTAACAGGTGAATGTATTACATTAGTTTTATTTTACATATTCTAGCAAAAAACATTGATATAGACTGTTTCAAATACATTACTACAGATGACATTAATTTAATGATTCCAGAGAATAACTTAGGTGGAAGAATTAAATTAAGGTCAAAATTATTAGAATGGAGGAATGAAAATGTGAGTTACTTTTATTATTAGCTTTTGCTTTGTAAATAAAGAAGATTTTTTATCGTGTTTAGAATTATCCAGCAATTCCAATATCTGAAACAGTGTCTATGAAGATATCAGCAAACATCACAGAGGAATGGGTAAGAAGCCACAGTAACGATGTGCCAGCTTCACCTGTATCATCATTTTCAAGAAATTCTTCACCCATGATGTTTTTCAAACACACAAATGTGATTGATATGGTACTGTCTTAAAATATACCATAAAAATTATGCAAACTAATAATATTAACTTTTGCAGAATTTAAATGAAATATTGATTGCATCTACTCAGGCTAAGCAAATTATTGCAGAATTCAATACTATTCAGAAACCACTTTCTGATAGAAAAAGAAAACATATTATTGCATGCATTGCTGATTATTTTATATACAATAATATTCAGATGGGTGCAAAAGAATGTGAAATAATTACGAATAAAATATTGGTCATATTTCCACTAGAAATACCAGTAAGTAAAAACATAAACATAATATATATATATATATATATATATATATATATATATATATATATATATATATATATATATATGTATATATATATATATTTATATATATATATATATATATATATATATATATATATATATATATATATATATATTATATATATATATATATATATATTATATATATATATATATATATATATATATATATATATATATATATATATATATATATATATATATATATATATATATATGTTTTATTTATTCTTTTTTGCAGCAAAGTTACTTTATAAAATCAAGTGGAAAAGGAACCAGGGTTCGAGGAGCATTATATGCTGCATACAATAATAAGTTGAAATATCAAAAAAAAATGAAAAAATATTCGTGTGACCAAGTTTCTCAACCGTCATCATCAGTATCATCGCTTTCTACACCACTATCACCATTAGTACCGAATATTACTTCAGATGAAAGTACTGTATACCATTTATAGGAGTTTTTTTGTATATGTTATATGTTAAAAAAATTAGAACAATTTCAAAGTACTTTAGACTGTTATACAACAGTATACAAAGTAGTTACACAAACTAGTGTAGTTATACTCTAGTTATACAATAGATATACAAACACAAAAAAATTAGCTAATATATTCAATGAATTAACAACATATTTTTAATAAAATCTTCTTTTATCAGGTACACAAACGAAAAACTGGCTGAAGTTTAACGCACAACCCTGGTTGGTTGTAGAAAAAAAGTGGGAAGAAACTTTTAGTGTGAGACGGCAGGATATTTTAACATTAGCTCCAAACGAAATATTTTCAGAGTGGCCTTTGTTTACTCAATCTAAAGGGTTACGTCTGGTAATATATATATATTTTTTAAATATCAGAAATTTAATATAAACTTTATCCATTACAGATTGATTTAGACTTCATTGAGTTATTTGGCGAAGAACGATCTTTGAATCTTCATATTAAATGGACAAATTTTGTTTTAAAATTTAGTGCAATAATATCAGAAGACACTAAAATTCAAAAACCTGTTGATGAGTTAATAAAAAAACTACAAATTAGTGAAACTAATATAAGTACTTACATTTGATTTTTAATGATTTTAATATTCCTAGATATTAAAACAATTTATATTTTGTGTTGTTGCAGATGAAAGGGCTCTGATTGGTTTTCAACTATTGCACTACAAGCTACCACCAACGCAGAGACTTAAACTAACAGACAACAACTCTAAACGGTTTTGGCATGTATCCATTCAGGATTCATTAGATAGCTGTTTATTAGAAGTTGAAAATCAAGCTGATATAAAAGTACAATACGACAAATTAAAAGAGAAATACAAAAAAACGGGCTGTCCTATTCAGCCAATCATTGCAATTGCAAATAATAACTATTATATCGTATCAGATAATATTTATCATAAAACGGATACTTTTTTGTCAGCGCTCGACTACGCATTTAAACTGATTTTTGTACTTAATATAAAATATCCAGAACAAAGTCGAAACGTTTGGGACTTCGTGCAAAAATACTTTTACGAAATTGATTTGGATAATTATAGGTATTCGTCACAAACATTTTCATTGTTAAATCAACTTTCTGTATAAGGTAAATTACGAAACATAAAAATAACCTCACAAAATGATACTTTGCTGTGCTTGTAGCTGTAGTTTTAATTATTTAAATGATTATTTATTTCATCTTAAACGATATCATAAATTATCTTCTTTTTCAAAATATTCTTGCAAGCAATCGGATTGTCCTCAATCATTTATTAATATTTATAGTTTAAAAAAACATTTAAGATATGTTCATAATGTTAACGTCAAAAATATAAGGAATAATTTCAGTTCTACAAATTCTTCTGATAATTCAAAACCAAATTTAAAAATATCATCTAATACTTCAAGTTCAATTCAAACCAGTTCAAATGAAAATACCTTTCCCTTAATCAATATCCATGAAACAATTCCAACAGAAATTTGTGTACAAAATCAACTTGTCATAGAGAATCATTTACAAGATGATTCTGATGAAAATATGCAATGTTTCGATATATTACAAAAAAATATCATAAAGTTTGTCTTAAAATTGATTAACGAAGATACTTTTCCTAGAAAAAAAGTATTTGATATAATGGAAAGTATTCAAGAATGCATTTTAAACCCTATCAAAAATATTATTCAAGAAAATGCAAGCTCACTCAGTTTACTTCGCAAACTTGAAAATTTTTGTAATGAAGCATTTGCTGACATTAACACTGAACACAAATTAATAAAAAAGTTAGAGAACTTAGATTTATTGAAAATGCCTAAAACAATATTTTTATCATCAGAAATTGTAGAAACAATTCAACAGGGTGTCCCAACTTTAGATTATGCAAAAATAAAAGGTACTATTATGAACATACCACACTTAATTACAAAATTTTTTGAAAAGCCTGGATTATTGAATGAAACTTTAGAAAATATAGAAAAGTATGTGAATAGTCCAGTTATTATTAATTTTGCTGCAGGCAGTGTTTGGAAAAATATTCATGAAACTTTTAAAGAAAATAATAAAATCGTAATTCCATATTTTATTTATAATGATGATTTCGAACCTGATAACGTTTTAGGTTCTAATGCTGGACACAATTCAATATCAGCTTTTTATCTTAACTTTCCTTGTATACCGCAATACATGACAGCGGCTTTAGAAAATATTTTACCTGTAATGTTGATGAAATCAAAATTTATGAAAAAATATCAACAGGATGACATTTGCTATAATCTGTTTAATGTATTATTAGATCTTGAAATCAATGGCTTAACCATAAAGACTTCAACTTCAGCCCAAAAAATATATTTTGTTTTGGGGCTTTTAACAGGTGATAATTTAGGGCTAAATACTATCATGGGCTTTGCACGGTCTTTTTCAGCTTTACATTATTGCCGTATTTGTAAATGCTCGAAACAACAATGCCAAAGAGAACCTACTGAAATAACTGAAAAATTACGAGATTTGCAAAATTATAACTCTGATTTGTCACTAAAAGATCCTAAAGTTACTGGTATTGTCGAACATTGTATTTTCAATAATTTACCCTCTTTTCATGTTGTAACAAATACAGTAGTTGACATCATGCATGACCTTTTTGAAGGTGTTTTTAAAAATGATATGAGTATGATTATTTTATATTTTATAGAAACATCCAAGTTTTTTTCTTTAAATGATTTAAATAATAAAAAACAATTATTTGATTACGGTGAAATTGAATCAAAAAACATGTCACCACCTATACAAATGAAAACGTTGAAACTATATACCCTTAAAATGTCGGCAACTGAAGTTTGGTGCTTTGTGCACTTTTTTCCGATGATGGTAGGTGATCTTGTACCTAAGAATCACAAAGTGTGGAAATTTTTCTTAGTTTTACAAAAATTATTAGACTTATGCCTAAGATCTAGTTTTAACCAATCTGAATTGGCAGAACTTCAACAAATTATTTCTTTACACAACCAAAAATATTGTAAAATTTTTAAAGAACCCTTAAAACCAAAAGCTCATTTTATGACACATTATGTAACAGTAATTAAAAGAGTTGGTCCACTTAAACAATTTTGGTCTATGAGAAATGAAGGCAAACATAGAGAATTAAAGAGATATGCATGTGCAATAACCTCAAGAGTAAATCTTTCTTATTCGTTAGCAATTAAATTATCTTTAAAATTTGCAAATTTAATCATCGAAAATAATGATATGAAATACACAGAAATAATAAAAGGTAAAAAAGTTGATGTTACACAAAAAAAATATTGTAGAATTCTTCATAACTTTAGTTTTCCGCAAGAAGTTGTTACCACATCACATGTGATACATAAGGGAACTGTATATAAGGCAGGATATTTTATATTTAAAAAAAATGATACTGGTTTTGTTAATCAAATTTACGACATAATGTGTCATGACAAAAAAATATATCTGGTATGTGAGAAATTTAAAACAGATTTTGATGAGCATTTCAATTCTTTTGTATTGAAAGATAATTTACATATGTTTGATATCGATGATATAAATAATTTTGAATATTTTCCATCTACCAGCCACAAAATGTCCGATGGCTCTCTAGCTTTAAGATATAAAATAATATAATAATGTACTATAATAATAAAACTAAAAAATAAAAATAAAATATTTTAATCCTGACTTTAACTTTAAAAACAAAACTTTTATATGAAATGTATTAAGTACATTTTAAAGTATATTATATAATATTAATAAAAATATTATATGTATTTGAAATTTTATAATAAATAATATGTCATAAATGTCCTTGTTATCATTAGTATATTTTTATGTAAAAATAAATGAATTCCATAATTTATGTAATAAAGAAAGTAAAATGTGTTTTAAAATATATAAAAAAAAATTTTTTTTAATTTTCTTTCCAGAAGAATTCTTGGAATTTTCATTAATTTCAGTAGTTTTATTAATTACCATGTAATGAAAATATCACAATAGACTTCATTACAATCATTGTTAATTTCATTGATTTCTGTAGTACATTTCATTATTGTTACAAAAATACTGTTATACTTTTCATTACAATTGTTGTCAATGTAATTGAAATTTGTAGTAAATTTCATTATTCTTTAAATAGTATGGTAATCATTTTCACTACTTTCGTTTTGCTTTTTATTGAACTTGAAGTTATATTTCATTACAAGTCGGTGAATTTAAGAACAGTGTAGTGAAAATTTTCACAACACTGTAGTAACAACAAATAGTTATTTTAACTACATTGTAATTAACCAAAAAGTTACTACGAATTCAATGATAATCATTACAATTTTAATTAAATTTCATTACACTTTTCTCTGTGTGCGGTTGCTGTTATTAATGACAGCACAATAGCTACTAAATTAAATGACGTATTTGGCCTTACAGATGAAAAAAGCACCAACAATCCAGTGATGCCCTTGTGACCAGGTACCCACCACAACTTAACTTTGTTATGGCAAGAGATTGTAGCAGTTTATAACAACTTTTAACCGACTTAGAAACAATTGAGGCGCAGGTTTCGATGGCGTGAATTTCGGCTAAAAAAACACTGGGGTAAATTTCCAGTGATTTCGATATTTTGTCATTCTATCCAAAGACACTAATGCCGACTCCACTATCCAATTTTGATCCATCCGTGAACCAAACTAGGCTGTTAGGTTCCGTAGGAGGCCCACCAGTATCCCAATCTATTCGATCAAGGACTTTTACCACGAAATTTCAGCCAAATCAGAGTTCTTTGGGTATCATCTGCAGGGCTCTAAAGAACATATCCAAGTCTGAAAATTCATTTAAAATGTCCAAGTGGCCCATTTGATCATCATGATTTTATTGATTCACTAGCTCTAATCTAGCTGCACAAGTAGCAGTTGATTTTTAACTTTTCCCCGTACCTTAGGACATCAAATTATGGCCCCATAGGTTATATTTGGCCAAACTATCATGATGTACATCCAGTAAATCATTTTTGAGGTGAGGCTTCAAGTCCTGCCAAACATACGCTAATAGGCTCACATAGCTGTGACTGCGCATTCGGTAGTTGAGAGTTCCAATTCAGTTTCTTTTTTAGGACAACACTCAAATTTTAAGCTTCATTGGAGTATCCGATAGTGATATCATTTAGAATAATTGAACCAAGGTTTATTTTACGTCTTTTGGTAAAGGGCACCAGGATTGTTTTGTGTACCATATATGGGGTTAGTAATTGTATGTGTGTCTCAAATAGTGTAGCCCGGAGAGAGTACCTGCAGCAGGGTTTCAACTTACTCTTTGCGACCTGTTGTATAATTTCCATCGGGTTTGAGGAGAGGCCCAATCTCGTTGACTGATCCTTAACTAAAACTTTATGCAGTCGAGCAGCTATAGGTATATCATCGATATTACCACAGTTTTTTCCCCACGCAAGTCGTTTGGAATGCCTTAATTCAGTGTTGTAATTTGAAAGGGCTTGCCTATATTCATTCCACTCATTAGAAAGCTTTGCCCTATTAAATAATTTCCTAACCCTCTTACGGAGTTTAGCCAGCTATTAATTTCACCATGGAACTTTGCGCTAGACCACAACGTGACGTGCTACACAACTGCTTCCGTATAGTAGTTAGGAGCACCTCATTAAGCATACAAGTTGCAGTTTCTTGGCCACTAATTGAATTAGATATTCACAGCATGTTCGCTTTTATGAAAAAAATGTCCCAGTTTTTAAAACAAGGGATGCAACACTCTGCCGTCTATATGATCACTCCTAGTATATCGAAGAGATTGTTGATAACAGATCGATTGATACATCTCTGGTACAGATTGCATCACAGATAGTAAAATTTTAGCCAAACAATATTATAGACGCCTCTCTATATATTTCTTAGTCTATATGCTTATAACAGGTTGCCCAAATCGTTAACTGGTTGTTCCAAGAAAAAGCTTGCAATACATTTTCCATTTGAACTGCACATTAGATTTCCATGATCAATGGATATGTTTTTATCTGCCCATTTGTATATACCTACGAACTTTTGAACTGGTTTTCAGCAATTATTATATATGAGAATAAATAGGAGCAAACGTTTGATTGTTGTGAGAAGCAGGATCAGAATAATGTGACCAATTATATAAAATTAAAGCAAACTCAACGAGTGTTTCAAAAAGCGTATCCAAATTGTGTTTATGGCCATTGCTTTTATTTGCGATGTCAAAAGTATAGGAAAATTTTAACTTCCCAAGTAGGAGGAATACAACTCACTACTAAATTTTATTTATTTATTTTTAGCACGCACTTATTTATGTTATATAAACATTTACCGTTCTTTTTCCCAAACAATTAATTATCTTAATTGTTGTTGTTTTTGTTGATGATAATCTATTTCCGTGTCATAGAGATGTTTCGAGATCGACGTCTTACTTTATGGAATAGACGATTGTGCGTATTTTTATTTTCACTTTCATCTGACGTCTTTTGGTTTGTGATCGCACCATCTATTTATGGTCACTGCAACCATCGTTATTCAGCAATGTGCTGAAAAGATAAATTGTTTTCGACTTCGAAAATGATTGAATGTCAGTATTATGTAAACAAAAACCCAATATTTACATGTCGTGAATTTAATGTGTGTTGTGATGCAAATATATAATTATGTTAATTATATGTTTACATAACTATTTGTATGGCTGAGTATGGTATACTCAATACCTCAATACCTATGCATAAAAATGGAAAAATTTCAAATGTCACGGAGTCTTAAATAATTATATTTATTATTGACCTTATAAGGCGAACCAGAAACAGAAGTACTTTCTAATACTTGCGTAAGCTGAATTTTGCTTTGTTCAGTTTTAAGTGTACCGCAGATCTAGTCAATACTTAACTCTAGGAAATGGCTTGTATAGTAACGATAAAACGCACAACGAAATATGTAACTAATAAATTACAGTCTGGCTGTAATCAATCGCATAATGTGTGGGGTCGGAGAAAGTGTTGAAAAAGTGCTTAACTAACTTTCTCCACTCCTCAATAAATATAAAAATAATGATTTCGAACCTATGTAAAATCCAGCTTATGTTCACATAAGGTCTTTTATTAGAAGCTTATAATCATACTATAGGACCCAGTTGCTTTTTAAACTATTTCCATATGCTATATTCTCATCAAACATGTGGCCTCTATGCTTTTGTAACATCTTCAAGTTCTTCTTTCAGCTTTAACAATTTTTCGTAAAACATTTTTAATATCTGGGCAAACATTTATATGGTTCAATATTCAGTATTTTGAGTCGTATTTTATGTAAAATATGATTTCCAAAACATTGACGTATACCAACACTTTAAGATATTGATTTTTAATAAAAATTCTCTAAATTCGATATTTTTTCCTCCGGGTGTTTTATCAAAAATATACAAAATTTTCCGCTTACATTTATGAGGGTGAATATTTTTTTTTTTTGCAATTTTCCATCATCATCTTATAAATGTAAGTATGTACGAGTATATACAGTATGGAAAAGTAAATTGATTTTGGTGTATACAATGAAGCACAACATAAAATAAACATTTCAATATAAAAAATGCGATAATTGGAATTGAACTTGAGTGTTGTTTAGTTGATGTTTTCTTTTTCGCCCGTTTCGAATCATCTTATTCGATTTTCCTCCTAAGTGATGATGATGATGGTTAAAATAATTTAAAAAAATTAAATATTTGATTGAATGAAATATAATTTCACACACAAATTCGTATATTATATAGGTACACACGAATAATTTAATTTTGTTGGAAGCTTTTAGTTGTTTTAAAATATATTTGGAATAATATTAGATTAGTATTCATCTCTTTAAAATTTCGATGGTAGAAGTTTGAGTGTATAGACTGTAGAAATTTATTAGAGTTTTTTTTTTTATAAAATAGGGAAGCTGGATATATTGAAATCAGCTTAAACTTTACCAGATATTCTTTACTTTTTATAGAAGGAACCTAAGGCTTCCATTAAAAATATTTGTTAACCCATTTTGCAGTTGTCTCTTTTACATTAGCTCCGGTTCCTAGAATTGCAGTGGTATCCTCGAATGGCTTATCTTGGGCAAGCCACTTGTCCAAAATGAATTTAATACTGATCATATGTCTTAACTTTAACCTATGCTGATATTTGCTTTAGTTCAGAAACTTTTTCTTCAAATTTAACGCAAAAAAATATCGGTATATCCCGAATTGGATTTTTAGAGTTTAAAATTATTCTTTTAGTAAGTCTGGCGCAATTTAAACTCCAAGCCAAGGTTCCAAACTTTGTCGAGGGCTCATTTCAGAAAGTTTGCGAAACTTATATTTATATTTTTAGGCCTATTTCGTGATCTACGAAATTTTTCACTGTTAGAGTGATTTTCTCAAAATCCAAATTAATTAGGCAGTATTAGATTTTTTTTTAAATATTATAGGCTTTATGTTTTGAGCATCAGTTTATCAAAAATTTTAGGGAGTAAAAAATGGAACCACATGATTCCTTATTATTATGAGGCTAGTTTGGATTCGGTATTTCCGTTTGTGAAATGTTTGCTATTAGATAATAGTGGTTTCCGAGCTTGGACTGTGCGCACGTTCAAAAATTTTGGTATTGTGGCTTATAGTGAAGAACGGAATTCATCGACCTTAACGAGACGCAGTAACTGGTCATTAGTCACACCAGCCTGAGGAAAATACTGAACAAAGACCTCGGATTAGTTGCCTTAAAGGTCCAGATGAATCAGGCGTTGAAAGCAAAAGATCATCCGCTTTGATATGAGTTCTCTACGTGGGCCATATACCTGCTTGAAGAATGATGTCGATGAAAATAATTTCTTTAGATGAGGAATTTCCATCTAGTAGCCATGTAACCTACATTCTGGCCACATTTAATCGTAGAGCAGACAATGCAAATGCATCTACCAAGAGTAACAGTTTGGTATGAATTTTGGAGTAGTGGCATAATTGGCCTATTTTGGAGTTCGTTACATCAGAAACCGTTACAGAGGCATGCTAACTCACTTTTTATGGGCTCAAATCGACTCTATGATACTGAACTTATAAAATGACTTACTGTAGGGCCAGTAGAGGGAGCCACATGAATGAAATTCTTTTTCAAAAACCAACTTTTAAAGAGCCTACCCTTTATATCTACAAAATATTGTTAATCTTTAGGCTTGTATTCGGAAAATGATGACCACACTACATTTGATGATGAAGTTATTGACCCTGATTATGCATGCGCCTAATAATTTTGATGAAGAATCTGACGTGGAAATAGAAAATATTAAACCTGAAATAAATGAGACTGACCCAAAACCCGTCGACGAAGACCTTTGTGTTGATTTTGCTCATAGAACCACTAATATTTAAGAATAATACCCAAATTTAGTATATAACTACTATATCGGTAAAGTTAGAACAAAGTGGAGTAAAAATCTATCCAATTTATAATCTGTGCATAGGTAAAAGGTTGCCAAGGAATACAGAAAATATAAAACTATTGGTAGGCAACCTTGGCAAAAAGATAAACTTCTGGGTTATATGAGACTCGTAATAGTTATTGAATCTCACAGATCAAATTTTGAACCGGTGACGCAGGTATGAAAGAAAGATGCATATCGAGCCAAAATATCTGCCGCTGTTATAATATTACAAGAGTTATCAGCTTCCACTTAGTAGCAAAATATTTGGAATGATAAACTTAAACTTAACAAGTAAATATAGACCATATTCAGTCAATATTTAGACCAAAGTTTATTCAATTTATGACTTCAAACCACAAAATACGAAATGGTGAGCCTGTGTTTTAAATACCACGTATCCACTGCAGATAAAATTGTCAATTTTATCTGCAGTGGATACGTGGTGAATTGAGAAGTGAACCAAGGTAAACGTCTTATTAATGAAATTGCGCCTTATAATAACAAAACGGACACAATTTAACGATGGATAATTTTTTTACTTCTTTGAAGCAGTTGATACCATAGAAACCAACCTACAGCCACTTGCTTTGATTTTCAATGTAATTGACACATCAGGACTTACAAATAATTTACTTCCCCACAATCCATCAAATAGGCAATCTGTCCAAAATATTCACCGAAAGAAATTTCCAGAAAAGCTGGGATCAACGTTGGGCATCCTACTTGCAAAAAAGAAAGCACTGAATCCAAGGATTATAAAATGCTATTCCATCAGAAGTACAGTACAATGCATTTTGGGTCTCGTAAAAGAAATACGTGAACCTAATATTCCTTTCATCCCAGATCATCTAAATGATTGACACGCATCTGGTTGATTTACTAATAAAAACCAAAGCTTTATGTACTACAAGGGGAAGGAAAAATACTAACAAGGACATCTTCTACACAATGCAGCTCTCCTTTCTGAGAAAAGTGAAAGATTCCTTCGCTCACTGCTGAGCCAAACTATAATTTGCCAGTAGAACATAACGTATTCTCACATCTGGGCACTTGCCAGTGACAAGGCTACGTAGACCTGCTTTCATAGAATTCCTGCATATGGTGGAATAAGGAATTTGCAGACCTCTGCATCCACGGTCTCAAGCCCTTTTCACATGGTTCAGAAGAAAGATCTTGATTCGAGACCATGTGGCGTTTATCGCCGCCTTAATGCGATAACCATACCGGATCGTTATCCCATTCCCCACATACAGAGTTTCTCCATACACTTGCTTGTCTGTCTAATTTTCTCCAAAATCGATATTGTCAGAGCGTACCATCTTATTCCCGTGACACCTGAAGACATGCATAAGACGGCACTTATAACACCATTTGGACTATATGAGTTTATGCGAATGCCATTTGGTTGACGCAACGCCCCACAAACTTTTCATTGATTCATGTAAACGAAGTGGTCCACGACTTTAATTTCGCTTTTATTTACATTGACGACATTAGAGGCATCGAAAAGTGAAAATGAGCCCAAACTCCACCTCAAATAATTGTTTCTGCGTCTTGCTGAATTCGTCGTGAATATAAAAAGTTCCAAATGCGTACTCAAATCTTAATTTTCTCAGCCACAAAATTTCGCCTGATGGTATTCTACCCTCAGAGAAGCGAATTAATGCCATCACGCAACTCCCAGCTCCAACAACGATTAAACGTATACAGCAGTTCATCGGTATAATAAATTATTATCATAGGTTTATACCGAAACTAGCTGAAACATTAGCTCCAATCCATTCTCATTTGGCGATCCTACTAAAAAAAAGCCCTCAAAAACTTTTTTTGCCGGTTGAATGTCATGAGGCATTCAAAAATCTTAAAATTCATTTGGACGAAATTACCCTTTTAGTTCATCCACTGAATAACGGAAGCTACAGTATCTCCACGGATCCTTCGAACTCCGCCGTCGGAGGTGGCCTTTAACAATATAATAAAGATTATTGGCAGTCACTAGGATTCTTCTCGAAGAAGTTATTGGATGGTGAACGAAAGTATTTAGTATTTGACCGGCAATTGCTCGCAATTTATCTTGCTGTAAAGCACTTTAGATACTTTTTCGAAGATCGGAACTTCACCATATATACCGACCATAAATCTCTGATACAAGCCAATCAGTCAAGCACAGAACGCAATCCAAGACAATCGAGGCACTTGGATTACATTAGCCAATTTAACACGGACATCAGACATGTGAAAGGTAAACATACCGTCGTCGCCGACACAGTATCCCGCACAGTGGGCAACGAAACATCTACCGTCGAATCACCACTCGATCACAATAACGAGTCGCCACTCGATTAAAACAAAATTATCAAAGCCCAACAAAATGACATAGAACTTCAAAAAATACTTTCTGGTTCCAGACGTCATGCTGGTTCGACTGTGTCCGGCCAACTCGTAAGTTGGTGGTAACTAAGTATTTTTGGCCAAGTATAAATAAAGATGTTACCCTGTGGGCCAAATCTTGTTTATCTTGCCAACATTCCAAAATTCAGAGGCATACAAAATCTCCTATAGGACAGTTTACCATTCTAACTGGTCGATTCGAGCATATCCATATAGATATCGTTGGATTTCTTCTACCATCAAATGAAAGTTCTTATCTCTTAACCGGTGTTGATCGCCAAAACCTTTGTCCACAGTTGTATTTCACGATTCGGCGTTCCTTCGTACATCACGACTGATCAAGGAACTCAATTCGAGTCAAAAAATTTCACGGAGTTAACTAGGCTCCTAGGTTCACACAGAATCCAGACAACTGCAAACCATCTACATGATAACGGTATGGTGGAACGTTTGCACCGCCACCTTAAAGCTGCGTTAATGGCCCGGGGTAACACAATTAATTGGAGCCCCGAAGTTCCAATCATTCTCCTCGGAATACGAGCAACAGTTAAAAAAGATATAAAGTTCTGACCAGCGGATATATAGAGTTCGTACAAGTTTACAACCGCCAAACGAAGGTCCGCAAAGAGT
Organism: Tipula confusa; assembly: GCA_963556175.1. Classification (NCBI taxonomy): domain Eukaryota; kingdom Metazoa; phylum Arthropoda; class Insecta; order Diptera; family Tipulidae; genus Tipula; species Tipula confusa. Next base: position 43,191,652 of record OY744477.1, on the reverse strand, counting down.
AATTCGACGAATGCGAAAACAATTTATCATCGACGTTTGAGGAAAACATTAATCCTTTGTTCAGTGGAAAATAACACACCCAGATATAAAATGTCCATTTTAACTCGTATGACAACACGATTCCGTGAGGAGTCTTCAACTGTGGCGGTTAATGAGTTTTCGTTACAAAATTATTAATCACCATACAATGCACCATCAAAACATCTGAGTCGTAAACCAGATATAATAATGTTCACCTAAGTTGCATCAGTCTATTTCACGTAGATTCAATTAATCTACTCTGTACGTAACGCCATATAATTAAAAATAGCGGGATTAAAAACATAGCTGAACGAATAATAATTGAGATATAGGTAGTATACAACAAGTAGACGAGCGTTGTTAACAAATCTACAAGTCGCAGCTTAGCACGAAAACAATTAGCTGAAGACAGATAGTGATAAACCACATAACTGACCTCTGTCTCATTCTTTATACATTTTTAATTGCGGTCGAATTTGGAAATAAAAAAAGGAATTTTTTATCCTGGTACTCCACATACTTTTATGATTGAATTTAGAAATTAAAGCTTAAATTAAATATAACGGTCACATTTTAATTATTTAAATTAAAATATAAATATTTTGGTTGGTTTTCTTGCAATATTTAAGCAAGATTAAATTGTTGAAAAGTACTAAATCATGATAAGAGCTGCATCCGCTCTAATTTATTTTTTTGTATTTCTGGTGTCGTTATGACCAGCACAAATATTTATGTGGTAGTTTAATGCAACCATAAAAATATTTTTAAGAACTTGAAATCAGCTTTTTTCATTCCACTAACATTTCCTGGCTTTATTTTAATGTTGTTGACCTAGTTAACGAGTGAAAAATGATGTAGATAGAATCCAGTGGTCAGTGGTTTTATTTCACGTTTTATGATTTTAGACTTACTATCATTCAAAACTATTAAAAAAAAATGTTGTTTTAAAAAAAAACCAACAATTTACATATTTTTGATACATCTTAACCTATTTTTTGGTGGGATTGCTCTTGCACATCAAGTATAGTGTTGACTTTGAAAGACTGTAGTTTGCAGCATATTTAAAATTAATTCAAAACAATTGATCATCAAATTGGTTTGAGCTTATGGCCGATTTATATAGTATCTTAACCGAGTTGGGTTAACTATCATTTCGGTTTGCCTTCTTTGGTCAGTTCATATTTGATTATCATATGGCTCTATGTAATTCAATGGACGCAACAACTTTTAAGGGTCGTTGTTATTATTATCATTTGACATGTTCTTGTATCCTAAAGTTTCTTTCCAAACAGGAAAGAAATGTTTGGAAAGAAACTGTTAGTTACCCTTCCATCTATCGAATTATTCTCTCTTTATCTCTCAATCTCTCTCTTTCTCTCTCTCTCTTTCTCTCTTGTGCATTTTGCAGCTTTTTTATTACCAAATGTATTATTAATATTCCATAAAACGTCTGAACAGAGAGCCATAGTTCAATAAATGAATCATATCCATGAAAAAATTATACCAAGATAGTAAAACTTTTTCCCCCCAATATATAAAATTTGAACGGTATTCAACCATGGAATACGAGTAGTTTTATTGCAGACATTTTCTCCAGACGATGGAACATTAACTAAACACTTTTGGAAATAAACTATTACAGACAAGACATTATTAATGGTACGAAATAGCAAAATTGATCGATCCAATTATTTCTAAAACTCATAATTTAATTATTTTAAATTTAATTTTGTACTGCAAAATATTAAGTTTCAAGCAGAGATTTACAGAATTGATTGATTTTTCATTCTCTCGACGACTGTTTGATTTATGAGTTTAATATTAGTAGATAAATATTTCATTATTTTAGAAATGGTATATTGCTTCTTGCACAAAATTGCATTAATAAAATATTTGGAAGTGATTGATGTATCTTAGTAATTGTTGCAATTTATATTTTGCACAAAATTTGCTCTGTTAATTAAAGTTGGAATTAATCAAAGAAATTTCAAGCACGTCTGTTCAAAATGTAGAATGTTAGTTTGCAGCAATAAATTTATAAGGAGTAGATCGCTAAACCACCCCACCACCAATAAAATGTTGGTCTTTTTCTTAATGTTCGTAAATTTGCAAAGGGGTACCACTCTCCACAAGCTTACCAAATGAATATATGTCCTTTTGCAAGTTTCAAGGTCAAAAGGTCATTGCAATAAGAAATGGCTGAAAAGAGTAAAACTGAAAAAAAAATATTGCAATGGGAGGATGAATAATATTCGTCTATATCGTATGTGTGTTCTAAAAATGGCCCGGAGTTAATGTTATAATAAAAATATTTGAATTAGAAAATATTATGTATTGATTTTTTATATATTATTGAACTTAATAGTTGGAATTATTTTATTTTGTATCCAACGGAGTTTAATCTAGCCATAAAAAATAAAAGGTAAGCTAAAATATACTCATGATTCAATATAGGAGATATAATTTAAGAATTTCAGTTAAGTAGCGGATTAAATCATTGCTCTTATTACAAAGATAGTCTTTAGCACGTTTAGTTCTGGAGCCTTAAACAAACAAAAATCTCACGAGTGACACATCCAAATAAAGATTTATAATTTTTATGAAAACTAATTATAATTGTCTACTAAAAAATTATGGAATATTGCTGTAATACTCTACCAAATATGGAATTACTTTTGAAAATTCCCGGAACTTATCAACAAAATCTCTAAACTTGTAGAAAACATTTATGGTTTGCTCCAAATCACGTAATGTATAAACCATCAAGTTTCAAAATATACTTTTTGGGTTGTCTAATTAATCCTTTATTAGATTCTAAAATGCTTTGCGCTGATTTGTTTATCTTTCAATTGCGCTTAGTTTGAGGGGTCACAACCTATATGAAAAACAAAAATTAAAATATGAGTGGATTTGTTATATATATCTTTTTCCCTTGTACTTCTGCTTTAAGTGCTATAATTAGCATACATTGTTCTTTTGTTTTTGAATAAAATATACTCAAAATATTTAAAGCAAACATACAACTATAAAATGGAGGCAACGCAACAACGAACGAATGTTCAACCCTCGTTTATATTTTTTTTAAATTCTAGAATTGTAACATTTCTTTTGCGTGTTGCTTTTTTTATTCCCAGATAAATATTTTATTTTGAATTACCATTAAGAGGGTTTGACTTCATAAAGTGATGCTAAATCAGCATTAAATTTGGATTTGGAAATTTTATTATTTTTTGGATTTGGATTTGGTTTTAATATCAGTCAACAAAACAAAAAAAAAACGGGAACAGAAATGTTTCGAAATTCAATAGTTTTATGTAATTCTTGAATATAAACGACGTTTCACAATCAAATTTGTGTTTATATATTCTGCTGACAGAATTGTGTTGTCAATTATCGAGGGAGAGAATTTCATTTTTGTTATATTATGGTTCTATTCAAATTCGAGCGAATAAAATGGTTTAACGTTACAGTTTGTTTTGAATGTTATATTGAGAAATGTATTGTAGAATTATTTTGAATATTTTACTGAAATCTAATGGCGGTTGAGTAAATTTATATTTTATTGAACTAAAATCAATCAATGTATTCACAAATTGCAATACGAACGATGTTCTACAAAGTAAATTCGTTTACAGATTTTGAATAATAAATTAAAGTGATAAAAATTTGACACTCGGGCTCGATTAAAATTCCAAATAAAGACAGATATACGGTTGACCATATATGGCTGCCGAAACTTTAAATAAAGTTGTCGAAATATTATTGACGTTGCAAGGTTGAATCGATTGTCATACGAAATCTGCAAAATTACAGGTTTTTAAGATTTTACTGGAGCTGGCTGATTCATATTACAAATGTTGCCTTCTGTAGAATGGATCCATTACCAAGCCACCCCGCGAATGCAGAAAATGAGAAAGAGCGCAATTCAAAAAATTATATGCAAGTATACGTCACCACCAATGCTTCACATTCATTGAGCATAATCAGTCTGTTGTGATCGCAACCATATCTAGATTGGTTGCGTTTTATCAAATGTAGCCTAGTTGAAAGTGCCAGATTAACTATTTCTCAGAAGCAGGATGTGCTTTGTATGCTTTAGAAGCAGTTATTATACCAAAAATTGCATTGCTTCTTCTTGTCAACGATGTACTTCATCAAACGATTGTATTTGTCGGTTTACTATAATGTCCCGATTTGAATCTGCGCAGCAATTGTCCATTACCGCGATTATTCATCTAACAATTACAGATATATAAATCACCACGGCCAGTTTCACTAAAAATGCTAATTAGAAATAGTTTTAACCTTGCTTTAAGCCATTACATTTTCAACCGCAATCGGTTAATTTACTGATTTTTTTAGAGCCTTTTACTTCCTGACAAGTAAAAGTACTGAGAATCTAGTGAAAACTTTCAATGCTACAGAAAAGCAAATTTGGACTGTTAGAGGCCCAATTCGGCCACTACCTGAACACAAAATAAATCGAAAGCAATTTTGAAAAGATCTATTAAATTTCGGTGAATCTCGTGATGTAGCAACGCATCACTTTTTAAGCCATCAGTCCGCAGTAACTCGAATTACATTAGTGAGTATCAGAAGCTGGAGTTTATTTACCACTGGCGATATCAAAAAAAATGTTTTGCCAAATTATAAGATCGACATTTTCAACTTATTTTGTAAGGGTCAAACGAGACAATCCTCTTGAAATTCTGCGACTTTGCACCGTAACATATAGTACTGTTCCTCGATCATATTTAGCTATTAAGATCTGCATTGATTGGCAGTGGACGAAAAAAAAACAATTCTCGATTGACGCGAGATTGCTTCGTTAAAATGCCTAGTTCTTTGTCTAGTTTCTATGAACTTTACAACCAACAAGTGACGTATTTTGGTATTCTTATGATCCTACTCTGGCAAAAATATTCAACCAATATTTTTTGAAACAGAAGCTGAATTGGGATTGCGGTGTGGAATAAATTCCACGAAGGAAATGAATCTTCGATAAATCGATTGCTCTGTGCCAAATCCCAAGTGGTAGCCAAATTATCTTAGTGTATTTTATAAAAAGGAAGTCCTGGAAAATATTACAATTTTTAATGCTGGTTAAAATGGGAGCCTTCTAATTGAAACACTTTTGCTGCTCATTGCCCAAAATTTAGCAAGTTCCAAAAATTAATTATTGGTGAGACATCACCGGTTAAATTAATTCTTTAGATATCGCGAGTTGCGGCGGTACTTATTGTACCAAACCGGAGGTAACTGCTTAATCGTTTAAAGCTATCACATTTCACTTCGCAGAACACATCGGTTTTCCAAGTCAATAATAAATATTTTCATCGTTTCGAAACATTGCATTCGGGCTTTCAGACTACGTCCTAAGATATATTTGCACTTTTGAAACGATTCATCGCTGATCAAGGTATGATCACCAAAATTTACTCCGATAATGCAAACAATTATGGAGTCCGCCAATTAATTAAAAGAAGGGTTTGGGTTATGCTGACTAAAGACGCATGTGTGCCCTAATTCCCGGATAATTGATAAAACATTTACTACTTACCTATGCAAATTATCTCAAAACATTGAACAAACTCGTTAAACGTTTAACACCGTATCAATAGCCAGCAACTAAAACACTTCGATCAGCCATAGAAGTTATCGACGAAATATTGTGGTGTTGAAATTTTTGGGTACGCAGGTGAACCTTGTGACCCCTGGGTAATTACATGCCACTAAATAAATTGGATCCATTCAGCAGATAATGGCAATCCATTAAAGCTAAATTTGTAATAATGTTAAATCGCGAAGCATTGGAAAGTTACAATATCAATGGGCGCAGGCTACCATTTCAAGAAATACTTCGTACAGCGTCAACAATTAATACTTACATTTTGTTGTTGCTATTGAAATGTTTCAAGCACAGAGCTTATGGTGTCACTGGATGTAGGAGTTTTGATACAAAACGAAATCTTAGATTCACCTGTTTGAGTGCTTGCCATTCAATCACCAACTGTTCTTCCCAAAGAAAGGGTAATATCGGTGATAGAAATCATCATAAAATTCTACTTCACTTACCAAATAATATAAGCACTTAAGCCATATTGATTTCCAGCGTTGTTTGTAGATTGTCCGTATAACACTTGTCCTTCACGGCACCCTACAAATAAAAATCCAAAGACGTCAAACCATCACAGCTCCTTGCCAGCCTATTCACGTCCCCATTTCGACTGATAATACGGTCATCGAATTTTTGACGCAGTTTCACTATTGTAACGCAAACCAAAGGTCGTCCAAACCAATGTTACCAAGAGGTAGTTTATTTCGTGGTTCTCGGCCGTTGGCGCACATTTTCGGCTGAACTAACACGACGAGCCCGAGTATGCGTTGGATTATCGGCTAAGTAGTCCATATCACGCACTTTATGCACAAACTTCTTGATACCGTTGGGCGTGAGTCCCATGTTTTGACCAAATTTTGTACGACATTTTTTTGGAACCAATTGTCTTTGTTGTGGACTAAATTTCTATCATTTCCCACTTTTGAAGAAGCGTTAAGCAACTCATTTGGTCAACTAGAAATAATATACTGAGTTTCTGTCAAAGAAAGAATGATATTAGTGTTGCCAGAGCCAAAAGAACCAATTTTTCAAATCTGAACCGGTTATTGGGATAACTTAAACTCAAATACAATAACACGGGTTCTGTGATTCCTCAGAAAAGGCTTATACCTCTGCAATATATGCTCGCTTTAAGGAATCTAGAAATAAGATGCGGTATCATTTCATCTGTGTGAAACTACAGATGAAGCAACCTGTTTTTGAAGAAATAGCCAAAAGGTTCCCTAGATGAAACTGCTTATATCACAATGAATAGTTTTTACAATCCGCTGAATGAGTATTGATAGGTTGACATTGAAAGACATCAACGCAATTTCCCATTATCTAAAGGTGGTTGAATAATTGATGCCCTTTTTGAATTGCATTGGGTTACTTCATGTTGGTGGACAAATCGAAACACAAATGTCACTTATACTGCCAAACATCCATTGATCCTTCCAAAATCACATCTACTCACAGATAAACTAATACACTATTTGCACCACATATACTTACATTCCAATCATATACTTACATTTCCAATGACGGAAGTTGATACGTTTAAAAATACCTTGCCTGAATCAATCAAAGGGAAACCAAGAAGGAATAGGACTCAAACGCACGATGTCATACATTTGTAAATTTATTTGTATGGCTACCAAAACCATTCACTTGGAATTAGGTAGTGATCTTACAACCGATGCATTCTTGTAAACGTTAAGTTGCTTTACTCCCCGAAGGAGAGTACTCGCAATTATTTTTGACTCTAATTTTATAAAAACCAAACGGAAATTTGATCAATTTTACTATATCCTAATCTCCAAATGGCATAATACTAATGTAGGAGAGTTCCTTGCAGAAAAATATATTGAATGGCATACAAAACCTTCCTCAGCATATCACTTTGGGGGATTATTAGAGGCAGTGATTAGATCTTGCAAAACTCATATTAGTTTGGAATTATTAGCAAAGTATTTGGAGATTCAGTCCTCTACAGATTTGGAACTGCTTACCACTGCGCATTTTTTAATTTGTACATCGTTGGTATTGGTACATCAATTTGCGTAATCGATCAGAGGTACTTCAAAATATAGAAGAAATATTCTGGATTAACGATGTTGGTCGAAGTAGATCACCTTGAGTCTGAATGAGTTGATCGAAGTAGATTAAAGGCGAAGGCGAAAGTACCTTTTGAGCCAATGATTTGGGTATTAAAGTTTTCAGTTAGATTGCTCCGACCATTACAGTACCGAAGAATAGTTTTGAGTGGACTATAGTGATTTAAGCAAGTAATGGTTTTTGTAAGGAACTTAAGTAAAGATTATAAGTCAATATTTTAATTATTCATAACAAATGCGAACCAATCGTGCCAAAGAACCGAAAAAAGTTATTTTCTTAATACCATAAATAAAATTTAATTACAAATGTTTATGACAATTCATGAATATTAATTTGCACTTCAGATCAGTATTATATTCCCTAAAAAAAAAAAAAAAATTATTTATGCATCTTGTGCCCTCCGTAAAATAATAATTTTACATTTAACCCTAAGTCGACTTGAAAAGTTTCAAAAATGTAATCACGATTTTCATAAATGTTAATTTTAATTGAACTTTTTCGATTATCAATTCCATTAAAATTATAAAATTACGATTTTGGTACATTTGGGAGTGGGGGTATTATGAAAATAAATTAATAAAGTTTTCGATGATATTTCGTTTCTATCCATTTGTCGTCGTTCTTCAATATTTTTTTGATTTCTAATAGCTAGCCGAGAAAAAATAATCTGGGTTAAATTTAGAATTTTGTGCATATCTGAAGAATAATTAAGAGGCAATTTTAATTTATAATTTTATATTCGTAAAATTTTTTATTTTACATTTTTATTGGAAAAATGTAAAATAAATCTTCAAAGACAATCGATTTGCATAAATCCCATATTTTATTATACATTTTTAATTAGGGCTATAATGGGATTTTAATTATAAAAAAAACTAATTATTGAAATGAGATCTTCGGCATCCTTTTATATGCACTCTATTGTTAATCGTACAGATAACAATTAAAACAAAAATGGTTCCTCACTAAACCATACAGGAATGAAAGTATTTAATACAAACTTTTCAACGAACAATCAAATAATGACACTTTTCAATCAAATAATGACACTTTTCAATCAAATAATAAGGAATTATACCCGTACACTGAAGCACCTGTATAAAAATTTAGAAAGAAAAACCGTGTCGAAATAATTGGAGCACAGAATTAAAGTCCGGACATTATTTTAGCCAATTAAGCTCCATCGTCTTCTTCACTGCAAGTACAAAATCCATGCCATGTCGCAACAAGTCGGTTAATGGTCCAGCGATCACTGAATAGTTGTAGGCAACCTCCTCTAGTAATTTGTCTTTAATTTTTATATCCAAATTTTGTTCGGTTTTTCAATCATTCTAACGCAAGAGAATTGAAAATTCTGTATACGTATACAATGTATAATATACACAATTATTATTGTGTGGTTCAATTTTATTTTAATGTGTCAGTTTAATTCTCATGTAAATTACGCCTAAATGTTGTTTCAATAAAGCCTAAATGACGAAGCGGTTGAAATCGGTTTTCGCATGAGTCTTTTACAAAATAGTGTTTCCAAATGTCATTATTCATCAACAAAAAAAGTAAACAGCATGCGTATATATACTGCGCATATACACTAACGCAAACAAAAGTTACAATGTTATTACGTTTAACAATTTTAACGAAAAATTGTTTTGTATTCTTATCGAAACAAATGAACTAAATTTATTTTACAAAATGGTAAATGACAAATTATTTACAATTTTAAAAAATTAAAAGCGGTTTAAAATTATAATATAAATAATTATTAGATGAGCACGAATTTTTCAAAAATGATGTACCGAAAAAAACTAATAAAAAAAATGTCAACAACATGCGCAAATACATTGCGCATGTACAATACCACAAACACAAACACCAATAATAATACATTCCGGTTAAACAATTCGTACGCATGAGAATTACAAAAAATGAACAAAATCGGGGTACTGGAGTTCAATTTTTGTAGGGATATAACCAACCGGTTAGTCCCGAATTAGTTTATTTTGTTCTTTTAGCCCTAGTTCTAGAGGTCTCGAACTTAGAACACGTCTAAGTAAGTTAGTTTTATTTATCATACGACAAATCTCAACATTTTTATGTTGATAAAGATGAAATATGTGTTTCCCGATTTCTTCGTTGGCGTATTCTATCCTTAAGCCCTAATGGAGATTATCATTTCTGATGTACCATGGTGCATTTACAATATCACGAAACACTTTATTTTGGAATGATTGCCCTATTTTCATATTGGTCTTCTTGGTGCATCCCCAAAGCTAAAGACCGTAGCTCTGATAGCTTGGAATTCTATCTTTAAGCCCTAATGGAGATTATCATTTCTGATGTACCATGGTGCATTTACAATATCACGAAACACTTTATTTTGGAATGATTGCCCTATTTTCATATTGGTCTTCTTGGTGCATCCCCAAAGCTAAAGACCGTAGCTCTGATAGCTTGGAAACCCATAAGTCAGTATATTTTTCTGTATTTGATGTTATGCTCTTCTTTTTTCTTTTTGACATGCTTTTTCCACTTAAGCTTAGCGTTAAGTGTCATATTTTGCTATATTTGTGTGTGGAACTTGCTGTGAGTTGATTTCCACTGGTATCAAGTTAACTTTTTTGTTAGTGAAGTTAACATGAATTGATTGCAGTGTCATCAGCAAATGTTGCTATGTGAGTTTTTCCTGTATTTGGCAAATATCGATGCAGTTTAAATTTTAGTTCTCTGTGCCATACTTTATCGAAGGCTTGTGCTACATCCAAGAAAATACTTGAACATATTTGTTTGCTCTCCAGCGCATCTTAAATTAAGTCTGTGATTCTGTGAACCTGTTCTATAGTCGAATTTCTGAACCCAAATTGTTTTCGTCGTTTTTTCTGAACCCAAATTGGTGGGGAGAAATAAGATTTCTTTGTTCTATGATTAATTTGAGTCTCTTAAGCAGCAATTTTTCGAATAATTTAATAGTTGGAAATAAAGAAATCGGTCTGTACGATTTTTTGTCGTTAAGTATTTTACTTGGTTTTGGTAACATTTTCGCTTCTGCCACTTTCCATTGGTGTGGAACATAGTTAAATCGGAATGCTGCATTAATTATTTCAAGTTGCTTTCGTAATTCATTTTCAGGTAGTACTTTAACATTTGTCCAGTAATTAGATCATAGCCATTTTTTTGATATTAAGTTATTGCCGATTTCAACTTTCAACTCTTGTAAAGATACAAGTTTTATTCTTGGGCTGTCAATTTTGTTAACTGGTCTTACGTTTTTATCTGAAGCTTGTCTTAGGAGAGCTCTGAATGTATCTCCGAGGTATGATGCAAACAAATCAGCTTTTTCTTTTGCATAATTTATTATTAGATAATTGTTTTTAATTTTCTTGGTACAGTACCCGTTATTTCAGGTGTTTTAGTAAGATAATACATTCCATCAATTTTGACCGCTGACGTTAGAAATAATATAAAAAAATAAAAAAACAAAATTTGTTTATATAAAGAGGCCATTTTTATTAGTGGTAAAATACAATGTTTTGATATATAAACAAAAATATATTTATGTCATAAATCCAAAATTCCATAAAAAAACAATTTTTAGTGGTCAAAAATGTAAATTAGATTTGCTGAAAGTCTACCAAAAAGATGCACCTTATAGTGTAAAAATACGTGACATTAATAACAAATTTAAAAATAAAATAAAAATTACGGTCCCTTTTGTTTTTTGTGTCGCTCCCTTACATATAAAGAAGAAAATTTAAAACTATGAAAAATATAAAAAAATAAACTGCAGTTTTTGGAATAAAATTTAAAAAACTAAAAGTTAAGTTTGTAATCAATTTAAAAATTTTAAATTCCAATCAAAATACCAAAGAGTATGTGGAAATTACAGGAGTTGATAAAAGTGTGCTCATTTTTATTCAGAAAAATAAACAAATAAGACAAAGACATAATAATTAAAGAAACCAAATGTTTGCTAAAAATCATCTTTGCCTTCACGCCCTCATCAACAAGCATGGTCATTAACAAAAGTTCTACAAGAAATGCTCGACGAATAGTTTTTTGCCTCACTTTTAAAGCTGTGCGTGTCTATTCATTTTTAAAGACCCAACCTGTTTCTCTTGCTAAGTCTTCTTCAGCACCACTTCGTTGCTCAGCTGCGACGTTTCCTTTTCAGTTTCGCTTAGTGTCCTCTTTAGTTAATCATTTTCGTTAACTTGTAAGTTTAGAGCTTTTCGAAAATGGACTGTCATTAATCAATAACCCACCCTAGAATCCTTTGGGCTGACCTCCGAAGAGAGTGGATTTGTCAAAATGGTGACGAAACAAACTGGTAACATGATCATTGTCTCACTCTTCCTACACTGATGCATATTATATACCATTTAAAAAGTCAATTCAATTATTTTCCAAAATCAAAACGAAACATAAAATCTCAAGTATATATTAATTACCTTTCCGCCGATTATTTAAGTTCCAACAACAAATTTGACCAAGCCATTATACAAATAACGTAAAGAACAAATTGTGTTTGAATAAATATTTCATTCGACCACGAAATTTAATGGAATTAGAAATGAAAAACAAACGAATGGAAAACCAAATAACCGCAAACCTCCATTCTCATTCATATATATGTGTATACTCGTATATAAGATTCTTGACCTAAGCTTAATGGCCCCAATTTTATTGTGTTGTTTGTTTTCCTTTTTAATATAAAACAACAAACGGTTATTACCCTGGTCTAGATTAGTGTCTCAGTTATATTCGAATTTTTTTTTCTATAGTTTATATGTATGTATGTATATACGATTTGGCCAAGAAGCGGATAGTCATTCTGTCCCCATATCCATAATATTTGTTTGGAATGGAATTTATCGGTATTGTGGTTTTTTACAATATGATTTCCTCAAACCATATACATTTTCGGCTTCGTTCGTGCAAAAAATCAATTATTCTTTGTGCCTCTGTGATTTTAGTTTTTCTTCATGCGGTTGAAAATTTTTTCTTTTTGCCCATTAAGCATTGGAATTTTCTCGGTTTTTTTTTTATTTATTTTTTTACGCTATACATTATTTTGTTTTTCATGAATTTTCTATATATATGGTTTATCCTTGGTTTTCGGATTTACGTTGATCTATTGGTCGACTTAATTTGTTGGCCATGATTTTCGAGTGCTTTGATTTTAATTACGGTTGGTTTATTCAAATTACTTAATTGTAATAGGACTGATATCTTTTAACAAGTATATGACCAGACTCAGGTTTTAATCCACACAGCTAAAGTAAAATTAAGTATAATTAATTAAATACCGAGTATATATGATATCTAATCCACGTTTATTATTTATGCAACTTTAATTACTACTTTATAAAATTAAGAACGTGTGTGTTGTATGAAGCTTGAGTTACAATTGATTATCTTTAGTATACGTTTCCACCAAAAAGTTGGTTGTTTTGTTTTTACATCGCACCTCACACGGATGGTACACATTCTCAAAAAAATTACGTCTCTACACAAAATTTATCACCTAGACATGCAAACAAAAAACAAGTGATCTATAAAATATATGCTATAATCAAATAACTTATATTACTATAAGAGAAATCGTAAACATTTCTATAGTAAATGCGAACGATAGCATGTTTTCGTTAGATTTTGTTTCATAGAAAAATCCTAGATGGCATAGCAAACGTTTTTAACGAGAACAATAGATGGCGCGTCAAACAATTTTTCTTATTATTTTTTTTTAAATTAACGAATTTAATTCATTTTAATGAAATGAAATAATTAATAAAAACAAATTTAGTTTTATTTATTTATTATTATATATGAATATAAGCCCATTTACTTCAATAATTTCCAATTCCAATTATAAAATTTAAATTTTTTTTAGATTTTAAATTTTTGTTTCGTTAATAATTCGTTCAATATAAAAAACTATAGATAAAAAAATGTAAACATTTCGTTCAACTACTACTAGTGCCATCTATGATTTTCTACGAAGTATATCATGATGACACATGAATTCGACGCGATTTCCCTTATAGTAATATAAGTTATTTGGCTATAATATGTTATTTGGCTTTAATAGAGTTTAATTTCTGTATTTTAGGAGATATGACCTTAATAACGGTAAAAGGGCTTTGCGATAATGGATCCAGCTTTGACTTTCTTAATTCATTTTTAAGTAGTACTAAATCGTTTATTTCGAACTTCTGAAAATTAACTGATCGATCAAAATACTTTTTGATTTTAATTTGTTTGTAATCAAATTCGCTTTTACCACTTGCCATGATGTCCGCAGTCTATATTTTAATTCTTGTAAATAATCACTATAACTATAAATAAGTTCTATAATCTATAATTATAAAAGATAACCCTTTTGACAGAAGTTGGGATTGTTGGTTGGAAATCGAAAAGAAGCAAAATGATCTAATAATCCAAATTGAAAGAATTTTTCGAGCAAAATATTCTGAAGTACTCACCGAGGGGTGATTTCTTTCTAGTGCACCATTAGTTTCCGGATAATACGCCGTTCCATTCAGTTTCTTTATACTTAAAAGTTTGCTCACATTCTTAAACACCAGACTCATAAAATTCATAAAAATCGATTGAGGAGATCCAAAGTTACAAATAAATTCTTTGGCGCAAGCCTCTGCCACAGACGAGGCATCTAGTGATTTTAATGGAACTTCAATGGAATATTTTGTTAAATCATCTTGCATATAGTTAAGAAATAACGATTCCCATTATATGATTGTGGTGAAGGTCCCATAATATCCAAGAATATTTTTTTGTAAGGTTAATTGGAAGTTGACGTAATTTTTAATGGACAGACAGAATGGAATTTTTAATACAATATTTATTTTTCTGGCATAAGCTGCATTTTTTTATATAATCGGTTATTCGTTTCAATATTTTTGGAAACTGATAGTAACGTTTTAACCTGAGAATGCACTGAATATCTTTTTCATTACTTAAAGTCTAAATTTGGTTTCTATTAATTTGATCATTTCCTTCATCCAGTTGATTTGCATTTGATTTGCTTTCTTTGCTATCAGTGCTATCTTTCAGTGCTATCTTTCAGTGCTATCTTTCGCTAAGTTTGGAATTAGACTGGCTTATTCGATTGACTGTTTTTCTTGAATTTTAGATTGAAATCTGGTGATTTGAGGCAGAATTGAAGCAGTGCTGAGGGCTATTTTTAGTTTTTCGAAGCTTTCTTCGCAAAACACTGACCAAATGAAGGGAATCTCTTTTCTCAATAGAGAGTTTAAAGGTTCCACTAATTTCGAGAATCTTGAGATGAATCGTACAGGATGCTCATTAATGTTTAGTATGCTTACCGTGGCAAGGTTACTTTTAACATTAATTAATGAACTGGCTAAGTAAACCTTTTTTTTTAGTTCTTTGGAGTCGCAGATATATTCACCATCTGGGACGTTGAATGATAGTTGGAGTATTTTTTTTTTTTTTGGAATTAGAAATACAGAATTATTTTCCCCTGAACTAGAACCAAATTTAATGATGACCTTTAACCATTTGAATTTGGAAGAACTTTCAATATTTTATCCGAATAACTTATGACACATTTATGCTTTTGGAAAAACATGTTTCCCAATATACCACAGCAATCTAGTGAAAAGGTCTTACACAATACTTGAAATAGATGACTAAAGAGACATCATCTGAGAGGTAAATGTTCGAATTAACAACATCAAGCGAATTTACTTGTTCGTGTGTAATTCTATTTACAACACATAATTTTTATTTATCGACTTGTACCTCTGGCTTTAAATAATTAAGTTTTATCAACGTAATATCAGCTCCACAACTAAATATAAAATGCGAAGTGTTTAATACTACAACAAACTATATAAGATGATCTATGAAATATATGCTATAATATGAGATTAATGTGGTTACATACAGCACCAATATAATATAAAAGTGGGCATATACAACACTAGTGAATCGAAAATTCAACTACACTCTGATAACAATTTACGTTTGGTTGAAGGTTCCGAGCTTAATCCCGGGACAGTAAATTTGAACGCGTCTTCTTTCGTCAACCAGCAACTCCTAATGTTTTTACGTACAGATCAGGATTTTCAAACGAAACAGAATCCTTTCCTTGTTTTTCCGTAGATATTCCGGAGAGGTTAACTCACAGGACCCATCCAAATTCACTTAAAATTTTAAGTGGTACTCACTTTGAACACAGCATGGTGTGGTAAATAGTACACCCGTTCTTCTTCCTTATTTCTTCTCGATTCACAATTTGTGTCACATTATGTCCAAGTGCTTCGTATTCTTTCATAAACATTTTGTATTCCAATTTTATATTTGGGTTTCTTTGGAATTTAGGTTCCATGGCCATCACTCGGGATATAGCTGATTTAAGACTTCCACCTAACTGGTTGCCAATATCTCTTAAAGGTAACTCTACTGTATACCGATATCTGGCAAAATGATAAGTGCTGGCCAATTGTATTTCGCATGTCGTTTGGTGGACATATTAAATGGTACCTCCTCTACTTTCCAGAATTTCCGGAACAGCTGACTTGCATTCTCGGTATTTTCGGTATTTATTTGAATAATATAGCAATGGGCTGTAGAATTAATTTTTTGATTAGTCATCTTCAGGAACAAAGGCGTCCTCCGATACTGAATGGATATTGCCTTGAGGATGTTGGTGGATGTTGCCTTGAGCATCTACTATTGACATGATTACTGTCGGCAAAATTTGTTGTTTTTTTCTGGTAATTGTGTTCCATGTTGTTGAATTACTTTACATCTCTGAACTCGATGATGAACTAGTACCTATTGAATTAGGTATAGAATTTTAGCTGGCTGCTTGTATGTGATGTTGTGATTGATCATGTTTGCTGAATCCATTATACTGGTTGCAGAATGTTCTACTTTTAAACAATTGGTACATAAATAATGTCGATCGATAAAATTTAGGTGAAATCCAATGTCATGCACTCAACTTTGGTGCTTGCTGTGTGCAATTTCAGGCTTGTTCATAGGCCCTAGTAATACAATAATTTCTTATCAGGCGAGCTGCACTTCTGAGGAGAATTGTTCTCTTGAACAATTGAAATTTGTGCATGCGTGGTATGGATTTCTTATTATTCACAGTAGCACCAAACAGGTCTTTGATGGCAGAATATTAACTCAAGGCAGTCTCGCTTCATTAGATGAAGTGGCTTTTTGTTGACTGTAAATATTATTAAAACTGATGTTGAGATCATCGTGGTTAGTTCGACTGGCTTTCGCTTACTTATTTCACTTATCACGGCTGCTTAAGATCTAATCAATTAACTTGTTGCAGAAGAAAAAGTCATTCGTATGCAATGCTGTAAAATTTCTCCCACTATCCTTCGAGTTTTTTAAGCCTTAATTAAATTTCTTCACATAATCGCTAAATTTTATTGAGAATTTTACTATCTATAAGCACGATGAACCTGGATTTGGCTCTCCTAAATGAGGTTGACAATTTATTCGTAGTCTTTACCGATCGAGATCAAGTTTTTATATCCTATTCGAATTCAAACCCGATACCTTCTGAATCTCCATATATTATATGCAGCTTCAGAAAATTATTTAATTCTTAAAAACTCCATTCTGGATCCTTTAACCAAATTGGTCATTTCTTAAAATGTAAGGATGACCTTCGGCGTTCATTTCAATGGAAAAATGGCTGGGAAAAAGAATTTACATCAAATTTAGTAAACTATTTTTGCCATTCTTTGCTGATAGTTGTGTCGGTACTGGTAAAAAAATGAAAAGAAATTCTGATGGTGTACCAAGTAAAGATGCGCATTAGAAAGTAAAATTTACCTAAAAATGTCTAATAGACATTTAAAAGTAAAATTTACCTTAAAATCTTTAATGCTTCGTGGGAAACACAAAAAATGATGAATTTTACTGAAAGGATGAAATCCTAAAAAATACCCATGTAAATGAAATTTGATGATTTCCATGGTACTTAAGCAAATAATATTCCTCCAACTAGGCGGTTCATAAATCCAATAAAAATTTTATTTCACAAATGTTCGAATCATCCAATAATTCACTCACATCTCATAAAGTAATGTACCACTTATATAAAGTAGTGTACCTATATACAAACCCAGACACACACAAAAACATAAACCAATTTTAATTAAAACATAATGTTTATTACATAAAATTCATAAAAACAAACGCAACACTATAATATGAAAAGTGTTTGCAACATGAAAATGTACTTGGTTCAAAACCGCTCCATTAATATTATTACATAAAATAACATAAAAATTCAAGCATAGAACTGCAACGAAAAACTAAAGTTGTTAAATGAACATTTATAGTAGTTTTTTTTTTGTTATTTTGCGGTTGAAAAGTGTTTTAAAATAGTTTTAATGAAACTACAGTTTAATGTATTGTTGTACGCTATTTATGTCACACTACAAAATTACATTGCTGGTCATTTCAAAATGAATTTTTATTTTTTATTTTTACATTCGACTATTATATAAAATGTTTGGTGAGTACGGAATGTATATTGGGGGTTAAGCTCTAGTTACTCGAGAGTAAATACGTATACCAGTAAATTAATTTCATTTGGTTTTAATTTACAAAATAATTGTAATACACAAGCTACATTTAACTTTATGACAGTTCTTATGTATTAAGCCAATAAACCATAGTTTTGGTCTGCTAATCTGATTTATAATTCATCCAACTGCACTAGCCCCAGTTGTCAGGTGGTTCTCTCATGTATTGTAAAGCACATATAAATGAATACGATATTCTTTTAAGATCACTACAGTAAGTATTCTACGTTGGTCGTAGGAGGCCACTAAAGGTAACACTCCTAATTGAATATCAACATTTAAAAAGGATACCGTTTAAGATTCTGTTTTACTTAAATCAATATCCAACATTTTGTAACGATTTCTTTAGAATTAAACCTAGAGACATCTGTGAAGTAGCATTAGTACTAGGAAAAATAAAGCATATATATGATTTATAAAAAAGCCTAGTGGTATCTCGAAAAAGTTGAAACCTGAGCAACTGCAGTTGGGAGAAAGCTAACTTTCTTTGGTGGTTGCTGGCTTTGGGTGGGTAGCGGTGATGAATTGCTTAATGTCTGATTGGTTGTGGTGAAAGTCATAGTTATGGTTGTTAACAGTGGAACTGCGGTGGGTATTTATAATAATATAATAATATAATAATATAATAATATAATAATATAATAATATAATAATATAATAATATAATAATATAATAATATAATAATATAATAATATAATAATATAATAATATAATAATATAATAATATAATAATATAATAATATAATAATATAATAATATAATAATATAATAATATAATAATATAATAATATAATAATATAATAATATAATAATATAATAATATAATAATATAATAATATAATAATATAATAATATAATAATATAATAATATAATAATATAATAATATAATAATATAATAATATAATAATATAATAATATAATAATATAATAATATAATAATATAATAATATAATAATATAATAATATAATAATATAATAATATAATAATATAATAATATAATAATATAATAATATAATAATATAATAATATAATAATATAATAATATAATAATATAATAATATAATAATATAATAATATAATAATATAATAATATAATAATATAATAATATAATAATATAATAATATAATAATATAATAATATAATAATATAATAATATAATAATATAATAATATAATAATATAATAATATAATAATATAATAATATAATAATATAATAATATAATAATATAATAATATAATAATATAATAATATAATAATATAATAATATAATAATATAATAATATAATAATATAATAATATAATAATATAATAATATTTTTTTCCTTGCCCAAACTGGCTAGCACTGAGACCAGAAAGATCTTTTATGCTATTGGGATTTGTTAGTCCAGGAGCTTCTCCACCTTCCTAATAAAGGCGAGAATGCTGCCTTTAGGGGCCAATCCAAATTTTTGGGGGCCAAATACCTCTCTCCAAAATGAAGCCACCTCAGTGTGCACTGAGCAACTCACTTACATAGTATGTGTTCTGCAGTTTCTATCTCTTCCAAACAGAGTCGACACTCCGTCTCTTTGGACAGGTTCAATTTGTTTAAATGATATCTCAGGTTGCAGTAACATAAAAGAAATTTCACTAGCTTCCTAATATTTCCTTTGCTTAAATTGACAGTCAAGTCTTTATGATGAAATGGGCTGTTAAAAAATTTGGCCTGTTTCAGGCCGGGTATACAGTTCCAATAGTCTAAGCACTTCATTTTACCCACTTACTAATTGTGTAGGCTAATGAGGCCCATGGGATGCCACAGAACGTTTCAAGGCCAATTAGTGTAGCTGACCAGGTGGAGCCTGCCCACGCAAGTTCGTTGGTTATCTCATTTCCTGTGATACCCCTGTGACCAGGTACCCACCACAACCTAACTTTGTTATGACAAGAGAGAGATTGTAGCAATGTATAACAGCTTTCAACCGACTTAAAATCCAGGCAGTTAGAAGCCAGTACTTTCAAGTGCTTGGCTGTTCGAGAAAATTTAGATAGAGGCACCTCTAAGACCTTTAGTTATAATAGTTGAGACGCAGGTTTCCATGGCATGAATTTTGGTTACAAAAACACTGGGATAAGTTCCCAGGGATTTCGATAGTTTTTAATTTCGCCCAAAGACACCAATGCTTACTTCACTATCTATTTTTGATCGATCCGTGAACCAAACTAAGCCGCTAGGTTCCATAAGAGGTTCACAAGTATCCGGGACTGTTCTATCAAAGACTGTGACCCCGAAACTTTGCCAAATCAAAGTTCTTTGGGCGTCACGTCCGGCACTCTAAAGAACATTTCTATGTCTATAAATTTATTTAAAATATCCAAATGACCCATATGATCATCATGACTATATTGATTCACCAGCTGTGATCAAGTTGCACAAGGAGCTGCTAATTTTTTGACGTAAATATGAAGTAGAGTAAGTCCGATGAGGGCTTCATTGCCGCTGTAGGACAGGTGCTCATAGCACCTGTGATTCCGAGACATGGTAGCCTCTGCAATGAGGTAAGCTTGTTTGTAACATTTTTTTGCTGTACCTTAAGCCACCAAGCTATAGACCCATAGGTTTCAATTTGCCTCACTATCATGATGTATATCCAGTAAATCATTTTTGAGCTGAGGCCCCAAGTCCTGCCAAACATATGCCTACAGACCCACATGGATCTGACCACGCGTTCGGTAATTAATTTGTTATGAAGTTCCAATCCACATTATTATCTAGGATAACACCCAGATATTTGACTTCATTGGAGTATCTGATATTAATATCATTTAGACTAACAGAACCAAAGTTTAAGTCAGGTCTTTTGGTAAACGGTACCAGAACTGTATTGTTAGGGTTTATCGAAGAAGCTTTCTTTAGTGCACCAATTCGAAATAACAAGCAAGGCCTATTGCATGCTGGCAGACATCGTACATTCATGCCCACCAGAGACTATGATAACCAGATCGTCCGCATTACCAATGGCGTTATAACCGAATAGATGTAGCTCATCAAGTAACTCGTCGATCAAGAGTGACCACAGCAAAGGTGACAGGAGACCTCCTTGTGGGCATGCCTTTACATCCGTAACCATGACTGACTCATTACCTAGTTTCGATGTAATCTTCCTAATAGCCAACATGGAACCAATCCAGTGGTAAGTCGGATTATTAATACCACTACGCCTTATTGCCCTAGCAATTAAGTCGTATCCAGTATTGTCGAAAGCTTCCTCAATATCTAAAAAAGAACACAGTGCAAGTTCTTTCTAGCGGTAAGCCGCTTCAACCTTAGTAACAAGTAGATGCAGCGCCCTCTCTTTGGATTTACCTTTTCTGTAGGCAAAGTGATTAGGATTCAGGGGTCTGGTTACAATTAACCAGTCTCTGATATGAAAATTTACCAGTCGTTCCATAGTTTTTAGAATAAATGATGTAAGACTGATAGGTCGATAGGACTTCACTTGGCCGATTGCCAAGCTTTGGGGTAAAAACCACATTGACTTGGCTCCAAGTCTGTGATATGTGACCCAAATTGAAGCTAGTTCTAAATAGGGCTACCAGAGCAAGGGTAATCAAATCCAATTTCCTTTGGTGAAGGACTGGCAAGATTCCATCCAACCTGGAGCCTTGAACGACTTAATGGCCCATTTGATTTTTTCCGGAGTAAAAAGGCTACCGGATAAGCTATTAATTTAACCCACATTTGCACCCATATATGTACCAAATATAGGGTTAGTAATTTTATTTGTATCGCAAACAGTACTGCTCGGAAAGTGCACTTGAAGCAAGGTTTCGAGTGACTCTTTGTGACCTGATGTTTAGTTACCATCGGATTTCAGAAGAAGCCCAATCTCGTTAGACTGGTATTCGATATTACCACAGTTTTCCCTCCACGTAAGGCATTTTGACCGCCTCAGTTCAGTATTGTAATTTGTAAGGGTCTATATTTATTCCACTCATTGGAATACTTTGCCCAATTAAATAAATTACTAACCTTCTCAAGTTTAACCAACGTCACATTCCACCATGGAACTTTGCGATTAACCGCAACGTTACGCGCCACACAGTTACTTCTGCAAGAAGATTGGAGCAAATCATTTAACAAACAAGCTGCAGTATCTAGGTCAATAATTGAACTCAAAGATTTTGGCAGCATGTCCGTTTTGATGAATAAATTATCACTGTAGGTCTTCCAGTCTGTAAAACAAGGGATACGACGCTCTGCATGATCACTCCCGGTATATCGAACTTGATGTGCATGTGGTCTGACGAAGAAGTTTCATTTGATACATGCCAGTTTGCGACAGACTTGGAAATGAACTGACTCGACAGAGTGAGGTCCAAAACCTCTTGCCGAATCATGTTAATGAAAGTAGGGCTAGATCTTTTATTTAAAATGTCTATATGACTGCTCATAAGATAATTTAAAAGGGACTCGCGTTTACTATTTGTGTTGCTGCTACCTCAAATGATATGATGCACGTTTGCATCGCAGCCTATGACAAATTGTTTGTTTTTTAGGTTGCAGTAATCTAACAAATCTTGTACAACTACAGGTGGAAGACTTACCGAGGCACCAGGGAAGTACACAGAGGCACATACTATCTTCTGCACTCCATTTCCAGTCGGTACTTCCAGGATTACTGAAACCAAATCCTTAATAATAAACTCTGGAATTGGAAGAACGTTAATATTAGATGAAACAAATATTGCTGTACGGGGAACTGATTCCCTGCGATTATAAACTAACTTACATGACTTAAAGTGGAGGCTCTGATTTTTCCTCCACTAACTCAAGGTTTTTGAATGAGACTAAGGGTTAAATGTTGTTGAACAAACCTATTGCAAAAGGTATCTGAAGCTCCTTTTGCGTGATGCAGGTTTGCTTGTACCAACCCAAATAGTACCAGCCATACTTATTAAGGTAAGGAGCTGTTCGCTCCTGGTTGTTTCACCGCTGACTGCTTACCAGCCGATGGATTCGCGGGATGGGGTGTGTTATTGTCACGTTTCCTTGTAACCCATAGAGCGCTTCTAGGCTTGATTCTCGAGGTTGGTGCCGTTGACTTGGCTTGTCTACCCTGGACAGCTCTTTGTATAGTCACCCTATTTGTTTTTACCAGTGCCCAATTTGGAGTCACGGAGAGATCCAATAATCGGTCTCCCGACGAAGAGGCAGCGGGGACATAATGCTCTACAGCGCTACTGCTCTGAGCTGCCCACTCGTCTTTTGTAACTCCTTCTAAGGCTGGTAAGCAACTTTCCTTGTTGGTGCTGACTCCAGTAGTTTGGTTGGTGGAGGGGATCACTCTTTAAAATGAGTCTAATGTGGCCGAAGTGGTATGCCACATTCCCCTTGGAGTCACACAGTGTTTTCATCGAAGTATCTCCTATGGCCATAACCAAATGAACGAGTGCGCCAGTTGTCGTCCTTTGGAGAATCTTTCATGAATTAGCCGCGAGACCATTGTTCTGCGTGGCCATGGAGGCGAGAATTTCCTCGCTAGACAAGCGAAGGCTTTGTGGAAAAAACCCCCTAACTATAATAGGCCGAGGAAAATCTTCGTCTTCCACCAAAGTTATGCTTAGACCACATTTTGATTTTAGCCTATCAAAATTGTTCCTCATACATCCCACTGTGGAATGATTGAAACAAATGAAGAAAAACCATCCTGTTCTCCGAAAGGAACCAAGGAATTGAGGCTGATGGGTTGGACCTTGCATCTCAACAATAAGGTCAATGACACACTCTTGTATGTTTGCAATTTGCTTCATGCTAAGAGGGTTCCCACTGAGATCATCCGGTAAGATGCCTAGTCTAACACTTTTTGCTACTTGGCTGAAAGAGGCTTTGACCGGAGAAGGTTCACTTTTAGTTTTTTTTGCAGTTCGTTTAAAGGATTCCAAAGCAACCTCAAACGACCTCTTGCGCTTACCATCAGATCTACTGTCTAGGGTAGTTGCAACAAGTTTTAGGGGTGCTTTGACAGGGAGCATAGACTTAGTAGTGGCTAAAACTTCCTCTCTAGTTTTGCCTTTCTTGAGCCCCTTTTTAAAATTCCTTCTTTCGAAGGAGTTGAACTTCAACCATTCACCGGTTTTTTCATGCTGATGTTATAACTGGTAGACAAAGCTACTTTCAGATAGCTATGTGGCATGATATCAAGTGCATTCTATTACTATACTATTATATACAATAAAATAACACAACTATGAAGACTGTACAAAAAGCCAAACCACAATATTTATCGAACCAAATGTGTAGGATATCCAAAAATCTAAATTTTATAACTCAACAAAACCACATACACGAAAGTAAAATAAAAGACGAAAAACTAGACTATCAAAATTTTCTACATGCATCCTAAATACAACAACAAAATGTTAGAAATTATGTTTTATGTTTGTTGGTTTCGAATCGACGATAGATTCATGTATGTAAACTTCGAATTTGTAGTTTTTTAATGAATCGATGAGCAACAATTGTATTGCACTTCCCAAACAAGTGCTTACAAAAGTACGATAGAGATATTGAATTATTATATTATTTTGACTATTACTATACTCCGTCATATTTACAGTTATGTTTGCATGATGGTTGCATGATAAGTATCCGGATTTGGCAAGAGATGGTGCCACTTTCATAATTCATTGAAATTAATTTTATTCTAATAAGGTACCGTCTCGACTAAATTTAAACCAAGATTTTTATTTGCTTGCTCGAGGCCATGTACTTAACATCCGACTCTCACGTATGTCGAGATATAAAATTGAAAATATAAATCGGATACGACATTTCTAAAAGTAATGGTAAACTATAGTTTTTGGTTAGCATCTGTTGACAATTAAAGTTAGATTTTATTGTATTTCTGTTGTTAACATTTTTAATTGGAAAATTATAATTATTTCATATCAATAAGTTTATTGTCCAAATCATATATGTACGTATGTGCATTTTTGAATATGCTGCTCATATGTCATCAATTTGGGAAAAATCGTAATATTTGCAAAGGGGAAAATTATTTTAAGGAAAAACTACTTTATAGTTGAAAGGATTAACAGTTATTTAAAAGATGATAGTTTGAATGATCTGTGAACAAGTTTAATAGGGCAGTAAGGATTAGATTAATCCACTTGATTTCTGTTCAAAAGCATAAACATTTTAGTTGATATGTGGGTTTACGGCTGTATTCTCCATCGCTATAGTCAGTATTTATAATCCGCTTTTAATTATTTCAGATTTACCAAACAAAAAGTTCTGGATTATTTGCTTCGTCTAAACGTTAGTAAGGAAGCAGGTCATGATGGTTTCCGAAGATCATTTTTAAATGCACTGTTAAGAGTTTCCACGCAGTAACGTTCATGTTTAATGAAAGCACCCTTCGTTGCAGTTTTTGTTGTTTTTGATGTTTCGTGTACCATCTGGGTAGTCACATTGACCCAACATTACAGTGTCTATGCCATTACAATACCAATATCTGGTTGAATTGGAATTTAATTTTTAATAATTTAAATTGATTGCTATCCTATTGTATGTATTATGGGCGGATTACAAATTTTTACAACATAAAATAACTTCCAGCAATTAACAATTTCAAAAACAAATTAACAGTGACTAATTTAAAATAATTGTATAATAAAATGCCTCTGGGGTATCATTTTTACAATACAAATAACCGTAATTATAGTTAATTTTATTTTATAACTGTTATTACTGTAATATTGCATTTATTAGTTCATTAAAGTTTTTATAACTTTTTTATTTACAGTACCTAACCATAAAAGTTATATTGCAAAGAAAACAACATCAAAAAACGATTGTGCGGTCTATCAAATATTGCAACTACCTTCAAGCATACATCGAAAATTTACAAAAATCCGAGTGTTTTCAAAGTTTAGTAGTGGGACAGGGATAATCCGCGATTTTACAATTATCCTAAGTACAAAGAGGTCCAAGATAACGATAAACTTGATATTGAGTTGATTTTGTGTTGAGTCATTCTTGCCTTTAACAGCAATTGTGATCAACTTGATTCTTGGCAACATGGCAATTTTGCTGGTTTCTGACCTATCACGCCATTTTCTGCGACTATCACGTTGGACCACTATTGACAGGCCATATTTCATAATTCTTATCAATTTCGTTTTAAATATTTACTTAGATAGGATGTCATTTGTTTCGTAAGGATACTAACGGTATTAAAATTGCTTTATTAGCAGATTTGGCAATATTTTCTTGTCTCAATCGGTCATCCAATATCTTTTTAAACATATCATCAGTTAATAAGATCTTCATCCAGACTATCAGTGTTTGTAAATCTTTCTTACCAAGTTCAAGCAACCACTTACTGAATTTGTAGAATTTTACCCATTGAACAGTTATGTGATGTTTCTATAATAGCAGCTGGTTGAGCATGTAGGATCGCAGGAAGTGTTTATTTAAAGTCTCTTCCGATAACCATAACGTTTCCTTCAAATATTGTTCCATTCTTTGGGTTGATGGTTACATATTTTCATAAACGATGCATACTATGTTTTGCATAGCTTGATGTCATAGTGGATTCAATAAAAAATCATTTTGCAATAAAGGAACCCCAACATTGCACAGCTTTCGTTACTGCGTTATTGATTTTACGATGGTAAATTTGCATATGGAACTGTTGGTTCAATATTCAGTAAATAGCTTTGCAAATAAATCCAAATAATTCTGCACGTCTCGAAGGGCAAACACAAAAATTTCACAGACATTGCTTTGCTCATTCGATTTTCATGTTGAGCATAATCTTTATAAAGATACCAAATATTTTTTCCAAAGCTTCTCAAGCGCAGCTGGTAAGGCATATTAAAATTGTTGTAGGGTACCGCATATGGGTGGTATATGAGATAAACGCTATGAGTATATGAGATAAGCCGTCGATTTTAACAGTTGGAAAGATTTAGTCACCATAGGCTCAAGATACGAATCCTTTCCAAAAACTGTGACTATACGGTGAGAAAAGATATTTTATAGCGAATGCAGAGAAATTTCGCACCAATCACTGATTGCCTTATGAAGTTGACCAATTTATATCTGAAAGTGTAACCACCATTCGATGAAGGTTATAAGGTGTACATTCTTTAAAAAAATATCCTGCCTAATTACCGACTACAATTGACAGTCGTAACTTGAAAAGTTGTGCAAAAATATGGACGAGGCCAGATTGATGAATTCAAGACAACATCACTTTCTCCAACGATAATTTCAACCAACATTAGCTGTAAACAGGTAAACAGGTGGCATCTATGGTGACCGTCAATCGGGATGATATTGACTGTGTAAATATTGTCGAGCATACTGATAAAATGAAAATGGCTCACAATAAATGACACTGAACAAAATTTTAAACACATTTTTGATCACCCTACCTGATCAACATGGTTGTCTGATGGAACACCAAATTGACACAGAAGATGATAGTCTGGTTAAAATAAAGACTCGACCTATTTATCTTTAAGTTCAAAAAGATGTGAGCGCCGAATTGGATCGTATGTAAAGATTGAGAGTAATGAGACATCCTATTGTTTGCGTATGGAAACCTTTCGCAAAAAATTAGGCCTTATCTAGATGCACAAAAGCTGAATGAAGGAACGTTACAATTTACCATATAATTAGGATGAAGCTTTCTGCCAAATCGAATTAAATGCTAGTAGTTAACCGAAAACTACTTTTATTGTACCCGGAAAGAAGCTTTATAGTTTAAGCTTTGCTAGTTGATGGACAAGATTTTCAGAGTAGATTTGGAACCGTGGGTATTGGCATAGTATAAATGCATATAGTACTAATAAATATATGACATTTAGGCGAATCTACATACACAAATATTTTGACTATATTAAAACGATACCAGCAGCGACATCTAGCAAGTCATCGATTTAACATACCATGGTAGTACTAAGTGTATTTATACTATGGTATTGGTTAATATTTATGATCTAATAGTGATGTCCCGTTTGACGAAAAAGTTTGGCAGTGAAAGAGTAATATCATATATATGAGTCAAAAATTTACATCAACCCAACAATATATCCGGCCACAGAGTGTGAATGTTGGGCATTAGTGTTGGCCATCTAAAAAATAGGCCTTATATTTATGGGGTGAAATTTAAAGACTGTGCTTCTCTCGTATTGCTGCGTAGTCTGAAAGATCCTGCATCGAGGTTGGCTCGCTGGTCAATGCGTCTTCAGGGGTCTGACTTGGAATTCCAGCTCAGAAAAGATAAATTTAATGTAGTCCCTGATGTATTAGGTCGTGCTATTGAGTGCATTGAAGTTGATGTTGAGGTTCCAAAGGATCCAGCATACCAGAATAACAGAAAGGTTGTATTAAATTTTCCAAGTAAGTAACCCGACTTTCGTATTCAAGAAGGTTAAAGAGAAAAAATATTTAAATAATAACTACGAAAGCACTTTGGCTGCACATTTTGGAGTTTCAAAACGCTCCGAAGACTTTAGGAGAAGAAGTATTGGCCGAAAATGGCTGGTGTTGTGCGAAATTATGTCAAGGTTTGAGAAAAATATCAACTTAATAAGCCAAAGGGGAGAGCCACGTTTTCAAACTCGTCCAAGGGAAAGCCTTTAATTGTATGGGAGCCGTAGTATCGATCTAAAGTCGGAAACAAATATTTTTAAGTAGGTTTTAATTGAAGGTTTCAGCAAATTGGTTCTGCTAAAGCCGATTAGGAGAGCTGAAACGGTATCACTAAATCAATACTTGAAGAAGAGTTTTTTTCTAGTGTTTGGCAAACCATCTTATATAACAGTCAATAGCAGCCAATTCACGTCGAAAAAATGTAAGGTTTTTCTGCAAAAATGTCAGGTAAAACATTGGCTTAATTCGTGTTTCCACTTACAGGCAAACCAAGCAGAGAGAGTTACTCTTTTGTGGTACTCGTAAAAAGTTCTTTTTTGCTACGGCAATAACTTACATTTGAACTTGTTTTGCACTCTGAGAATACAGTATACAATTTTACGAAAATTTTCTTAAAACCTGCTTCAAACTAGGATCCAGAATCCATCTTTATTTTGAAATATAACTGCAACTTCATTTATCCGTTGTGTTAGCGATAGAAGGCTTTCTACCGAATCACAATGGATGTGTCCTTTTCCATCTAGAATTTCTGCCCTATATTCTAGTGCAATACGGTCTATATCCTAAAAATAGTTCTCATCGAAAAAATTTGAACAGTTGGCCAATCCGGATATAATCTTCCTTCGTAGTCACTTACAATTTTTTCAATCAGAGAAGTGATTCTCTCCGATATTATGTAAGATAGTAATTTGTATGCTGTACAAAGGAGAGTTTTGTCGGAATAATAAGGTCAAAACGATAGTTTCACAAAGTATTCCCTCCAAATATCAAGACCTCAGAATTAATGCAATCAACCCCAGTGGAACCGTTTTTTAGTCGCTGCATGACCTCCATTGAATATGTATTTGACCACTTTTGAACACCACATTTGACACCTTTTGAACATTGAGTAAAACAGAGAAATGCTTCTTCCAAGAGTGGAACACTGCGTCATTGTTAGCACTGAGGTTCCATTCTAGTCTCGAAAGGTGATAGACTTTGGTCTAAAGGTATGGTGCAGTCCGGTGATCTTTTTAAAGAAGCTATGAAAACTGTGCTCATTGCTGAGTTGTTGTACTCTTAACACTTTAGCCTTCCACCATCTACTGTTTTTCCGTCTACAAATTCGCTTGGAGGTTCTCCTAGCAAGGACTGCTTTGTTTTTCCATGAGATTTTTCATAAGTATTTCCATTTCTTTGGTTGGCTTTATTATGTTGCTCGAAAGCAAGAAGACCTACTCGCTTACATCATTTATTTGTTTGAAATCAAACGATTCGATCGGATTTTTTTTTACTTATTTTGGACGTGAAAACTTTTTCATTAATATGAAAATCAATGATAGAACAACTTCATGTTATACATATATAGTACAGAAAATCCAAATAAAATATTTTTCGTTTGAAAAAGTTTCATTTTTTGTATGCTACAAAAAATTTTGGGGAAAATTTTTGTGGAAAAATTAAGTTTAATGTAAAATAAAACGTTTGGTGGACTTCATCATATATAGTATTTTATTGAAGTTTTTCAAGCACAATATTCCATTTTTCCGGCATGAAAAATTAATTTGCAACATATCAATTATTTGTAACCTGTAAATGTATCAATTATTTATTCCGGAAAATGATATTTTTTTTAGGGGAATAAATCAATAACATGAAGGATACAAGCAAGTGATTTCCATAAATCACTTTTACGGGCAATACATTTTTTCGGGATTTTTTTAAATAACAAGGAAATAATTTTATTATATTATGGATCATTTTCCATTCGGGGAAGGTTGAAGCCAAAATCGAGTGTGTTCTAAATTCGAATCTAAATTATTTAATCTGCTCCATTTTTTGATTATTTGAGTCATTGTTATTAGGATGGCAATGAATCAGCAAATCCTTCGTAAAAGGAGGTCCACTGCCAGCATTTTTAAAATCGGTGGCTACCTCGATACTTTGCCGCTGATTATATCGTCTTTTATCGGATTTACGGTCTTGAACAATAGCCATTGAATCCTTTGGTGACACCATTGAGTGCCGCATTATTATTGCTTTCTTTATTACTATTTCATAAAGTATTTTACGTGACTCTGCCAAATAATGTGGTATGAAAATATACCTAAATCTTTAATGATATCTGAATTACATTCCACATTTGATAAAATATTCATTTTTCACTCTCATCCGACTATTCCGAGACTCATTTCGTCTCATACGACTCTAAAATATATAATTGCATAAGCCTTCGTGGATCTTCATTAGTAGCAGATGTATATATCCAGTCCTATACAGTATATATGGATGTATATACCAGTCCTAAATTTGCCATTTAATTCGATATTATTTGTTCAATAACAGATGCCCTTGTGACAGCACTGAGTAAACAAAACAGCTAGCCGCACTGCTGCTAAATTTTTAGAGTAAAAAAATCTGCATATAATGGTCATGGTACCGCAGTTACTAAAAATAATATTATTTTCATTAAAATTATCATTTAGAAAAGCTTCCTGGAACTTCGGTTATTTTCTCAAAACGTTTAGGTAGAAATGTTGTAAAAAATTAGGATTGATTTTAAGATACCAAGAATATTAAGGTAATTCGAAAATGTATGGTAAGTCGAAAATGTATGTTCATAAAAATTAAACAATGATGTCAAAACGACGTTTTAAGGCCAAACATTTATAAATTGTCTTACAATAATCAAAATCCTTGACCCAATTTCAAGTTAAATTAAATCCATGTGAATTTATCCTACATTCACATGTGCATACAGAATTATAAATTGTATGTCATTTAACATGGTATGGTACATAATTTAAATGCTAAGATGTTATTCATTGATTAGTCCTCAATACTGAAGAAGTGGCAACAAAAAAATGGTATATCGAAGAATTCGAGTCATATTTTCAATGAAGCAGAGAATCCACAATTCAAATAAGATAAATTGAAAATTTATTCAAATTTTATTCTTCCACATTTTGAAAGGATATATATATATATATATATATATATATATATATATATATATATATATATATATATATATATATATATATATCGTCCATATACACAATAATCGAGATAAGGGTTGTGATATATGCTTGTGACAAATATGAATGTTTTACATACAGTGAATATTTATCATGAGAATTGAACTGTAAATAATCTTTAAGATTTATGGATACCATGTAACCAAATATTGATTTATAAGTTTTTTTCTTTGTCCATAAACATTTTATAAAAATGCAAGGTAGGCTTGGTTTAGGTGATTTATATACCTCAGTATACTAATATTAAGACAGAACATAAACTCTTGTCAAACGTTGCCTTGTTTTTGTAAAATTTATTGATTCTCTAAAGTCAATTAATATAGGTGTACAAGAAACCAAACAGGTGCTCGCAGTCACCCCTTATAATGTGGAATCACCCCTTATTATGTGGAATGACGATTATGTCAACTGTAAAATGGAAAATGCATGGTATGTTTGGCAAACTGAACCATAATTTTTAATATACATTTGCACAATTGGTGATTGTTGCTCTGGCGTAAGGCAATGGTCAAATGGCAAATATCTTTATAAATAATTTTTGAGCACGCAAATCATACAAAGAGTTATTTTTTCCGTTGCACGCTTATTTCATTTAACTCTTTTTTAAATCAAATGTTTACCTTTTGCATCATGCAAAGGACACTTTTTTCCTTTTTGAACCTGAAAATACAGAGCCCAGTTTTTTTAAAACAAAAAAATACCATAAATAAATTACAATATCGGATGCTGATTCCCATTTCCTATCTAGAGCCAAACACAAATTTTCCAACTGTTATAAAATGTATAACATTTATTTTTGCTATATAGTTTTTACTCTTCCGTGAAAAACAGGATGTAAACGTAATTAATGAGGTTAAGAAAAAAAAAACAAAAATTAAAAATGGGAAATTAAATAATAAATTTAGGTGATAAAATATTTTATAATCCATAAGAAATACGGTAACGTTTTATATGCGGGTAATAAAATCATTCAATTGAAAATTTATAATCCTACGTAATTGATACAAATTTGCTTTGGCACAGAATCAAATGTATAAAACTGTTTAATAGGTTTTTCGCCTACCTAGGCCATTAATTATATGATTTTTGTTCGTAGTAAAATGCTTTTGTTTTACTTTTATTACTTATGTTGAAATAATTTTCTATTACATTAAATTTACATAAACTGCATCATTAATAAACCAACAATCAATGAACGGGCAACAGAGTCAATTATGCAAATGGTCTCTAGTTGGAATGCAGACAGCCTGAATTATCGCAACTATAAATAAAGCTTGTTTACGAAAGTGAACATCAATTTAAATGGTTGCTTTAACGAACAGTCGTGTAAAGTCTAAAGTCTAAAGTCTAAAGTCTAAAGTCTAAAGTCTAAAGTCTAAAGTCTAAAGTCTAAAGTCTAAAGTCTAAAGTCTAAAGTCTAAAGTCTAAAGTCTAAAGTCTAAAGTCTAAAGTCTAAAGTCTAAAGTCTAAAGTCTAAAGTCTAAAGTCTAAAGTCTAAAGTCTAAAGTCTAAAGTCTAAAGTCTAAAGTCTAAAGTCTAAAGTCTAAAGTCTAAAGTCTAAAGTCTAAAGTCTTAAGTCTAAAGTCTAAAGTCTAAAGTCTAAAGTCTAAAGTCTAAAGTCTAAAGTCTAAAGTCTAAAGTCTAAAGTCTAAAGTCTAAAGTCTAAAGTCTAAAGTCTAAAGTCTAAAGTCTAAAGTCTAAAGTCTAAAGTCTAAAGTCTAAAGTCTAAAGTCTAAAGTCTAAAGTCTAAAGTCTAAAGTCTAAAGTCTAAAGTCTAAAGTCTAAAGTCTAAAGTCTAAAGTCTAAAGTCTAAAGTCTAAAGTCTAAAGTCTAAAGTCTAAAGTCTAAAGTCTAAAGTCTAAAGTCTAAAGTCTAAAGTCTAAAGTCTAAAGTCTAAAGTCTAAAGTCTAAAGTCTAAAGTCTAAAGTCTAAAGTCTAAAGTCTAAAGTCTAAAGTCTAAAGTCTAAAGTCTAAAGTCTAAAGTCTAAAGTCTAAAGTCTAAAGTCTAAAGTCTAAAGTCTAAAGTCTAAAGTCTAAAGTCTAAAGTCTAAAGTCTAAAGTCTAAAGTCTAAAGTCTAAAGTCTAAAGTCTAAAGTCTAAAGTCTAAAGTCTAAAGTCTAAAGTCTAAAGTCTAAAGTCTAAAGTCTAAAGTCTAAAGTCTAAAGTCTAAAGTCTAAAGTCTAAAGTCTAAAGTCTAAAGTCTAAAGTCTAAAGTCTAAAGTCTAAAGTCTAAAGTCTAAAGTCTAAAGTCTAAAGTCTAAAGTCTAAAGTCTAAAGTCTAAAGTCTAAAGTCTAAAGTCTAAAGTCTAAAGTCTAAAGTCTAAAGTCTAAAGTCTAAAGTCTTAAGTCTTAAGTCTAAAGTCTAAAGTCTAAAGTCTAAAGTCTAAAGTCTAAAGTCTAAAGTCTAAAATCTAAAGTCTAAAGTCTAAAGTCTAAAGTCTAAAGTCTAAAGTCTAAAGTCTAAAGTCTAAAGTCTAAAGTCTAAAGTCTAAAGTCTAAAGTCTAAAGTCTAAGGTCTAAAGTCTAAAGTCTAAAGTCTAAAGTCTAAAGTCTAAAGTCTAAAGTCTAAAGTCTAAAGTCTAAAGTCTAAAGTCTAAAGTCTAAAGTCTAAAGTCTAAAGTCTAAAGTCTAAAGTCTAAAGTCTAAAGTCTAAAGTCTAAAGTCTAAAGTCTAAAGTCTAAAGTCTAAAGTCTAAAGTCTAAAGTCTAAAGTCTAAAGTCTAAAGTCTAAAGTCTAAAGTCTAAAGTCTAAAGTCTAAAGTCTAAAGTCTAAAGTCTAAAGTCTAAAGTCTAAAGTCTAAAGTCTAAAGTCTAAAGTCTAAAGTCTAAAGTCTAAAGTCTAAAGTCTAAAGTCTAAAGTCTAAAGTCTAAAGTCTAAAGTCTAAAGTCTAAAGTCTAAAGTCTAAAGTCTAAAGTCTAAAGTCTAAAGTCTAAAGTCTAAAGTCTAAAGTCTAAAGTCTAAAGTCTAAAGTCTAAAGTCTAAAGTCTAAAGTCTAAAGTCTAAAGTCTAAAGTCTAAAGTCTAAAGTCTAAAGTCTAAAGTCTAAAGTCTAAAGTCTAAAGTCTAAAGTCTAAAGTCTAAAGTCTAAAGTCTAAAGTCTAAAGTCTAAAGTCTAAAGTCTAAAGTCTAAAGTCTAAAGTCTAAAGTCTAAAGTCTAAAGTCTAAAGTCTAAAGTCTAAAGTCTAAAGTCTAAAGTCTAAAGTCTAAAGTCTAAAGTCTAAAGTCTAAAGTCTTAAGTCTAAAGTCTTAAGTCTTAAGTCTAAAGTCTTAAGTCTAAAGTCTAAAGTCTAAAGTCTTAAGTCTTAAGTTTTAAGTCTTAAGCCATAAGCCTTAAGCCTGAAGTCTTAAGTTTTAAGTTTTAAGTTTTAAGTCTTAAGTCTTAAGTCTTAAGTCTTAAGTCTTAAGTCTTAAGTCTTAAGTCTTAAGTCTTAAGTCTTAAGTCTTAAGTCTTAAGTCTTAAGTCTTAAGTCTTAAGTCTAAAGTCTAAAGTCTTAAGTCTTAAGTTTTAAGTCTTAAGCCTTAAGCCTTAAGCCTGAAGTCTTAAGTTTTAAGTTTTAAGTCTTAAGTCTTAAGTCTTAAGTCTTAAGTCTTAAGTCTTAAGTCTTAAGTCTTAAGTCTTAAGTCTTAAGTCTTAAGTCTTAAGTCTTAAGTCTTAAGTCTTAAGTCTTAAGTCTTAAGTCTTAAGTCTTAAGTCTTAAGTCTTAAGTCTTAAGTCTTAAGTCTTAAGTCTTAAGTCTTAAGTCTTAAGTCTTAAGTCTTAAGTCTTAAGCCTTAAGTCTTAAGTCTTAAGTCTTAAGTCTTAAGTCTTAAGTCTTAAGTCTTAAGTCTTAAGTCTTAAGTCTTAAGTCTTAAGTCTTAAGTCTTAAGTCTTAAGTCTTAAGTCTTAAGTCTTAAGTCTTAAGTCTTAAGTCTTAAGTCTTAAGTCTTAAGTCTTAAGTCTTAAGTCTTAAGTCTTAAGTCTTAAGTCTTAAGTCTTAAGTCTTAAGTCTTAAGTCTTAAGTCTTAAGTCTTAAGTCTTAAGTCTTAAGTCTTAAGTCTTAAGTCTTAAGTCTTAAGTCTTAAGTCTTAAGTCTTAAGTCTTAAGTCTTAAGTCTTAAGTCTTAAGTCTTAAGTCTTAAGTCTTAAGTCTTAAGTCTTAAGTCTTAAGTCTTAAGTCTTAAGTCTTAAGTCTCAAGGCTTAAGTCTTAAGTCTTTAGTCTTTAGTCTTTAGTCTTTAGTCTTAAGTCTTAAGTCTTAAGTCTTAAGTCTTAAGTCTTAAGTCTTAAGTCTTAAGTCTAAAGTCTAAAGTCTTAAGTCTTAAGTCTTAAGTCTTAAGTCTTAAGTCTTAAGTCTTAAGTCTTAAGTCTTAAGTCTTAAGTCTTAAGTCTTAAGTCTTAAGTCTTAAGTCTTAAGTCTTAAGTCTTAAGTCTTAAGTCTTAAGTCTTAAGTCTTAAGTCTTAAGTCTTAAGTCTTAAGTCTTAAGTCTTAAGTCTTAAGTCTTAAGTCTTAAGTCTTAAGTCTTAAGTCTTAAGTCTTAAGTCTTAAGTCTTAAGTCTTAAGTCTTAAGTCTTAAGTCTTAAGTCTTAAGTCTTAAGTCTTAAGTCTTAAGTTTTAAGTCTTAAATTTTAACTCAAAAGTGTAAGGTCAAAGATATATAGTATATAGTAGGAAACGAGTTTTAGTCACTAAAACGGTATTACCTTCGGTGGTCTACGGTATTACCTTCGGTGGTCGATTTAAAAAAATTATGGTTTCATATTACTCTTTTATGATTTGGCCTAAATTTCCAAATAACTTGGACCGACTAGCCATCTATAATTAGTATATCTCAACTATAAATTAAATCCAAACCTCAATATAAATCGAATAAGATTAAATTTGCCTTTACTAATCCCATCTGATAGCTATCGATTTGACAATTTATTTGACAGTCATTACAGAAAACAAATCATGATAACATAACTCTGGATAAATAACTTTGGAAACTCAAATTTATCTTTAGTTGATTTGGACTTTTATTGATTTTTTCTTACGCAATTCGATTTATACCATGCACAGGATTTGTAACGCTGAACCCATCATAATGTCAATCAATTCAACGATTTGTGTAAACATTTTGATTTTGATTTTTTGTAAATTGTATTACAAAATTTAAATCGACTTATTCAATGGAATTGAAAATCAACTTTGCTTGAGTTATCTTTTATATTCCCGTACAAAATATCTATATCGCGTCTATAATTTTGTTGTTGCTTTAGGTTTTTCCCCCAATATAAGCTTCTTAGATTAGAAATATGTAATATTACATTTTTTAAGCCAATGTATTGTAACATTAAGTAAATTTGATTTTTTGAACGGTCTTACTACTAAATATATACTTCGTGCATGTAATTCGGCTCGTCCATGTAAAATACTTGGCTGCTATAAGGATACGATACTGTAAAATCAATTTGATATTTTTATAATATAGAAAATGTTCCATCGTATAAAATTTTCTAGTCGTAATCAATATTATTTCTTATCAAATATAGTAAATACACAAAGCACAAATTTAGTTTCTAAGATTACAAAAAAAAACATAAAAAATGAGATACATTGTGATAATAGTAGCACACCACTTGAGACAAAATTGATAAATTAAGAACCGACATGTGTGCATTTCTAATAAAAACCATAACACGATCTATAAATTCTATTGTAACAGAGAAAAGAAAATGTTGAAAAACTATAGTAATTTTTCCATTTTCCGTTTTTTTTTTTTTTTGTCAGTATTAAAATAAATCCATCTGGGATCAATATACCGAAAAATAACATTTTCATATTTTTATGTGCTGATACACAGTACGTTTTAGTATATTTCTATATGCCTTATCAAAAGCGTTTCCCATTTTTGTGTAGGAATAGAAGAGTTTTCGGTTCAAAATGGAAAATATATATGAAAAAAAAAACATTGATGCCAATTTGTTTCAGTATGTTACAACGATAACGAACCAATGAATTGAACATATCAGAAATTTTACGTTTCACTATATATGAAGTAGGAAATTCAATTAATTCAACGTTTTTTGCTTCAAAATTATTTTTTTGGATATTAAAATGACTACGATGTAATAAGTTTGGGAAGTATAATGAAGGCTTAAAGTGATTTGACCGGTAGTTGTGAGGTTTGCAAAAATAAACGCGGATTTAAATATTTTTGGAAGGCTTTAAATATTTCCTATGTTGATGCCGGATATATAGATTTTTTCTTACGTCTAACAGAGCTTGTTTTAGAAAGAACTTGCTTTATAATGCGCTTGGTTAGCTATGATAGGCGTGCAGAGATACAAAATGTATTGCAGTTTTTGGGACCTATTCGTTAAATTTATCATATTCCATAAGTGATATAACTTCACAGAAATGTTTTTGTAAGGATTTACTTTTTTAAAATTGGAATATCGCAGGTTTGCCATATTTTGCCTTGATATATAGAATCTTACCAAGTAAATGTGATTTCCATAACCTAAATGTTTCTGCTTAAATTTTATATTCTTTAGTGCTGTTTGCACTTGCAAACTCTGCTTTTAAAAGTACTCCATAAAAAGAAATCTGGCAAAGTAAAATCTGGTGATCCTGCAGATAAATTTAATGGACCAACTCTACCGATTCAACGACGGATAAAATAACGATTAAAAACTACGAGCTACCATCGAATAGTGTACAGGACGCCCATCTTGTTAAAACCAAATGTTTTGTCACTTTTCTAAGATTAGAGTGAATTTTGGCCACAAATTGCGAAGTGAGGCATGTAAATTTCACTTACGTACTAGATATAAAATTTAATTAGTCTCAGAAAATAGAACACTTCATGCTAGGTAAATTAAAAGTTTCACATCTAGTACGTCACTTAAATAAACATGGCTCAGATGTCAGTTTACGACCAAATTCCACGCATAGTCTCCAATTAATTTTGACAGTTCATTTCTGAAAATATCTTGGATTACATTCCAGCAATTCATTTCATTCAATTTCAAACTTGAATAATTTAATTTTGTCGATTACAGCGCCATCTATGATGAATGGAAATAATTGTTTAACGACAAATACTGCGCAATTTTAACAGTGAAATCCGTTTCTGCAATAAAAAAATGCTTTCCATTTAAGAATTACTACGTTATCCCTACTCCTCTAACAAAAAAGGGATAAGCCGAGAAGGAGGGCAAATTTTAGTACTAATGTATTTAATTTCTACTTTGCAAGATACTTAGAAGTTTCATGTTAAACCGTGGATAAATAATATTTCAATAAGCCGGAGTACTAGAAAAGGGAAATTTCTGAAATGACTGCAGGTGATGAGGGGTCTCAAATTTAATGTATACGCCCAATTAGCACAGTAATCCTAGTGGTATTTTAAATTTCCGCCAACCACTTTTTTATTTCATTAAAGACGGTTGAAATAAAATAGGCCTAAAGGTACCGATTTTACAAAATACCGTGTATGGATGGGTCTTGTTTATGACAAACCAACATTACTAAGGTATCCAAATTTATTGAATGCAAAGTTCATCGATTTCAAGAAATAAAATTTTTCTCATTGATCGAAGCTTAAAGAAGTTTCGGAAGTTAGAGATCATAGACATGTCTACAAAAATCACCAGAAGAAACACTTTGTGAAATGGAAAGCCAATTTACCACCCGAAGTGTGAAGGATTTCATATAGAAATGTGAGTTATACGAAACTCGACACAGCTGTTACTGACACTTTTGTGATTACAAGTTAGATTTTTGTTTAGGCGAAATAAAAGGGAAGGTAAGTCAGTATAGTGACAGAATTGGACCGGCAACTGAAAGAGTTATCATCTAATACATGGTTACAAGGGTACCCTCATACATTTAGTTTCAAATTAACAGAAAACCATTACGTTTTAGGACTTTATAGTCTAAAGGATTGTCTAGGAATCCTAGTTATGATAGACCGGGTGACTTATACACCTAAGCAATCGATAGTTGTTTTTTTTTGTGACGGACAAAAAAGATAAGCCATTGTATTTTTTTTTGTTTTTTGAACCCTGTAACCTTTTCTGGGGCTGAAGCTTCCCCAACTCTCTCGCAATTAATTTTTAACGTCTTACCGTATGCCGTTACCAGCAAATCGAAGACGCGCGAATACAGGTCCAATTCCAAATCCATCTGCACATTGTATTGCTCCAAAGACAGCCTGTACTGACATGGACGAAGGTTTAGGCCCATGGATTCTGTACTCCAACAGGGCGTCATAGTTGTGTTCCTCGTCATCACCGATCGTAATCAGGTGACGAAAAATCCTTTTTGCAACCCTACCACTGCAGTTTTAACCACTGCGTCAATTGCTCGGTAAAGGTAAGTCTCCCGCGTTAAATCTACTAAATATCACTTCTCATTCGTTGACCCACTTGCGCCATCGCATTCCTGATCAGACGATCTGTCATCAAAAACCTAGGGCTGACCATTTTAAAATGTCCTACTAAAATCGATGGTAAATAGATCAGCCAATCACTAAAAATTGGGTTACTAAATGGCAAACTCATAGAATACCACCAATACCATCGAATGATATAGTCCTTATTAGAGATAACAATGTGCTGGTACATTATTGGCCACTCTTATTACTAGTCGTTCTATACGACCTTATGCTGCTTTATCTGCTTATTTTAGCACACCAAGTGGTGGGTTTGTTGTCATCGTTCTTCATACTGCGAGCATTTTCATCGTTGATCAAATAAAGGCGTATAACGTGTTGTGAAAGTTCCTACAAATGATACCTTTTGTTACTCCAAATAATAAAAAAAAACTGTTTTGTATGCCATTGCTCATATTCTTACTGAACCAACAATCTAGATCAATCGGTTTTATCTCGTTTTTACTCTTCATTTTGTTCTAAATAACCAGAAGAAGTCGTTCTATACCCCATAGTTCAATCGATGGGGACGATGAAATTGGCGCCTGTTAAATGACGGCTCAATGCGAATGGTTTTGAAATATTAAAAAAAAGTAAAAAAAAATGTCAATGACTAAACGGTTCAGACGAAACTGACTTGTAACCTAAAATTAACACCTTAGTAATCACCTACAATTTCCTCAGCCGAGTTTATTTTCTCCAATATTACAAAAGATAGTGATTTGAATGATCTCTTTTTTTTTTAAATATGACTTAAAGAGGCTACTTCCCATTCATAGGGTATAATTCCGCTTGGCCACATTAATCGGGGAGAATGTTGGAAAGACAGTTTCACAAAGTATCCCCTAAAAATATCAAGAGCTCTGAATTAACGCACATGGCCCCAAGAGAACGATTCCTTTTTAGATCTATATGGTCAGTGCAGTTCTTGTAAGATGGGTCGTCTATGCACATCTTAGTAGCGGCATCAATGTTTCAACAGAGGTTCATTTTGGTCTTGAATAGTTGATATAAACCATCAAATACACTAGATATATTAGCAACATTATGTGCCAATATTAACCGCGTTTTCGTAAACATGAGCAGGGTACCGTTAATTTTTGGCGGTATTCATTGTTTACTTGTTGATTTGAAGAAAATAAAAGCACAAATATTAATTCGACAATGGGCACGACATTAATTAACTCATCAACGACGTTACATTTTACTAATAATATCATCTAAAATGCGTCGGTATACTACTAAGAAATATTAAGCACAATTTGCTAAATTAAGATTTTAAAATGACACCAGGACATGTAATTAAGGTTATGTCTATTAATCAAAATAAATTAACTTAATTAATAACAGTTATACTATAATCAAATTAGTACAAACAAACAAACAAAAAAATCATGAAACTGTTTAGTAGTTAGTGAATAATTATTATGTAACATTGGTTAGAACTCCAGATATCCCCTAACCAACCGCAAAAAATTATGATTAATGAGATGATTGACGTTAAATTATTTACGAAACATGTAAAAACATGTAATTTCATCTTCCTGGCATCACCTTGTTCCCTCCTCCTTAGTCATTAGTAGTATTTTTCGTAAGGACAACAAAAAAACTTGAATTATTTTAAAATTAGTATGATTAATTAATGTGAATGAAAAGCGTGACCTTAATTTAATTTTGGTAAATTTTTTTTTGCCTTTTTTTCATATAATTAAATTAAATATCACTTTATTTGAAAATTGTAAGGATTTGTGGAATAATGTGGGGATCTGTGAAAATTCATGTATAATCATTTGATTCAAGTTTATTATCAATTTAATTTATGCCAATGCCTAAAAAATAATGAAGTGTAACCAAAAGTTGCAGACGAAATACTCACTTGACTGTTAAAACCAAGATGGAAGAATTTAGTAGGTGGAACTTACGAAAACATGTGAGTGTGGTAAAACTTGTTGGAATATACATATTGTTATATTTTATACTCGCGAAGGGACTTGGTTTTGTTAAGAGATACACCAATCACATCTGTAGATGATTCGAATTTTCATGATGCCAATTTCCTAAGCTTTTGTTTGATTGCAACTCTATTTTTTACATAGCCTTTAAAATTGATGATGAAGCATTCAGCTTATGAAGCACAATGGTTGAGTCAGTTAAATGATTAAGGCTAAAACTTAGTTCATTAACTGAGGCAACTAAATGCTGTGAAAAGGGTTTAACTGTAGTAGTGTAGATTATTGTAGTGGTGCTACCTTGGAATTTGAGTACAATAAATATACCAGAAATTGATTCTTCAACTTTGAGTATATTGTATGGACTACACACCACATGCCATATAGCTGGCGCTTGGTAATTCCTGAAACTCGAAGACTCCGTTTGTAATAATATATCCAAACGGAAATCGGGAAATTGGAAATTGATTCAGATTTCCTTGCTCGGCACCACAATGAGAGATACCAATCAAGACGCATCAAATAATCTCGCAATCGTGGAAATGATAAATCGTTTTGTTAATTTGTTTAAGAGGGAGACCTGCTGTACACGAAATGGAAACAACAAAATTCTAAATGTATCATCTTTATGGTGTTCTAGCAGTATGTCGGCAATGATGTCCGGAGAATTAACTTGGGTTGTTATTGACTTGGTGAGTTCGATTTATGCATTCAAAGCGTAAACATCTAATTCAACACAAAAAATAAATAAAAGTATGATAAAGCACATTACGCTCAACTATTCGAGGGGCTTAAAAAGATTGATGCGAAATTTTTTTCATTCAAACAAGAAGAGAATAAAACATCAAAATTCATCCTGTTTGGTCTACCATCCTTGCCAATTGAGGAGGTAGAAATTTACATAAAAAATGCTGGTCTTTCACCATCGCGTATAACTAAAGTTCAACGTAAGGAGAACAGGAATAACGATAGAGTTATGTATTTTGTTTCCTGACTAAAAACGACCACATTAAACCAGTTGAAAAACCATCGAGCCATTAGACATGTTATCTGTACTTTAATCCCACTCAGAAAACCGGAACGACTTACACAATGCTATAAGTGCTTTAGACTTGTTCACACTTCAGGGAATTGCAATATGAAGCTACAATATGTGGATACTGTACCCAAGTGCATATGACCGATGAAGAATGCCCCTTCAAAACTGTGGAAACTAGACATTTGTGTGCCAATTGTGGAGGAAACCATACAGTCAACTCGATGATTTGTCCAAAACGCTTGGAATTTCTAAGAATTCGGGAACAAATCAACATGCGTAATAAACC
Organism: Tipula confusa; assembly: GCA_963556175.1. Classification (NCBI taxonomy): domain Eukaryota; kingdom Metazoa; phylum Arthropoda; class Insecta; order Diptera; family Tipulidae; genus Tipula; species Tipula confusa. The sequence continues at coordinate 43,147,984 of OY744477.1, read as the reverse complement.
AAAATCTTCGGAATCTGTAAATTGGAGGGAATCAACATTTCCCCGCTTAATTTCTAAAGATCCTAAATTCAACGAACTAACATGGAAACCTCAATTTCGCCAATCGTTTGGTCAGATTTATTTAAAACAAATATACATCCCGTAGAGCAAAATTCAGAAAGGCCAAATAGTAATAAACTGTACTCTTCCAGTGAATTACTCCTGATTTTGGATTCTGTCATAAATGGACTTAGGAGATGATGAACTCCAGCGAAACAGGTTCAGGTCATTTTGGCAACAGCTATTAAACATGTCTGCAAATAGATATTTGAATATCTGCACCTGGAACGCTCACACCGTAAAAAACAAGAAACATGAGGTAATTCATTTCATTTATAAATATAATGTTGCCATTATGCCTATTTCAGAAACATACCTTAAACCGGTCACAGCTTTTCACATTCCACATTACCGTATCTATAGAACTAATCGTGAAAATCGATCTGGTGGAGGTGTAGCTATCATTATCAAAAATTCCATTCCGCACACTGTGCTTCCCAATTTACTTCTTCAAAGTATTGAAAATGTCTCTATTCGGTTGGAACTGCCTAATTTTTACCTAAAAAAAACCTCATGTTACGTATTCAAATCAAACCAATGTAATTTTAGAAGGGGTATTAATAGCTTAGTCAATTCCACAAGCCCATTTCAACTTTCAAGTTTTGTGTTCTATCCGCTTACAAACCTGCCACATTAATCCATTAATTCAATCCTTTAATTTTGTCGACTGGCACTTATTTAACAGATTTATTGATAGCAGACTGAAATTATACGGAAGCGACCAAATCATTACCGATACTAGCTAAATTGACTTGAGAACAAAACAGCTTTCAAATACTATTAAGGAAGCAGCAGAATTTTCTGTTAATTTTATCTGAGGAAATCCTTAAGTTTATCAAGCTGCGTAATGTGCGCCGCAGACAATGGATAAGAAGTCGTGGCCCTTATCTATAATGATAATTTACTAAACACTGTAATGTGCCATATTGGCACACGGTGAGATTATTAAAAAAAAATATCCTTGCATACCACCATTAAACCATCCCGATGGTTCTAGTAAAATTATAGACTCAAATGAAGAATGTGAAGCGCTTGTTCAAAATTTTCATAAAACTTTTGCGACTGCGGTCAACATTCCAGAATCAGAAGAGATTATGAAGAGTATGGAACTTATACATATCTATGCTGTAACTGATGTTTTGTTGTGCAATGTATCAATAGAAGAGGTAAAAAGCAATATAAATAACAGCAGCCCCCTTAAAGCACCCAGCCAATGTTTTCCTTAAACATATTCCGGAGTCTGAACTTAAATTTCTAACAAATTTGTTTTCTAACAAAACACTAATATATGACGGTATTTCTCGCATAAATCTGTGCTGAATTAATGTTTATGTGAACTTAAACGATATAAAAGAGAAAGGAGATCACTTTGGACCACGAGTCGAACTAACAAGCTACTAATGGTTTTTGCTGAGCCACCAAAACCGACTATCACTTTTGTCGTTAAGCTTTCTGATTTTAGCACTGATGAGGAAGATACTAGTTCGACGTTGAGATTTTATTATCAGGTACACGTTTCATATGCCTAACCGCCAAATATTAATCGATAAATGCTTTACAGGCACCGTGAAGTACACTATTACATAACTTCCTTTTCAAATTTGAGAAACGTTACATGGCCAGTATAAATAAATCGTCTAAGATGGAAGGTGTTAATAAATGGCAGCCTCACAATAAAACGACCCGTGGCATTTTATGTGAACCGCTGTAAAAAATGTTTATTGCGTGTAAGGTTATTTGTAGAGATGATTGTGGAGCATTTGCTAACATGTCGAGTTTCCATAACCGTTCGTTAGCTTGTTTGATATTAAATAATGATACGGCCAACAGAGACACATGACCGAAGTTGCTTTGTTTCCGTTAAAACGTCCAGATACAGTACAATCTAGTACTGTATTTTGAAGAGACGGTATGTTATCACCCAATTTGATTTGACTAACATCAACCAAATCAAAGTACAGTTTTGGTTCAATTATTAAGTGAATCCATTAGCATTTGAAAGGCATTTGGATGCTGTATAAAGAAAATATAACCAACAATTTAAAATCTGCACTGAAAAAATGTGAATATTGCAGACTTTAATGAACATAATTTGCATGGTGCATACAATTTTGACATTTAATTTGAGGATCACAAAGAAAAGCAAAATATGATAGATTCTCTTAAATTTCATCTATTGGTTTTTCTGCGCTTGATAGATCATTGAAAAGAAATAAAAGACAGTACTGAGCAGTTAGCAGAGTGGTTAAAGCGGTGGTGTTTAAATCGGGAGGTACTGGAATCTCAAGGAGGGGATGTAAAGGAGTTTTCAATACTTGATTGCGCTCATTGATGAAGATACTCCAGTTGGATTTCAGAATCAATGGGCGGAACTAAGCTGACAACGGCGTAAAGTAAAATTTTAACGCGAAAGAGCTAGATGAGCTTCGGCCCCAAAACAGGTAGGATATATTAAAACATAAAAAAACAATGACAAAACTTTTTAACGTAAAGAAATCTTAATCTGCAGACAATTTATGCAAACTTTACCAGGAAATCTTAATCTGCAGACAATTTATGCAAACCTTACCAGTTACCATTTAAAAGATGGAAGCTCTTCCATCGACAAATGGTCGATTATTAAGATCGGTATAATTTAGAGAAATTTCAAAATAGTTTTTTGCAGGTAACCTTTTGAAAACACGTGAAAGGCACGTGATACGTGTTATTTATTGTGTTTTGACAAAATGATACAGTATTTGCCTAAATTGATACCTAATACATTTTCATATGATGCAGAGCAATACTTAATTTTAACACTCAATAATTAAACAATTAAAACTGCTTGCTTTCCAGGACTGATATTTTTGAGTTTGGATTTTTTTTTTGAACTTTTTATAGAAAGTTTGTAAACTAATTTAAAAGGCAGATTTAATAGCAATTAAGATGATAGTAGAAAGATTGCCGATTTAACTTAAATCGTCGTACCGGCAAATCATTAGTTGAATAGGAGTGTTTTCAAATAAAGGAATTTAAAGTGTAAACAACTTTTTTCTACCTTACGCAAATACAGGTATCAGATTTCCTTAAAGGATTAATTTAATAAAACCTTTCCTTTACCGTCAAGTATTTAAGTATACCTGGAAAACTTTGATTCCCAACCCTTCTAGCAAATGATTCTATTCTAATGAAAGCTATTGTCAGAAGTAATTTTAGGAATTTGCAACTATGATTGTGCACTTAGTAACCATTTATATAATAATTTTAACGTTTCTCTTCCAAAATCATGCTTACCCAGTTTCCTATCAATACTTTGGATCCAAGGACCTCAATCCAATTTTAGATTTCAGTATTTCAATGAAAGTTTAAGTTTATTGCCCTGACTATATGCTCTTAACTATTTTTCTAATACAGTAAGTCGGAAGTAAAGTCATCAAATATGGTGTCTAAACGCTCATAATAAATAAGCATAGCCTAAGCACGAATTTCTAACTAAGTTCTTTATTTAACTATAGTGGCTTTTGTGCTATAAACCATTTACTATATTTGCGGAATGGACGCTAATTTTCGCTTTGTCAATTTTTTTGAAAAAACATTTTCTTTGAAATGTATAGATATTTTAAGACGGTATTTACATTGGACTAGAGTTTATGATTAAGGCATTATTCATCATAATCGGTGCAAACAAAAGCCATAGATTATTATAAGATGCCGTTTACAGAATTAACTTGCAAAGTTTGGATTTTGCAGTAATCGTAATGAACAGCTCGAGAGACCCGTACTTTGCTCAATGATATTTTGGAAACTTTCAAACTAACCTTACTTTTTCTACAGTTAGGGTTTGTTTATCTTCATATCTAGGAATTAAATTCGAATGTAAATAATTTGGTTACTATGCGTATTAAATTTGCATATACACACAAAGCTATAAAAAGAACATAACCAACATAAAAACTCAAAACACAAAGTTTTTTATGCTAAGAATTTTTTTTGTAAATAATTCTTGGTTTGGCATTACCAATTTTCTTGTGATTTCTATTTAAAACGTATTTCTGTGTATGAACGACTGATAATCTCGATTTCCATAAAAAAACGTAATGCACAAAGTTAATGTAAACATCAATATGTTGAAACTTAAAACTGATTTTGACTTGAATTTTTACAAATATATTCCAGGTAGTCAAAGTCAAACGAAAATACACATATCACATGATGAAGTATCATTTCATTGACAATTTTCCAGGAAATCAATTATATAGGAACTAATCTAAAGAATTAGATTTCCCCAAAGGAGATTAAAATATCTTTTAATTATATTAAAATGTAACCAAATTAACTTTAAGGTACCTATATAAGTAAATGACATTGAAACTTTAAGAAAAATCTCTTTTGAATATGACCAACCAAAAATATAGAAGATTAAATTTTTTTAGCATAAATATTAAAATCTGATTGAAAAAAGTGATATTCTAGTAAGACCAGACGATCTGGGACAGTACGGTAGAAAAATAGCGAAAACATTTTATGAAGATTCGATTGCAATTAAGGCCGATATGATTGAGCGGAAACTTTACAGGTCAACCGTTTAGAAACAATAATAGTCTGGCGCCTGGTGCCATCTTTGAATCACTATCACGGATTAATAAAAGAATTAGAAAAGTAGGGACGAAATTTTTGGCATAAAGCACTCAGCGTATGTCTAAAAAAATGAGTGCAGATAAATTATAAGACCATTTGCATGATGCGCACAAGCATTTTGAATATCCTAATATAGGCTAATCATAATGTCTTTTCTTGTTTTTGGAAATTTTCCAATTTGGGCGTAAACTAAAAGTTTTCATGGGTTTAATATTAAGATTTTTTTGAGTTTTAGATTTATCCGGTTTATGACTTAAATTGCATAGTTAAAAAAAGGGTTAATCAACATAATTTTGGGAATTTCCAATTTTTTGTAAATTTTTAATGTTTTAATCAATTATACCATCATGATTTTTCTGAATGTAAAAAAAACAATTGGTTTGTGGCTTAAACATAACAGTTTCAAAGGTTTCATCATGATTTTTTTTTTGGATTTTAGAAACATCCGATCAGTGGTTTAAATCTGATAGTTTTAATGTTTTATTGGGTTAATCCTAACTCTTTTGTTTATTTTAGCCAGATTAACAGGGACTTTGAAACATTGACAAGCAGTTACACTTATGAATTTTGAGTGGTAGTCTATTGGACATAAAAGGAGTGAAATTAAAAAAAAACACCTATCTAATTTTGTTTGCGACACATGTTTTTTAAATTGTAGGTTTCTCCGTAGATTATAGTCTGCATAATCCACAAAATCGTCACTGTTAACAATAAAAATTAAACGAAGAACCTTAAACATAAACGTGTGCTGAAGCGGCAGTAAACTCAAACTCTGGAATATGACTGTACTTGACTGAATACTGTACGTAATGTGGTTTTCCTTGCAACCAACAATACTCTAGAGTTCAGTTATTCAGTAAGCAAAAACTTTCCAGTTCAACTTAGATGAACAAATTCTACTTTTGATGCAACCAAAATCGTGATAATGGATAGCTAAAACCAATTCCTGTTGGTTCTTCCAACAGGAACAAACCGCTTAGTAGTAGATTGTGTGCCTTTAACCAGATGCAGCAGCAAGTTAAATCATGATTTATTATTATGAGATATCCTAGAAATGTTAAAGCATTCGTAGACTCCAACTTTAGTCATTAGTTCATTGCTTAATGTACTATTTACTTTAACACATTGGGATCGCTTGCACAAAAAGGAACAAAACCACTCCAGTATTGTACCGTGCAAATCGAAAAGAAAGCTCTTTTTATTCAAAAATCTTTTCATAAAATTTAAAAAAATGGACAGGAGTAAGATGGGGCGGAAATGGTTCATTTTGCCTTTTTTCTGAAAAATTGGCCTTACACCCACACGTTTTAAAGATTAAAGGAAAATAACGGTATTCACTCTCAGATTGTTGATCAACTATGGCTTGTGCTGTTTGCGTATATTTTCCTTCGTAGATAATCCTTAATTTCATTGAATTGCACAGACGATGGAGAATATACCATCTGATACACGTCTGGCTTACAATTTTGGTTGTTATCTTGGCAAGACATCGTTGGTGTGGTCGATGTTGCTTTCTCGTCCTGGTGGAATATGTCCCCTTCATTCTACTAAAACCGCAATTTTGCATTCACAGAACTTTAATAAAATATACAATAGTTGCTTCCTCCGTCGCAGACAAATTGTCAAAATTGTCCCCAGAATAAAAAAAGGATTATCCATAGTGTTTATCGATAGATATCAACAGTTCAAATCCGTCCCTCTATTCGCGATATTTGGTATATAAGATTTCCCTTTAAAATGTTGTATTTGCTGATTATTTAGTTCACTAAACCGAAATCGGGTTACGAGTTATCTTTCCTTATGCAAGAGTAAATATTGTCTTGATCAATTGATCACAGATTCACACTTGTACACTTGATGTACTCTATTTGTTTCACATCAGCAAAGAGTTATAACTTATAATGCAACATTGCCAAGTCGAGTTTTGTTACCAAAAAATAATAGATTTCACATTCTCTGACGTCGAGTATTTCAAAATTGATAACCTTCGATCCATATCCTATATAGTTTGGTGATATACACTTAACTCCTGTACACTTGTAACAATAAATTTATAATTTTACTCAACATCCTGTAATAATAATAATATATGGCATATATAAATGACTGTAAACATACCTCCTTTTCTTTGACAGATTTCGTTGAGTTCGAGACTTCCTTAAAATCACGTTTTACAATACGCCAGTCTAAACTAAATCGTTATGTCTAATTCAATTTATGTGTTATGTGGACTGCGAAGCACATGCTTTAAATCATGACTTAATGCATTTCAACATTTCAAGAAATTTTTTTCTTATTTTAAACTTATTATTTAAAACTAAACTTATTTTCTCGAAGATGAAATGAATCGAACAGGAAAAAAATAAGTTTTCAACATTTTAGTATATCACGTACACGAAGCATGATAGAGTACATTATTTGCAATCACGTATGGTACATAGCGGCATGCATCCAAAAAAAAAGAAGCTCGTTCTATTTATACATTTATGTCAAACTAATAAAAATTGAATTATTTTCATTATTTTCTACTTAAAAGCACAAAATATAATATAAAATTATGGGCGAAATAAATTTGTTTGTTGGTATAAGTGTATATGAAATGGAACGTGCATCATGTTTTGTTAAAACATTTGTTAGTGTTACAGGATGAATTTTACTAATAACATAAACTTTTGTTTATGATATGCTTAACAATTTCTCACAATTGTACAGTGGATTTCAACCAAACAGTTCATTAAAATATGCTGAACCGCAAAATGATTGGTATCGTAACTTGAATAGATATATTACTTGGCGTCTTAGATATAAAATGTTGTCTGAAGATTTCCCATAGTTCTAAGTTTCTATAAAGTTTTTATAAAATACTATATAAATTTTCCTTAATGACATCATTTTTAACCGTAATATATGACACTGTCAATATAATCGAAATTTTAGCATATGACTACAATTGGTCACGAAAAAAGATTTCGTCTTTTAGGCGAAATGTTTATAAAGTATAACATCTTTTTTAAGAAGAGCGAAACAAAGAACGGCTAGGTTTACTTTGAACATAAACCAATAAAGTGGTCTAAGTCACTTACTGCTACGGGAACTGTAAGAATATCACCGATTAACGCACGTTAGCTCAAAATATGTGTTATTGTAAATTATTGTTAAAAAAATTGTGCCATCTATGAAGGAGTGGTGGAAAATAAGTAGTATAAAACACACTCATCCATAGTTCCATAATTAAACGCACGGATGAGTGTGAGCAAAAAAAAAGACAAAATGACATCAGTTAATAAAAGACGATCAAACGCGTCGGAATTCTAATAAAGAAAAATTATTTTTATTTCGGTAAGGGCGGAATCAACCAAATAAAATTAGTTTCATTCAATCTAGTGTAAGCGCAAAAGACGGTAAATGAAGTTATGGAGAGATTTAAATGGTTAAATTTAAGTGTAAATCCTAATAAGTATGCATATATGACTTTTAGAACAAACGACACCAATCTTAACACCAATGTTAAAATGGATGATAATAGAATTGAACATTTCAAAAGGTACATGGTATATGGATTGAACGGGGCATACATTTTAAAACCACATGAACATTTTGACAGATAACTGTAAGGAACGTTTAAATGTTATTGAAAGTGTGAGCAAACCTTGGTGGGGCGCTCATCCAAGTGTGTCTGATGTTGAGAATAGCCCTTATTTCTTCCAAAATTGGATACGGTATTAGTGTGTATGGAAAAAGTTCGAAAGAGGCTTTTAACCAATTGATAAAAGAGGAGAAAGTGTGTGCCAGAGTAGTTTCTATAAAAGAGAGTGGATCACAGTGAGAGAGATAGTGTGAATGATCACCCGAAAAAACGAGTTGTGGAATGAAATGGTTGTTAGGCTTCAAAGCAGGGCTGTGTATAAACCAATATATAATATATTTTTGAGTATAGGTAATGCAGGTCCGCAACTCGTTCCTAACAACCTTATGGTATGCTAGCATATGGAGGAATTAAATAAGGGAATAAATCAAGTTAGTGCTAAAATTATGTGTTGGGAAATGAGTCGGCGGTATTTATTAGATGAAAGCACCTGTATAATGAACGCCGAACTTATTGCAATATTTAAAGGTATTAAACTGGCTAAGAATGGGAAAGTCTAATAAAAGGATTGAAGGGCAGAGAACTATGCAGTTCCCCTTTGAGAACCCCTTTTTATAAGAAACTCGAAGGGGATACACGGATGTTAAGAACAATCGAGCTAATCAGACTGAACCGTGGAAATTGGAAAGAATGCTTGTGGAAACGTCGATTAAATGAGGCAAGTATTGTGAGATGTGTGAAAGTGTGGAGGATGTTGAACTTCTCATAAAGGTCTGCCCAAAATACAGCTATTTTTGAGCTAATTTCAACATCATTCGGAATGCAAGTAATTTAACAGTAGTAATGAATGATGGTGGCTTGGTTACAATGAAATGTATGATTTTGTTAGAATGAGTGGTATAATCAAATTCTGGAGATATGGCGATATGATACTCCTATCCTAGCAATGAAAAAATATGTTATTCCTGGAACTTACTTTACATCCAATTTCATATGCAAATACAGCTTAATAACAGAAAACCTTTAAAATGACCTTTGAAAACACTATTAAGAGTCTAAATAAAACTAGCTTAAAAAATAAAATAAAAACTTTAACTGTACTAGGAGTAAGCGATAGATTACACCTTGCAAAGTTAATTTCTTGCAAAGTAAATTGCCCGATGATAATAAATCAGTTGTCAAGATTCACCTACATTATCAGTCCTCTTTTTGAAATGTTGATATGGGTAATTTAACGAGTTAACTTGCGTTTAATGTCGTTTGCCAGTTTTGTGCATTTACAAATTTGATCTAGGCTTACGCGTTTCAATTCTAAATTGCACATTAAGTGGTGCAAACCTTTTGCATTGTCAATATTTATATCAAAGTTCTATATGGGGATGTAAGTTATCAACTCTGGAATCCACCCACTTATTCAACTACGACAAGAAAACAGTGTTACAGTTCTAAAAATATCATTTAATATTCCAACTGTATTCCTCAGCATACATTTTCCCTATGTAACTTGAATTTGATTTTTCTTCAACACTTAATTGATCAATCGTTTTTATAATAGAACATACATTTTTAAAGAACGTAATATAACTTCTTGCAAACTTTTCAAATCTTTTTTTTTTTTTTTATCAGACACAAAACGAACACAAAAAAAAAAGATTTAATTAAAAGTAATAATCTCCCCGACTGTTACAAGATTAATGACAATTTTTTTTGTATATCTATGCAAGGAAATTGAAAATCATTGATCAAAAATGTCAAAACTTTAATTTTTTGTTATTTTTGACTTTTTATTGTTTGATATTTCATACGTTGAAGCGTAGTCGAAAATACATCGTGCAAAGAAAGAAGAGTAAAAATATTAAATTTTTTTAAATGTTATCGATTGGTACAGTAATTAGGTACTATTGCTCAAGCCAGGGTGCTAAATAACATACAGTTTTAGATAAAAAAGTATCTTTTCTGGTTACTTTGCGTGTCATTAAGTCTCTGTGTAGTATTCTCCTTGTTCGATTAAATTATTTTCAACTATTAATAATTAAATCACACTGTGTGAGACTAAGGGTATCATAAGATTAAAAAATATCTAATAAATTTTACATATTTAATCCAGATATGATTAAAAATTATAAAATCAATTATTTATTCAAAAAAATAGTCAGAATTAATTAACAGTATCATAATATAAAATAAAATAAATAATAAAAATTGGCAAATGTATTTTATTGCATAATTAACCTGCAGTCAAATGATTACATAATTAATTGGATTAATTTTAATATTGTAATAAATTATGTAAAAATCAAATTGAGATTTATAATTGGCAATTGTTTGAAAATTATCGGACAAGAAAATTAAATATAAAAACAAAATTTTAATGTGATCAAAAATAATAAATCAATACAAAAAAGTTATTTAACTACCTAGTTTTGATTATTCACAATGATTTTATAAAATTGATTTTGTCTCTACTCTAAGTTGTCTTGTGACAAATCCGCTACTGCTGTCGTCTCGGCTATCTAATGGTAAAATTTGGTAAGGAATAATTAATAAATCAGGGGCTATGAGTGTGATCTTTCAGGCCGTTTTTTAATTACCGCATGTTTGAATTTTCTATTTTTCAATGGAAATGTTAAACAGTACGGCAATTATTTCATGGCATTTTCGCTGGGACCAAAGGTGACGGAACGAGATCCATTGTTCGCCTGTGATAAACTAGATAAAAAACCTTACGTCTCTGGAAATATGAAAGTGCCGGAGATAATTGTCAAACAATTCAATTTTTTGCCATTTTAAGCCAACGAATGGATGCATTAATTGAAATTATTCCCCAATATAAGAGTCCCATTTCTGTTAATCTCATAAGAAGTTGTAACGAAGCAACTAAATGAAAAAATGTATCATACTTCTGCTTAAATGCCTAGTTGCTAATTTACCATCGTGGTGATATTCACGCAAATAAATCAGTGTTGTCGAGTTCTAAACAATTTAAAATTTGGTTGGATAATTGCATTGTTAAGAAATCATCTATTACCACCCTTATTATTAAATCCGCCTATTCAACAAACTGTAAGCCAAATAACGGCATGCTTCAGACCACTGCAATAATTGAGAAATTTGTTAAATTCGAATAACTATTACCGACTAGAAGATTAGATTTAGAGGAACGGAAGGTCATGGAGCTATTCAAAAAAATTTCGTAATTCGTAACAATTTAACTACAATTGTCTACCATTCAAGTACATCCCACCAAAACTTGATGAAAGCTGCTCACTAGCAATTAGGCAATTCTATTATTCATAAACAAATATCTAACCTTAAACCATATATGAACTTATACCTGAAAATGAGATTGTCCAGGATAATAATAGAGCATTCTACTTGCCCCACAACTCGTTCGACATTCATTAAATGACAATCTATTGGTTGGGCCAACTATAAGAGGTAATTTTCTAAACCTACTAATCCGTTTCCGAAAACATTAGTACGTATTCTCTGCCGATATTTAAAAAATGTTTTGGTAAATTTTAATATCAAAAACCGATAAATATATTTAGAGGGATGCTGCTAGTTCGTATTTACAGCATTGCTGTTTAAAAAACGTTACATATGTGAGGCATCGGCACTTTTTCTAGTGATTTCAGCACTCCACTATGTTGCCGATAAATAAAAAAAATCCTATTATATAGTAAAACATTCTCGAAATAAGAAAGAATATTCTTGAAATAAGAAACAATATTCTTGAAATAAGAAAGAATATTCTTTAAATAAGATTTTATTTATTTTATAAAAAAATATTTTTTCTTATTTTCAAGAATATTTTTTCTTATTTCAAGAATATTCGAGAAATTTCTTATTTCTCATTTATCAAAAATTTCTTATTTCTTATTTCAAGTAATCAAGAATATTGTTTCTTATTTCAAGAATACTCTTTCTTATTTCAAGAATATTCTTTCTTATTTCAAGAACATTCTTTCTTTTTTCCAGAATATTGTTTAGTTTTTCTAGAATATTGTTTCTTATTTTTTATATCCTTTCTTATAGAATATTAAAGAAATTTCTTATTTCTTATTTGATTGATTGATTGATTTTGAATGTACTGCCAAGCATTAAGCAGGATATCCCGGAAAGCGCCGGGCCCACAGTACACCCGTTTTTACATATACTTGGAAGGATATGGAAGGATACTAGTTAAATTATTGAGATCGACCCGGTTACAGACACCTTGGCGGCCAATAGTTAGTAAATTTTTGTGGGTTAGGGAAAGGAAAAGTATGTTAGTTATGACAAAATTGGTCCGATTGCCCGGTAGCCAATATTCAAACTACTGTTAGTGTAAGACAATCACATTTTTGTTGTACTGCTCCGCACTCTGCCATCTCTTATCAGCAACTCCAGTATGCCGCCATTCATCTATAAGCTGCAATGGTACCCTGAAAACAACATCTATTAATTAATTAATTGCTCTTAGCCGTGAGCTGTAATAAATTGAATTAATTTTTAATCTGAAATTACAAATCCATTAATTCCCAATACAATAACATAATTATACAATAATATAACTCCTACAAGTCATATCCTGTAATAAATTGAATTAGTTTTTGCCTGAAATTTACAATTAATTAAATTTTAACATTTATAGAAATATGAAATTATAAAAATTATAAATAATATAAATTAGATTTTTCAAATTTGATTAAATATTACAAATCAATTGAATTAACCGCTTTACGACAAATAGGTCATATACTCGCCAAAAATCTAATTTATACACCTTATAAATATAAATTTACCTTCTAATATAATAATAAAATAATATAATAATATAGTTATAATAATACAGGTATAAACAGCCTTAAAAATTTGGTGATGTACCAAATTTGGAAATTCAAAATCCTAAAGTGCCTAAAGGAAGGGGGCGTAAAAGAAATACAAAGAAATACAATAACTAAGGAAGACTACGCTTATTATGGGCAAACAACCCATAATTCTAAGTAAACATAACATAATGACACAAAAGATCATCGAGGAAGCTCATAGCAAGACATTGCATGGCGGCACACAAGTAACGTTGGCACTCCTGAGGAACAAGTACTGGATACTCGATGATAGACGCGCTATGAGCCAAGTAATAAAAAATGTATAACATGTTTTCGCCACAAACATACTAACATGGAACAGTTGATGAGCGAGCTACCACCATCAGTGAGGCCATTCATATCGAAATAGTAAGCAACTTAACAATAGAAAGGTTTATTGTTGCGTATAAGCGGTTTATAGCCAAGCGAGGATTATGCACAGATATATACTCCGATAATGGGACATATTTTATTGGAGCTAACGCCAAAATAAAGAAATGCTACTACATGGCCATGGCGTCACTACCAAGTGATATATCAACCATACTCGCCAGTGAAGGAACAACCTAGCATTTTATACCACCGCATACCCCGCATACTTCGGAGGCTTATGAGAAGCCGGAATAAAATCGGTGAATTTTCACCTTAAAAAAGTGATAGGAGAAACAACATTCACATTTGAAGAATTATACACCGTCATAAATAAAAAATGGTACAAGATTTCTGGAAACGATGGTCATCAGAATATCTACACCAACTACATCAACGGAATAAGTGGACAAGTATTCAACCTGATTTAATTACCAATGACCTAGTTCTATTAAAAGATGATCAACTACCTGCCACACGATGGAAGTTAGCACGGGTTCTCCATACTCACGCCGGAACTGATGGTTTAGTGCGAACAGTCACAGTTAAATGTAAGGACGCAATCTACAAGCGGCCAATAGCGGAACTATGCAAGCTACCAATCAGCGATCGAACCGATAAAACAGAGCCAATACGACCAAGTCATCTGGTGACAGATGTAACACCCAAGAATAGCATACCAAAGACCAGTCGAACCCATAGCACTACATCTAGACAACAACCATGCCGACGTGCCAAAAACATAGAAAAAAAACAGAAAAAATGAATCCTTTGCAATAACAATGTTATCAGTTTGTTGTCGCGATGGAGTGGACTTTAGTAATTCAGTACAACATGAGCACTTACTAAAACGAAATCGAGAACATCGAATTAGCTGACAAGGAACTACAGGCACTTTGCAAGGAACTGCCTAGATTGAATTGCAATATTATAAACCAACTGAAATGGCAATTAAGAAATTTAATGGCAGATAATGAACTTCTGCTAGCTAGTAACAAGGGACGATCACGCGTAAGGCGAGGTCTAGGAGTCACAATGGATGTCATATTAGGGGACATGTTCGGAGTACTCACACAACGAGAGGCCAGCGAATATGAAGATTGGTTCAAGAGAATTAACAACAATGAGCACGTTTACTAGCACTAGTGAAAAATCAAACATCCCTGATCGATAATACCGTGAAGCTGGTAAAACATAACACAAATTTCACCCTAACGTCAATAAACAGCTTGATAATGGAGCAAAACCATTTACGGCGGGAAATGTCGGAACTCCAGGAATACCAAAGTTATGAGGACAGAGTTCATTCGATAATGCTAAGCATACTCGGATTTGAGTCTAATCCTGAGAAACCTGGCGGAGACACAACAGGCTCTGCTCGACGTGGCTTACGATGCTCATCGGCGAATTATACACCCAGCTATCCTAACACCAACTCAGTTAAGCAGGGTGCTACAGTTAATTCAGCAGCACGTGCCAGTATCATTTACCATCTCGGGACACAACCTCCGGGATCTTACACATGTGCATCAAAGCATGAAAACACGAAGTAGGGTAACACCACAGTGTATAATTATTAAACTCACACTACCGCTTTCCTTCAAGTGGGACTACACACTACTAGCAGTGGTTCCCGTTCCAGACATCAACCACGGGACTACCCAGTCACACATCATCAGAACAACCGAATACCTAGCCGTAGATAAACGATGAGAGCATTTCGCAACATTAACAAAATAAGACGTAGGCCGGTGTCAAGTTTTCCAACCAACACAATTTCTATGCAAACTATCGCCAATTGTTACTGCAATTGCCGACCAAGGAAAATGCAAAATAGCCCTATTACAGCGAAGGAAGGAAATCAATACCGTGTGCAGCAGCAGAGCAATAAATGGAACCAACCATTGGATCAAGTTGCACACCCCGAACCAATGGATATACGTCATACTCAACGAAGCTACGGTCGATGTTATCTGTGAATCCACTGCAATCTTGCAGCCATGCAAGTTCCAAGGATTCGGGCTAGTAGAAATAGGCCCAGGGTGCATTCTAAGGGATGCCAAGACACTAATCATAGCCACGGCGACAGTTCACAGCAACATCAGTATAGCATTCAATAATTCGGCGGTCTGCTACACGGGGGAAATCATCTAAGGAAATTCAATGCGCAAATCATAAACAAAACTATAGGACATCAGCAGATCCAGTTGATGACGGCACCAACAACAAGGGAATTAGAAAAACAAATCACAACTCTAGAGCAGAATGAGGTGCTTGCGCCGAATCAAATCATTCACCACGTTCACCATTATACCATGATTCACATAATGTTTTGGAGCGGCATACTGATCGCAGTAACCTGGAGCGCACGACGCCTATATAGAAGAAAATCATCCGCTAGTCACAGGTCCCCCTCTCCACTGCCAACCATAGAAGGAAGCGTTGCCTAGAGATCCTGTAATTTAACCCCTATAGAAACTCTTATTTGGAGCCACGTGAAAGATAAGGTCTATGCGCATACTCCACTTTCAATTCAAGACCTTACAAATGAAATTCGTGAAGACACCGAGGACATTGCCGCAAATGCACAAATTGGTCATGGAAAATTTCATAAAAAGGATATGGTGCTGCACGCGTATGTGTGGCGGCCATTTGGCTGATATCGCTTTCAATTTCAATGGCATACCTCTTTACAATGAAATTAAAGAAATTTCTTATTTCTTATATCAAGAAATTTCTTATTTCTAATTTCTTAAAATAAATAAAATCTTATTTCAAGAATATTGTTTCTTATTTCAAGAATATGGTTTCTTATTTCAAGAAAATGTATTAAAGGTGTATATAAACAAGCGATTACAGTAGTCAGATATAAACCATGTTAAACCATTTAACTTATAGTTAATTTAACTATAAGTTATATTAACAAATTATAGGTTTATTTAATTAATAGAACATCACAACTATGCTAACAAAATAACATATTTTTTCATGGAATAAATTCTACAAAGAGCACGCTTCAAACCTTCAAATAAAACCAGGGAAACTAAAGCTTCTCCGAAATCAATACTTACTTCGATCAAAGTAGGTTCTAGTTCATATTTACGATGTGCATCTCGGGGAATTAATCTTATCAGAGTTATAACTATGACGCATCCTAATGGTAACCTTCTAAAATAACCGATAATAAAGATTAGCATACTTCCTAGCTTTGACTCTAATGAGTCAACCCTGACAGTATATGCAACTAACAACAATCCATCCAGATGAACACCCATCTTATATGTATGGCCGAGAGTACATTTTTGAAAAATTCTCACCTATA
The DNA here is from genome assembly GCA_963556175.1 of Tipula confusa. Taxonomy (NCBI): domain Eukaryota; kingdom Metazoa; phylum Arthropoda; class Insecta; order Diptera; family Tipulidae; genus Tipula; species Tipula confusa. The sequence continues at coordinate 43,131,138 of OY744477.1, read as the reverse complement.
TTAATCTGGGTGTAACTCACCCACAAAAATAAATCGTGATTCCTGACATGGATCTAAAGTACCCAATTAGTTTTCAAGGCACTTTCAATGGCATGAGGTAACTGAAAATTATGTCATGATATAAAAAGTATGTAATTATGTTAAAATACCTATTGGTATGACGGTTGATTACTAAATAATTTGAAATACAAAATAAATTGGGTCGATTATGCCCAGAGGTCAGTAATGCATGCTTAAGGCCCATTGCACATTTCAGCAAAACTAAGCAATGAAAATATCTCAGCATAGCTTAGTCTAGTTCGCTTATTCATTACGTTGCAAATTTCAAATATAACATCGGTCACACATACATAGATGCAATTGACGCACATCCAGTATTGATTCATTATTAAAAACAAAAATAGATTAATATAGGAGGCTTTGATTTAGTAAAAAAAATTTCAATGTAAGTGCGAGACATATCGCTGACATTAGTAAAGGAAATACATGGCGATCATGTTGTCATTGATGAAAATTTTTTGTTTCTTAACCAATAGCTTTGTAAGAACATTCCTGAAGTTGTTCCACAACAATTTCAATTTGTAGAGAACTGACGCTCGTAACAATTGAAAATAATGCAACCGTTACTTTCTGCAAGATTTGAGTGCTAAACAATGTTTAGTTCGACATAGTAAATCATACCATAAGTGGTTAGAGTAATTCAACTGATATAGACTAATGCAAAAAAATACAATACAACCAACAAACACGTCAAGTTACTTTCAAATGGATTCTTGATTATATAATTAATCCATACGATTTTTTTTTATAAATTTGCATGTTACGTGATGTATAATGCAATATGACGGACGATTTAGTTAAAATATACACAACATAATTTAGAAAAATTATGGCTCTTTAGGTAACCCATTAAATAATCAAGAACAATATAAATTTCATAATTATGCTAATTAATCATAAAATAGCAAAAACATATATTTTACCTATATGCTAGTTTATGTTTTTACAGATTGATCGTGAGTGGGAGCTATTATGGAATTTATTGTTCACAAGAGCGTATAACGTTATAAACATATAATACCTTAATTTGGTATCCTGGCGCGAGAAAGGTATTCTAAATTTATTGGATTGTTTTGATTACCCCCTGTAATATGCTAATATGCTTAGTAAAACTGTTTAACACTTTTTAGCGTGGGTATTAAAAAGATTTAAAGGAGTTAATTTATTTAATTTATGTTAACTGGAGTCACCCCTTTATTTTTTTTTGCTATCGGTTACATGTTTGTATATACAACAAAAAATATTATGCGACTGTTGCTTATGGCCCACATTACGCACTAAATGCGCATGTTGTGTAGTACTTGTGTACCCATTTCATGTCTGTATAATTGCGATGACATTAACTTATACGCTTGTGGATGCATTAGAGTGTTTTAGTAATAATAGATCATTGCACGATGACTGAATTATGTGGATGATAAGAAAAAGTTTTCCTTTTTTAGGCTTGTTGGCTTTATAAAATGTGTATCTCAAATTCACGATTGGATAAAATTCATAGTACTTAGAAAATCGGCGTGAAATATATCGCAATATATCCCAAAGAACGTTCTATTGATTGAGTAAATTTTCTTAAGGATAATCCACCTTATGCCATGGGTACCATTAATGATACGGAAGTGTATGGATTGTTAGATAACGGACCTAATATGTCTGCTTTTGGTAAAAATGCGCTTTTTCTAAGATTACATTCAAGTCCTTCATTCCATTCCTGAGATTGTTCACATTACCAATAGGTTGCCTCTCCCAATACACGGTTTTTTAAACACCCAAATTACATATAATGGGGAAGAGTCAAATCATGAAACTTTTCATTGTTCCGACTTTCTAACAGACTGCCTGGGATGCTACTTCTGGCGGTTATTTGGATTTGTACTTTCCATCATTTATATACCTCCTATCAATATCGCTGACTTTAAATCAAAATTAGGCTTGTATGCTGAGATGAAGGAATGGGAACAAGATGTGAGTACACAAAGATAGATTTTCCGAATATAAATTCAAGCGAACGTCGAACTGTACCTGTCAAATATTTTAATTGAGGTGGTATTAAATAAATCAAAAGGACCGAAATGTTACAAGCGTGGTAATATTGGCCACATTTCGCCGAAGTGGACAAAGGACAATTCTAGCACGAAACATCATTGTGATGAAAAAATTCTTGCTGGATAACTTTACGGTGCTAATTGAACGAGGAGATTTGACACTAAGCATTAACGTTAACGGTGGCAATAATGCGCTTAAACAAATGGTGGCAATTTTAGTCCGATCGTATTATCAAACAAAAGGGATGGTACGAAAAGGCTGTGTATTGATTACAGGCGTCTTAATAAAGTTGTGGCTAAAGATCGATTCCAAGTTTCGATGACCAGATTGATCAACTTCTGAGCGCAAAACATTTCACAACATTGGATCTGCGGAACAGATTCTTCCACGTATTCATAGCTACAGAAAGCACTGAGTATACTGCATTCATCACTCCTGTTGGATTGTTCGAGTTTCTGAGGGTTCCATTGGGGTTCTGTAATTATCCAGCCACATTCAAGCGGTATATCAACAATATTTTCGTCCCGTTTAGTTCAAAGGAAATAGTCAGCATTTACATGGATTATTTAGTGGTGCGTATACGAGCAGTTTGGAGGAAGCAGTTCAATAGCTCACGATATTTTTGAAGATAGGTGAAGATAACGAACTTCAAATTAAATGGAGCAAATGTCAATTTCTTTGAGTAACTGTTGAGTATTTGGAGTTCGAGAGCTACTTGAGCTACATACGGATGCTTGCAAGATGGGTTTCAGAGCAATTTTGTTTCAGAAGTCAGACGAAGACAACAGATTTCATCAAATCTTCTACTATTCTAACAAAATGACTAAGACGGAGGAGAACTATAGTAATTATGAACTGGAAGTTCTGGCAGTTATTACGGCGCTGAAAAAATGTTGTATATATCTTTTGGGCTTGCACTTCACTATCACGATTGATTGTGCAGTATTTAAAGCCACTATGAAAAAACGAGAGCTGACTTCCAGGATTGCCGGATGGGTTTTTTAATTGCAAGAGTTCAGTTTTAAATTGGAGCATCGTCCTAGAAATTGAATGCACTCTGATACAAGAATCAGAGCTGCACAGCGTAAAAACGACGTACTTAAACCGATATTCGAACTGTTAAAATCAGGTGAGTTCAATGATTACTCTCTAAATGATGACCTACTTTTTAAGATGGTGAAAGGAAGCATCTTTCTGGTAGTTCCAAGAGTACTGGAACGAGAAATGATCTCAGCTTACCATAAACAGGGTCATTTTGCAGTAAGATAAACTACAGAACTCCTAGAGCGTGAAAATGTTATCCCGAAAATAAAACCAAAATTCGAGAAGGCTATAAGAAAGTGCGTGCATTGTATTCGGGCCGAGAAGAAAGATGGTAAGAAGGACGAGTTGCTAAATTTACTACCAAAAGGAGACATACCACTTGTAAATTATCACATCAATCATTTCTAAATTTGTTTGGCTTTATCCGACGAAATCTGTTACTACCAAGGAAACTTTGCAGAAGCTGGATATACAGAAAGCAGTATTCGGTAATTCAGAACATATCATCTCTGATCGGGGAACTGCCTTTACGTTATCAGAAATTGAAGAATACTGTTAAGCAGAAAACATAAGGCATTCAAAGATAACGACCGTTGCACCCGTTGGGAATGGGTTAGTAGAGCATATTAACCGTTTAGTTATTCCAGTGCTTCCCAAATTCGTCCTTAACGATGAGGAAAATTGGATCAAATATGTAGGAATGTTGCAATGGTACCTGCACAACTCTTTCCAACGAAGAATAGCAATGAGCCCATTCCAGTTATTACCGGAGTTAAGATGACATGCCCTAAAAATTTGCAGTTGAGTGAATTATTCGAGCAAAAGGAGGCCATAATATTTAATGAAGAGCGACAGCACCTGCGAGATGAAGCAAAGCAATATATATATATATATATATATATATATATATATATATATATATATATATATATAAATATAAATATATATATATATATATATATATATATATATATATATATATATATATATATATATATATATATATATATATATATATATATATATATATATATATATATATATATATATATATATATATATATATATATATATATATATATATATATGTATATTAGTTTATGCATATAAAAGAATTGATATGCTTGAATTCACAGCAATTTCCTCTGCAATAAACTTTTATCCAATTTTACAATAAAGCATGAGTATAGCTTTTGCAAACAAAACAGGAAGTCCTCCCATAACATTAATTGATAAAAAAATATAATTATTTTTCAACTCTATTATATTCCAAGCTTTTACAATTATTCCATGAGTACTATTCTCCCATAATAAATTGTAAAGTTTTCTCTAATTAATTATTCCTCCCTAATCGATACGAATATTTCATTTATAAGTATTACCATCTATGCCTTTCCCATAAAATAAATCCGAAAAAAGCAATAATCGAAAATTCTTAATCCTTTAGGAATTTTTCCAAGAACTTAATGTTATTAAAAAAGCTTTACAAGTTTTTCGTTTCGAACGTCGATGTTTTTGGTTCGGCCAAAATACAATATAACCAAAATCAATTTATGTTATTCTTGATAATACTGTTAAAATTATTAATTAATAAAGAAATACACTTTCGGGAAAATTATTAAACTTTTTAAGCTTGCGAAAACGTGATTAGTAATTTTTAGACTTTTTTTTGTAATACAATCATAAAAATGGAAAGGTTTTGTCATAATGATTCTGGGGAATAATTTTTTCAAAATCTAAATACGGTTTGCTTCTGGAAGCTATTTTATTGGTTTGGATTCCAAGAAATATTTATTTTTGACTAGATTACCGGCTTGGGGTCATTTTAAAATAGCTTTTTCAGGGTGAAACTTGGACTTTGACAAATTTGTCATTTCAAAAAAAAATTTCTTTCGTACAATTCGCATCTCAGTTTTTTGTATCGGTTAATTATTTTAAAAACCGTACAAAAATAAAAATTTACTACACATTAAGCCTAAATAATGTTGGATTACATTAGGCCTGCTAAATTATGGCAAAAATTATTAGCCAAAAATTATTAAGTTCAGTAAATAGGGTTTTGCTGTTTCATCTTTGTAACTATCAATCTCCCACCAAACGTTTTATGAGTATTAAATGCGTCTATTATAGACAACCGATAATTGGTTTTACTGAACCATTACCAATTCAGTTAAACAAAGACTGTCGCTTGGAAAAAGTTTCTTCGTACTGTTAACCAAACTTTCAAACTTCAGCCATCGCTGTCAAAACTCGGTATCAGGATAGAAAAGCCTTAGGGACTATATAAAAATGTTTAATTAGATGCGTAGTAAAAGTGATGTGATTAAGGGGGTTGATATGAATTCACTTGTTGGCTGATCTCGTTCTTGATCCCGATTTTGTAGTCCTATATGATGGAAGACCGACAAGATTTATCGATTTATTATTAAACGTGAAATAGAGAGAGTAAATTAGGCATGTTTTACGCAAATAGGCGCAATGTAAAGAAAAATGAATATGTGGTGAAACAGAGAAATCTAGGTAGTATTGGTATAAAAGGTAACGGGTAGCCTTTTGCCGGTTTAACATTTTTTTAAAAGATTTGTATGAACAAGCAAATGGGAGGTTGAAAAAGGCTATCCGTAGAGTCAAAAGGAAAAGTTTAAAAACTTTGTAACTCAAATGACACATTGAACCACAGCCAATGATGTATGGTATAAATTTAACAGAGATAAAAAAACACTAAAAAGAGATCGGGATAGAAATTTGGTAACAAATTACAAGGAATATGTTTTTTGAATGTGTTTAAATGAGGAACTCTTCCGAGTATAACTGACAATTTGCGAAAGGCGCTGGTGTCTTCGAAAATTGCATATGGAATGAGCGTTATGGTGCAGATTCTAATATTGGGCTTACCGTATTAATGACAATTGAGAATGTGCTAGAGTGGTATTGAGACCCATTAGTGCAACCCTAATACCATATACACGAAATGGGTGATTCACTTGTAAATTAGAAAAAAGAGTGGATCACCATGCGTGGAACTATGCGATAGATTATAAAAAAGATAACACATTAATGATTGAAGTGATAGCCATATTGCAGGCAGAATCTGTCTTCAGAAAACTCCCAAAGGACCAGCGTAATTTTGAAGAGTATAAACATATTCAATAAAATTTAATTTAATATTCAATAAATTGGTTCCAACTATTGCCACTGCAATACTGATAGTATACTTGAATTTTAGAGATACGACAAATAGTTAAATGAATGAACTATCAGTTAAGAGAGAATTTTACAAGATGCAAATGAATTATTTTGTACATTTAGAAATATATATACTAGTACCTGTGTGAGTGATGATCGTGATGGTGTTGAAAATTGGCATTCTAGCACTAAAAAAGAAAAAAAATTGAGAGTAAATGATAGCATCTGTATAATGAATGCTGAGTGCATGCTTTTCTGACAAAGCAACATATTATAAGTTCGTTTTGTCTGTAATCTTTAAGAATTGACATACATTTTTTACAAGGAAGTGCTGATATTACACAATAATATCAACAATTTGCTAATGATCATTATCTGTCTCTAAAATTAAATAAATTATGAACTCTAATGAAAATTACTAACATTGCTAAAGACTGAACATTTTTTGACCGCAGACCTCCTTTCAGATATAATAGAGTGAATGAGGTTGATTAAAAATTACACTCTTTTTCTATTCTCACTCAATTTTTTTTGTACTCATATTCTCTCTTGCATTAAAAATGATTTTAGAAAACAAATTCATCATCCTACTTCATTGTCAGACAGGAGCTTTGAAGTGTAGAGAAGTAAAATGAAAATTGGCATGAATTCGCGTCTCTTCCAATATGTACAGTGTGACTTAACAAACGAATGATTCTCCAATCAGCTTTGCTAAAGATCAATTCTAAAAAATGTATTCTGTCGTGCAGATTAAATATTTTTCAGATTCGGATTATAGATTCGGAAAAACAAATATTTTCTTTTACATTTCCAGAACATCATATAGTTGGTTTAACTATATACAAGACGTTACTCTAAAACAGTAAAGAAATATGATTTGAAAGACATTAAGGACATTAAAAATATATTTAATATACCATCAAACATTTCCAATGTCCTGACATTTTACTTTTATCAGTGTCCATGTTTACTTTGCCATTAGTAATAATTTTTATGTGTACAAGAGAAGAAGGAAAAATCTAAGAAATAATGTCCATATTTCTTAGATTAAAGATTATACGGGTTTATAAGACGTAAATAGCTTTCTCACACAACAACAAAATAAAAAATAATGTCTGGTACATATTGCAATAACTGGTTCATTGCTTACAATCTTTTTTTTTTTTTAAGCTCATCTCTAAGTATAAAATAAAATTTATCATCAAAACACCCACACATTTGAGCCACCGTTAAAATTTTCATTATTTTCTTCATCGTACGGTGAATATAAATCATAAATTTCGGTTATTTCATTTTATTATTATGATTATTGCTGTCCAGATCCATGGGATAGTTTTATATGCGCATTTATTTTATGTTGCTAAAATAATGAGATTTTTTTTTTTTTTTTAAAGGGAATTATTTTTGGGTCACGTATTAAAAAATGTTACAACTTTTTCGCATCTATGTGATTTACAGTAATGTTGTTGGTCGGTTAAGAGATGATTCGAATCATTGTTCGAATAGTAAGAAAACCGAATAAATGCATTAAATAGTTTGTGACCGGTACAATTTTTGTGTTTGAAACACTGTAGGAATAAAATTCAATCAACTCTCTGGACTCAGGCATACTGCTAATTATTGATTTATTCCTGAACTCCATTCTTATCCTGAATTAGCTGTAAAGACAAATGTTTGCTGTCCACTGAACTTTTTTCCTTTAATTTTTTCCTCCCTGAGTATCATTATGATGACTGTTACAGTATAACTGATTGGTGCCACCTTTGTTTTACCCGATATTAAAGTATTAGTAGATTTTGCTGCTTTTGTAACTTTTCAATAAAAAATTTTTCTGCTGTTTACGCTACCACTCACTTGGATGCATCGCAAAATCTACGAAGCACCACATCCTAGTTCTTATGATATTTGAATTTTCCTCGGTGTTGGCCCGATTAATTGGATGTAATTGAGGCTTAGTCCATTTGATGTTTTCATCTGCTGTCTCCTTCCATCTATTAATCGACTTTAGGAGTGTTTATATAATTTTGCGCACAAATCTTCGACGTTTGAGTATTTTTTTTTATTTTCCTTATTTTTTCAATTTCCCAGAGTTTGCACAGAAAATCAAGATTATTTCGAGATATTATAGTCCAAGACTCCGAGTTTGAAGCTAGTTGCGTTTGTATCATTCCCATATAAGAATCCATCCTAGCTCCGTTTTCTTGAGTTTTTTAAGCTATTCGAAGGTCTGGCGGGATCTTAATTGTTCCGACCTTTAAAATATTTCAGTAAATATGTGCACCTAGAATCATTGCGATAGATGACGGTTTACTTTTCTGGTCCATCATTCCTGTAGTTTTTCAGTTTTATGGTAATTTCTGCTACTCGTCTAATAATAAATCTATCAGGACTGCTTGGATTTTTGATTTATGAAGCTTCTGTTGTAGTTATTGCTTTTAGGGCGTAAATCTAAGTGTAATTTATCTATGTTGTTATTGACTGGATTGCTTCATTGCTGTGTAGTAGTTAGTTCTGCTTATGTACTGTAATTTTTACTATCTCTTGTTGTGGATCAGTATGTTGCATTAACAGTTTCTAACGCTTACGGATAATACAAAAAACATTAAGAAAGGAATAATCATTGAAACGTGTAAAATCATAAAATTGACAAGCAAAGGGAAATGCTAATTTGTAAAGCATGGACTAAATTATACCAACAGCCACATCAATTATAGTGCAAAAAGTCAATTCAAATGTACAAATCAAATGTTTGAAGAACATACAACCAATCAAATCATCATAAAATTCACTAGTTCGTGTTAAAAAGAGGATTAAAAAGAATAATGGGAAGCTTAAGTCGTATATTTTTATTGCTGAGGCTCTTCTTTGATTTTCCAGAACTTGCGCGGTAGACCATCTAGTTCTAGTTGTACAAGAATGTTCGTACCAGATCCAATAGAAAATTATGGCTTGGGCCTTGAAAATTCCGTTGTTTTTCCTTATACGATCTGTCCCATGTACATTAAAAAAATGGTCGGGTCCGATTAAAATATCAACCTTCCCTAGCATATGGAAGTTCGAATCTCTACATTCTATAATTAATTTAAACAGTCAAGTTCGAAAATGTCGATTTCGACCATGCGAAGTTGTGACGTCACCTTCGAAAGCTCAACGGACTGTACATTTAACTGAATACTAGAGTCTCTAACCACAATTAGTTCAAAATCTGTTAGGCCGTTGCCTGTACCAACACTAGATGGCCCTAATCCACTAAACAGAACATCTTGTCATAAGCACAATTATGTTATTATCGATCTCTATGATCCTGAATCCGACAGACATCGGCATAGTTTTTCTTCACCAATTTCATTCTTGTCGTTTACCATCACAGTTGGTATAGTACTGTGGCTTTAACCTTATTTAAATTGTGCGATGATTTGAAGTCGTTTAATATTTGACTATTGCTAATTCTTTCAACTTTGTGTGATGTTGGCCGTTCAACACACATGTTAATGGAACTGATAGCCAAGCGATAGATTTGATTGTTTCTAGCGCATCACATCTACTCGCCATAAATTTTCCTAAAGTTTTTGAAACGCCTCGAAATAATTTGCCCCGGTTACGACGACATGTTTCAACAAATAATAGGCTTCGCCCTTGAGATATCCATTCAACTACTTAAATTTTTGTTCTGCGGTCAACGACCCAGTTTCGTGAACTAATTTCGAATATAGGTCGAAAAACGATTGCCAATCTCTATAATTTTCATCGGACTATGCTGTGCTTCTTCGTTAAAGTTAAATAGTTCTCTCAAATTGTACACCGAATTCACTTAAACAATACGTGTCACAACCATAGAAAAAGTACATATAAGAATGATAAATTTCGTATATTACTATGGTATTCAAAACAAAAAATATATATAACGTGTATTGCATGCCAGTACAAAGCGAAACAACAACATATTTTTAATTATATATCTATCCTTAGTAGTGAAATTTAGTATAAAAATATTAATAAAATCTTTAGTTTTTTTCGAATAATATATATATTTATATTTTTATTTCTTGAAAATTTATTGGTTTTATTAAGAAGTGAGTGAAAACTGTCGGAGTTTTGTAATTTACAATTAAAATTTATATCTATCCTTGTTGCACATTATTTTGCATTTAAAGAAATATTTATTTTCAGTTTTGTTTTGTTTTGTTTTTGCTTTCTCATTACTACTGTAGAGGAAGACGAATGCGGCCACGTAGCCAAATGGTTTTTTTGCTTTGCCGTTTTTGTTTTCTAAAAATTTGTATGTACAAATTTTTCTTTATATTTTGAACCAAATAATGTGCAACAACGATAGATATATATTTAAAAATATGTTGTGGTTTCGCTTTGTACTGGCATGCAATAACCATTATACATTTTTTTTTCTTTGGAATGCCATATTTGTAAACGAAATTTATCATTCTTATGTTCTTTTTTCATGTCACAACTATGAGGTTGGACACCAAATCAGAAAAAACGTTTTTTTTTGTTTTAAAACAGTTTGCGCCAAAGTTACCTACGATTATATGGTGTTATGCATACTGAATAAAACAAAACTAAAAACTTGTTTTACTTGTGTGAATAATGCCAAAAGCGTAGGTAACTTTGGTGAAAATCGTTTTAGGACAAGAAAAAAATATTTTTGTCGGATTTGGTGTGTCACCAGCCGAAAATCGACAATTTAGCCTACTATAATTTTGTTCCGAGAGAATGTTAAATAGCAAACGATTTATTTAACCTTATATACGACATATTCAGCATTCTTTTCTTAAATGATAGCTATTAGCATTCAAAATAAGCAGATTATTCTTTACCCATTTTTCGAATTCGAAATAAACGAATTAACGGTTGCTTGTAAAACTAGAAACGAAGACTTTGGAGATAAAAAGTCTACAATAATTTCCAATAATACTTTTCCCGTTTCCCTATAAAACTGAACGAATATACTACCATAGTACTCGTACCATCGGAGACCGTCATAAAAAAAAACATATAATCATTAACCTACATAAACATGGAAATTTGAGAAAAGCTTATAAAAAACCGTTAATACACTTTCAAACTTTTTCATAATATTTTTTTTATGCTTTTCTCATTATCAATTATTAATTGAATTAATTGTATGTTGTTGTTGGTTCATAGTTCAAGCTTTTATATGTTGTTCTTATGCTTTTTGTTGAAAATGTAATGAACAAAAAAAAAATTAATTATTTTTTATGAACGAGCATTATATTTGTATAGGCAAAAATATAAGTAAACAAAAAAAAAAAAAAAAAAAAACGGAAAATTCTGGAAAATTTATTTTTTCTACACTCAAGCGGAAAATTGTATTAGATTTAATTTTTCTAGATTATATTTTGTGATAGATAAGGGATTTGTTATTTTCAAAATAAAATTATTATTTATTATTATTGCTAAAGAATTTATTTTCCCTAACAACATATACATATACATTATTTACGTATATAAGCTTAAACACCAAATACTAAAGAAATTTTGTTTTTGAGTATATGTCTTAAGTTATGTTGTGGCTTAAGGTGATTGATACGTTAAAAACATGTTTTCATTTATAAATTTACGTGGGTATATGGTAAACATGCATGTAAACATTTTTTTTTATTTCTATAGTCTTTTTGACAGTTCATCGCTTACATTCCAATGCGGCATGTTTGATGACTTATTTTAAATGGTACTTTTTTCAAAAGCATTTCCTTAATTGTTCATTTTAAGTACGATTATGCAAATTTTTACTAAGATACATACCGGCTTATTAAATGCAAAATAAATCGTGTTAAATTAAAAATTTATTAAATAAAAAAGATTATAGTGAATTTGTCAAATCTCATATTATAAGCTGATTGGTTATATTTTACTGTTTTTTCTTTACCCGGAAATGTAACATACAGTATCGAAATGACAGTGCTGATTTGACTTGAAACTATTAAAATATAAACTTCCTGCTAACTTTTATAATCTAAAATATTTTCAAGCACCTCACAATCATTAAACATCAAGCACTAAATCTTTTATATTTAGATAATTAAAAACAAAAATTAAGTTACAATAATAAGTAATGCTTTTTACGTAACAAAACAATTTCAATTGCAATTTTAGAACTTTAAAACTTAGATTTGTTTAGAAAACTACGTCTATTATTTAAAAACAAAAAATAAAAAATGAAATAAACAAACCAAGTTGACAAAACGAAACAAAAAACTTGAAAATTTAAGTATAGAATTACCTTTACTCATTAAAACTTTTTTAATTTTATTATTTTTCATGGGAAAATCAACAAACTAAAAAAAAAAATATATAAATAAAATTAAGAAAAGCACTGCACAAATGAAAAACTTGGAATGTACAAAAGAAAACAAATTGGTTTTGAGGTTATATTAATGAGTTTTGTATTATATAGTTTGCATGACTTAAACTCAACTATTTTGTTATTTTCGTTTCGATCGATATTCAATTAATTTAAATTTCAAATTAATCTTAAAGTTACAAAACTTAGAGTTCAAGTATTTCACATTGAACTGCCTATACAAATACCATATACAAATTTGCTAGAAACAGAATAACATTTTATGGTATAAAATATAGTAACGGTAACAAGATTTTTTGCACTCAATCATTTTCACTCTATTTGTATTGTTGGCAGTGTTAATTTTTTTTACACAAAATTATAAAAATTGTAATTGTTCATTACAATAATGCAATTAACCACTTTATGGCTTGACACTATTCTTACATATGATCGCATGCTGTATTACAAATATTTATGAAAATTTATTCAAAGTAATAATTCACTATGCCCTGATTATTTTAAGTTCTATTAAATTTTTTATGAAAATGTATAAATATTTTAGATTGGTATTTATGCTTATATCGAGAGCTTATGATTATAGTTCCACTCATCAAAATCGGACCACTATTACGTGTTTTATTGCACAATTTATGCATAGGGACCCAGCTTTGCTCGGTGAAATGAAAGACCGTTTTTTTTTAATCTCTTTCGCAAAACGACAACTTTAATTTTATTTTATTTTATTCGGCTGAGACATAAAAATCGATGTTGTCTAGGTAACCGTCGTCGCTATCACTATAAAAACTTATAGAAGTCTCATAAGGAGCTTTTAATGCTTCTCACACAACATTATACACGTGACGTTCATTTTCATGTGGTATCAGAACTTTCAAGCTATTTTGTCATTTAACACGGGAAAATGCTACGTACAACATACCGTGATTAAAGACAGGTGTACGAAGGTCGACGCCAAGAAATTCGAACTTTTGCCCTTGAGATTTATGCACGGTCATCGCAAACGCTGGTCGAAGCGAAAATTGATGTCGCTGGTCGAAATTACTGGAGTCGAGGTTAACTCAAGGAATGTGCACTTCTTGTCCAGCTTTTTCCCCAAAATTATTTTATTTTTCTTTAACTTCGTTATTACATAATTCGTTAAAAATTAGGCGTGTTCCATTGCACATACCCTCTGAAATATCTAAATTACGCATTAGCATAGTTATCGTATTTTCTTTAGTTCTAATTCATAGGGTGTCAAATCACCAATTTCAATCGAATTAAGAAATTCTGACATGATTTCAATACCTCCTTCCTGTTTATCCTTCACAGAATCATGACTTTTATACGATTTGTATTCTCCTGGGACATGATCGACGATCTCAGCATTAATATTACTGATTTCTTTGTTCAACGGCGTGAGAATATCACGTTCCTTCATTTCATCGTAATTTTGATTCGCAAGGCAATTTCCAAATACTTTTTTGATTAAATTACCACTGGAATTATACCTTCAGGTAATTCGATTTCATTGAAGTCATTTTTTGGAAGATTTCCATTTTCCAGTTTCAGGATGTATTTTGCGAATGCTTCCTGTTTAAGATTGACACGCATATTTTTTTTTAATGAAAAATTATTGAAATACTTCCAGAGATGACTTCTTTGATCGACAAATCGAGTGTTTCTCTACGGTTGCTTCGAAGCTGAACAGTTAAGCACCTCCAGGGACTAAATTTTTCCCTCTAAATGTCAAGTTTGAATTTGCAATAGACCGCAACAACTGATCCATATTTTGTTAACCATACTTTGGTTAACTATACTTTGCAAGTTCTGTAGCTTTGAACCAGGTTTAATTGAATCTGACCATCAAAACTTGGAGACCATCAAAACTTGTTGCGTCCTTTATATGATAGAAAATTACTCGCAAATGAAAGCATCCTGGTTGAGCAACATAATTTACGTTGGGTATTCGACCAATGACATGCAATCGACGCAAGATTCGCGGTTCCTAGGTACTATTCTATTCCATTTAAAAATTCTGGTTTGTTTGCATTTGCTTTAACGCCTGGTTATGTAAAAAATACGCTTCTAACATTGAATCTTTTTGTCCAATATCAGCCAGACCTTCTTGGGTTTGGTCAATACCTTACATTCGATATTGACCACATAAATGAATATTCAATCGCTAAAAGATATGACTCTTTTATTGGATTTCGTGGCCAAATAATCACCAGCATGCTTTAGATGGTGTAATGCAGTGACCTTCCACATAGGTGCGTTTGCTTCATTATAAATCAAACTCCGTTGATTTTTGACAACCTTTATTGAAGCGCAATAAGACTGTTGATACCATAATTTCCGATGAAAAACTAAATGTAAAATTTAGTGCTAAAAATAATTTTGATATAAGATGGGATTTCCAACCTTTTTGCATATTTTTACTGACCAATTATTCTATTTGCCTTTTAACGCAAAGTGGCTGACACCTGGCGATTTTTGTCAAAACTACGGCAAAGGAGGTCAAGTAGTAAAGGTTATTTGCTAATCAAAGTTGCCTAATTCTAGTTGAATATGCATTATGACATATAATCAATGTCTGACCTTATAACTATTCCAAGTATTTGTGACGTCATTCATATGAAAAATGTTTTTCCTAAATTAAAGCCCTAAACTAAAGGCCCAACCATAAATAAAAATTTTAGAGTAACCTTCCTAAAAATGAAGGAGGTTGATCGGGGCCAATTTTTTATACATACTAGAATGACAAAAGAAATTATTCTGTATGCTACTGCAGTTGGTCCGGCCATCGATGCCAACTACCGGAAAAGTGAGGTTAAACATCAAGTTTCGTTTGGCTTTCACGTTATTGTAAGTTAAATTTGACTGTTGTATCCAACAATAGCTTGTATTTATTTCAAATTATTTCTAGATATCTATCACAAGGCACTTCTATCCAAAGCTTAGCTTGGAGCTGGATAAGATAAATAAGAAAAGAAACGGCACGTCTAATCATATTAGAAACTTGCAAAATAATTTGGACAGTTTTAGGCCCATTATAAAATAATAATAAAAGAATTCTGGCAATAATAGAATTTACTGAACTGCTTAAGGGCAATTGATGGTAAACATGTTGCAATACAGTGCCTACTTGGATGTGGCAGTCAGTTTTATAATTATTAAAAATATTTTAGCATAGTATGAATGGCTACCTGTGATGCTCGGTACACCTTCACCAATATTGAAGTAGGTGCATATGGATCACAAAGTGATGGAGATAATGTATACTTTATTTATAAAAAATGTTAAATAATCATAAAATAAATAATAATTGTATCTTTCGACATCTTCAATATCAGTGAACTCGGGAAACAAATTAGCAATAATTTATTAGAAGTTCCACCTGCTAAAGTTTTTGCCCAGGACTACCACAAGACTAAATAATTTTTTTGTGGCTGATGCAGCTTTTACTTTAAGTAAAAGTTTGATGAAACCATACCTAGGAAATAATTTATCTAGTGAAAAGGAGTTGTTTAATAAAAGATTATCTCGAGCACGTCGAGTAATCGAGAACGCATTCGGTATCCTTGTAAGCAGATGGCGAATATTATTAACGATGCTCCATATGTTCCCGGGTAATGCTGAAAAAGTAGTGTTAAGTTGTGTTGAACTTCATAATTTTTTACGGCTCAGTAAGGATATTGATGACAACTACGTTCCTACTAATTATGTAGATTGGGAGGATTCGTCGTATAAAATTCATGAAGAACAATGGCGTAGTGAAGTAAATCAAATGTTAGGATCGATAGCTCCATCTCAAAGCATTTACGTGTTGGGCGGTAGATCAGCATTGGAAATGCGCGATAAGTTATGTGCCTTTTTAAATAATGAAGGCAGATTGCCCTGGATGTCATAAAGTTATACAAATTTATATAAAAATTATTATTTTAATTTAAAAATTCACAGAAATTCAGTCTATTTGTAAAATAATTCAGATCATAATAAAAAATCATAAAAGATCATAGTAAACTTCACTTCAGGATCTTAGTAATAACTATTTAATGGACCTCTTGTAGCCGATCTCATCGCAAGTCCACAACAAAATTTTTTATTTGGGCTATGGCGTAGTCTTGATCAATAACAGACAGTGGTTCCAGCATCATTACGATCGATTTTATAAATGTCTCTTTTATTAATTGTCTTCCAGACATGGCTGGTTGAGACGGGACCATACTATTTAAGAGCGTTATGGATTCGCTTGCCGTTTTGATGAACGCACACGCCTTTTCAAAACAAACCGAGATATCTCTATCGATATATTCAATACCTTTTTCGTTGCCACCAAATAAAATAGTCTCTTCGGGTTCCGGTTAGTCTTCGAATATGTTTTTTCTTGTTCTAAAAATATCGTTTAGAACAATAAAATATATAATTATAACACTATAAAACTTACTTTCTCGGCTGCACAGAATCCTTAAGAAAAAGCATACTTTCATAGTATGGCCAATCATCAAAAGACACAGCCCCGCTTCCTGATGGAATATCTATCTTTTTTATTTCTTTATTGAATCATTCCCTTAGAACGATCCACTTTCGACTGCATTCCTCCACTATAAAAGTTTGAAAATTTAAATATTACTTATGTACAATATAAGTGAATGGAGCCAACAAGATTGTAAGGATACTTACTAGGTAAGCCAGTTGACCATGCTACCTCATTCCATGCATTTATTTTACCTACTTTGTTTTTAAAATTTTTACAGGTTTTATCATAAATGCATTTATGATTTTTAACCGATTCATTTAATGAATCATAAATGTTTTCCATTAATATATTGTTATGGAACAAATTAATTTAGTTTATTTGAAAACTAATTCAGTTTATTTCAGCCTAAAACTACCATTAGTAATTGCATATTTGTGACGTACAGTTCTCAAATTAATAATGGTACCTCAAAGTAGAAGTTTATATTTATAATTAGTTTGTTGTAACATAACCTATTTGTAAACCAAAACAAAAACATTTTTCCATAATATGGTAGTATCTAATCCTAGTTTCTAATATTTTTGTTAAATTAAAAATTCATTCTTTAAAGAAAAACCAAAAATTTGGTTTATGGTATTTGGCAAACAACATAAAAAAAAACAAAGTTAATTTCCCAAACCATAAAATATTATGGTGTCTGCAAAAATTTTCTTGTTATTCCCGAATTTTAACCAAGCTTTATTTCTATAATCATCAAATGGGTGTTCAGTTTCTTCTATGTAATTTGCTTATTCGGTTTACATCAAGAATAACTCAAGAGAGAATTAAGATGGTATTATAAGTGGCACTTTTCATCATCATTTACACTAGAAAAATTACCGAAATATCTTTTTACAAAATATCGAAGTGATTTTCAATTTTCACTCCATTTTTTTTCTCAAAGGCCCTGCGTTTATTCAATTGTTTAAGTGTATGTAATCTTTTTAAAGTATACTTCATCGTTTAAGCTTAAATAGATCAAAAAATACAGTTTCTTCAACTTCAATGGAAAACTATAAGCTTATAAAATTGTCTTTGAGTATAACTAGACATATACATTTGCGAAAAGTAATAAAATAATAGACCTTTTTTTAAATGCGGAAACATAAAAATTATAAAAATATAAACATGATAATATTTGAAAACTCACCAAGAAACTATTGAAAGATCTTTAGAGGAATTGGCACTGCTGAGAAGGTAGCAACATGAAAATTTACATTTTTGGTTTAACGTAAATAACCAAAAGCAATTATAAATTTAGTTTTGAAAAATACAGCTCTTTCGCACTAAGTGAAAACTGCAATTTGTCTATACTAGGGAATTATATTTTTATAGGCAACTGTATGCAACCAAAACTCAAGCAAATCTATTTTGTTTATTATTGGCATATTTGGTAGCAAAAAAATGAGTATAGTAGAGAGTTTTTTCCCATCACTTTTCCATCGATTCCATTTTTTTTGAATCATGGCAAGGTTTTTCAATTTATGTTTACCAACATTATACATACAAATTTATAAATAATCTATCGCGATAGAATACCGAACAGTAAGCAATTTATATAATACAACATGTATAATACACATTAAAAAAAATAATCTTTGATCTTCGACGGGAATGTTTATATTTTTTTATACAAAAAAAAAGCATCATTTCAGCGTAATCGAAGCGATATTTGCAAATTGATTTTTCAATTAGAATGAGCAAATGGTATGCTACCACTCCACCCTTATCGTTTTATAAATACATCATTTTGGATATAAACACTTGTTGTGCAAATATTGATATCATAAACATATTTTCTTATTTCGTACGATTATGACGTAACATTAATAGTTTATATTGTTACATACGAGAGAACATAAACAATATTTTGAGCAACAGAAAATCTGTTTTATATTTCTTTCAATTTTTTTCTAAAACTTTTAAAGGATTATTTTTATGTTGTGTATGTAAGTAAGGACGATATATAGCACAATGTGTGTACATATAGTTGAATACAAATATTTATTTCAATTAGGAAATGTGCTGAACCTTAAATCAATCATTTAATCCGCTTTGTGATGAATAACAACGGTTTATATGGTATTATGTGGTTCATTTTTGTCTTTTTACGTATAAAAAATGTTTGTAGAAAATTTTTTTTGCGCAAAAATTGTTCAAATCTAGAAAAGATATAATTTAAACTAGTAAAAATAACATGTGTCCGAAATTCAAATTTTTTTTTTATCCATTGAAAACTATAAACTATAATATGCTATAACTATAAATCAAAAAATTATTAAAATTTTTCAAGTTATGCCATAAACCAAAAACTTCTCAAACTCTGAAAATACACTATGATAAGGCTTAAACTTTAAACTTTAAACTTTAAACTTTAAACTTTAAACTTTAAACTTTAAACTTTAAACTTTAAACTTTAAACTTTAAACTTTAAACTTTAAACTTTAAACTTTAAACTTTAAACTTTAAACTGTAAACTTTAAACTTTAAACTTTAAACTTTAAACTTTAAACTTTAAACTTTAAACTTTAAACTTTAAACTTTAAACTTTAAACTTTAAACTTTAAACTTTAAACTTTAAACTTTAAACTTTAAACTTTAAACTTTAAACTTTAAACTTTAAACTTTAAACTTTAAACTTTAAACTTTAAACTTTAAACTTTAAACTTTAAACTTTAAACTTTAAACTTTAAACTTTAAACTTTAAACTTTAAACTTTAAACTTTAAACTTTAAACTTTAAACTTTAAACTTTAAACTTTAAACTTTAAACTTTAAACTTTAAACTTTAAACTTTAAACTTTAAACTTTAAACTTTAAACTTTAAACTTTAAACTTTAAACTTTAAACTTTAAACTTTAAACTTTAAACTTTAAACTTTAAACTTTAAACTTTAAACTTTAAACTTTAAACTTTAAACTTTAAACTTTAAACTTTAAACTTTAAACTTTAAACTTTAAACTTTAAACTTTAAACTTTAAACTTTAAACTTTAAACTTTAAACTTTAAACTTTAAACTTTAAACTTTAAACTTTAAACTTGAAATGCAAGCTCTAAATCTAAAACTTCCAAAATCCTGAAAAACCTGTTACTTAACTACTTTAAACTGTGTCACTTGTGCATTATAGCCGATTTACATTTAACAAATTTTGAAGAAGAAGTTGATCTTGAAATCAATTTAGTAAAATGGAAATAAAAACAAAAATTGCAATAACATTTTGTTTTTAATTGTGTGAGTAGCCAAAACATAGTATGTCACATTTGTGACATGTGGTGCACTGGTGCACCACTTGACACACGTGTCGTTTTTTCCGTATATTATTTAAACCATACGTATATTTTAATGAAAAAAACAAAAGACTGATTACCGTTAGTTTAGAGAATATTATAGAAAGAATAATTTTCAGATATATTGTTTTAGTATTCAAGTTTCATTGTGTGTAAAAGGACGTTAAATATTTATTGGTGTTACATATGGATCCCGACACAAAAAGATATTGGTATCATTTTAAGCGTAGTTTTCATTGTTTGTTTATAAATTTATTATTGCAATATCCAAAAGTATTTACCGTAACTTAAAAAAATCGAAAAAATTACATGCATTACTGTGTTTAGAACTGTTTTATAACGCTGGTGCGTAAACGCACCACTGGGCATTTAACGACATCAATTATTATTTTATAGGAGAAAACCATTAAATGTAGCAGAAATTTTAGATGCCTTGGAGAACCTGCCAGACGACGTACCAATACCGAGTGATATTTACTTAGAGCCTTCAGAGTTTCGGGTTGATACCGACGAAGATTCTGGTGAGGAAGATGAAGATGATCCGAATCGGTTGAGTAAAAATCAGCTTCTAGCACGAATTAAACTAGCTTTTATTGAGAACGAGGAAGAAATTGTAGACCCGGATGATATAATTTCGATGAGTGGGGCACTTATTCCCGAATTAGGTATATGCCAGAAAATGCAAGCTGATGTGGAATTTAACAGTTTATCTAATATTTCAAAGCTTGGGTTATAACTGTCCGTTGACTCTAAGTGGAACAAGTGAGGCAATTGAATATTTCAATATTTTATTTTTTCCACCATCCTTTGTGGAATCAATTGTAAATCATACAGATAATTATGCTGCGAAAAAGCGAAATAAGACTATAAACATAGACATCGACGATTTTTATTCATTTTGTGGTGTTATGATCGTATCAGGATATAATGTGTTACCTCGAAGACGGATGTATTGGGCCATGGATGATGATACTCGTAACAAACTAGTAGCGAAGTGGATGCGCCGAAATTTATTCGAGGATATTTTTGTAAATATCCATTTCTGCGATATCGACAAAATTGGAAATACCAAAGATCGATTTTTGAAGATACGCTCATTCATTATTCATCTCAACGCATTATTTTTGAGATACGCACCGATAGGAATGAATATCTCAATAGATGAATCCATGGTGCCTTATTACGGCAAACAACCATGCAAGCAATTCATTCGTAACAAACCCGTGCGATTCGGCACAAAGCATGGGTATCTGCTAGTCCTTCGGGTTACTGTTATCAATTTGATCTGTATCAGGGCCACGATGAGGAACGTGATAAAACGATGGGGCTAGACGAATTCGTAGTATTGAATTTTTCTAAAAAATTGAAATATGGATTTCCAGAATTAAATTTTTCATTTTAATTCGATTTTTTTACTGGACCTAATCTTATTTATGCACTTAAAGAAATCGGATTTGCTGGTACAAGAACCATACGGGAAAATCGTCTAAAAAATATAAAAATGACTGATAAAAGTTGATGAAAACCACGGGGATTCTCAGAAAATTACGTAGATCCACAAAATGAAATGACGGTAACAAGATGGAAAGATAATGAAATTATTTCTCTGTTATCAAATGCCTGTGGAGCTCGTCCATTAGGTACAGCACGTAGATACGTCAATTTAGAGCATAAGAAAATAGATATTCCTCAGCCATGTGGTGTAGACCTATTAGATCGACACATTTCGAATTACCGAATGGGTATAAGAGGAAAGAAATTTTACATGCCTGTGGTATTATGGATGCTAGATTTGGCAATAACGAATGCGTGGTCACTAGCCAAAAGCTACGGGTGCCGCTTAGACCAGTTGGAATTTCGCCGACAGCTAGCCAAAGCGTTGCTGATCGGTCACGGGAAACTACCAACAAAAGGTAAAACAGTTAGAACCACAGAATTTTTAGCAAGAGGAGCACATACTACTATGTGCACATACTACTATGTTGTTATCTTTTTATATGTTTTCCTACAAAAAGATAAAACTTTTCATCTTGTAAAAAACAAGATCATCTTTTTTATAACAGTTTTTGGGTTTGGATCTCGGGTTTCATCTTTTTATTTTTACAAGAAGAAATTTTTTCTCGGTTTGGCTTGCATAATTTTTCAATCTAGTGTCTCGGTTTTTTCAAGATGAAAAATTTGTTGAATGTAAGTCGGCTATTATGATTAAAAAAGTACCAGGAATTTCTAATTTAAACGAGCTAGCCTTGAGATATTGTCTAAATAGTTTTTTTCTTTAGGGTCTTTGTGAATTTATTAAAAATCTTTAGTTAAAAATGTAGGAGAAAATAAATAATTGGGAGAAAATATTTGGAACTAATACGTACAAGACTTAGGTGTGTATCTTTGCTAAATTTGAACTACACGTAACTTCTCTAGCTATCGTTTTTATGTAGAAAAGTCAGCATATTAACATTTTTGGCTTTTAGACAAGATCGTCGGTCGCTAATAATTTACCCTGTTGCACTAAAGATATGTTCGGATTCTACAGAAGTGGTCGAAATACACAAATACTTATATAGGCGCATTGTCATACTGGCCCAAATTGTGTACTGTTCTAAAATAAAAGCAAAATGCAAAATAATTAAAGTAAATTAAAGGCATTATAAACGTCTCTTAAATAATAAGAAACTTTTGAATAGGATATCAAAATTACTAACTTACTTTCCAAAACTCTACTGGACTAGATTTCCTATCAACTATAGGCAGTTCTATGTAATGTTAAAAGTGCTACACACTTTTCAGCAAGTGTGTAGCAAGTTTAAATATTAACCGTGAGTTATTGGAATAATTAACGAAATTGTTAAATAGATTCTCCCGGAAATGTCTTTTGTGACATCTTCAAATCCTGAGTTGAATCCTTATTTCAAACTTAATCAAAATGAGCACCTCTTCAATCAATAGCGGTATTGGAGCTTTTTTGCAGGCAGCTTCCAATTGGATCAATGCCTTTTAGAAGTTTGTACGTAATGATGGTGTCCTATTCAATATTTTATTGTACTACTTTCCAAAAATCTTACTATGTATATCCTTATATTTTATAGAAAAATGCGCACTTCGTTCAGCTTTAATGCGTCTTGTAACACCAAGTTCATAGAATGTGGAAAACATCCTAACTGTTGCACACATAGTAAATCGCATGCCTTGACCATAACTGTAGCGTTGTCGGTTACAACATACACAACCTTTTCTTTTATGTCCCTTGCTATATTTTCTGCATTATGATTGGATTGGTCTAAAAGTGGTTTTGTAGTAAGAATTGTCGATTTTAACTAATAATTCTGTTCGACAAAATGACATGTCACCGTCAAGTACAATTCCGTCGCTCTAGAGCCCCACAAATCGCAAGTAATAGCTACGTGGTTTTTTCATCCAATAACTGTGTGAGCTTTCGCGTAGCATTGTTAAAAATGTTCGGCATCATACTATTCCGAATTATAGTTTTCTTATTTACAAAATTCTGATAACCTTCGTCGTTTACAATGTTAAAAGGTTGCATCATATTCAACTGATCTGTTAAAAAAAATGTTCAATTGGCCTTTCGGATGTTGTGTTAGAAATGCACTGTGATTTAAAATTTATTGTTGAAGTACATCTCTTTACGTGGTCAGCCATATTGCTTGTATTACCACTTGTCTTGTATCCTTTTCAACAAGAAATACATTTCTTTTTATATTTTTTGCTACAAAAAGACAAAACTTTTTGTAGCCGATTTACAATTTTTTCAACAAATATTTAACAAATTTTTCATCTTGCAAAAAACCAAGACACTAAATTGAAAAATTATGCAAGCCAAACCGAGAAAAAATTTCTTTTTGTAAAAATAAAAAGAGGAAACCCGAGATCCAAACCCAAAAACTGTTATAAAAAAGATATCTTGGTTTTACAAGATGAAAAGTTTTATCTTTTTGTAGCAAAACATAAAAAGATGACAATACATGTATAAAATTAGTTATATATACTATGTTTTAGTTACTCACACAAATAAAAACGAAATGTTATTGCAATTTTTGTTTTTATTTCAATTTCACTAAATTGATTTCAAGATCAACTTCTTCCTTAAAATTGGTTGAATGTAAATCGGCTATCATCCTGTAAAAATCAAGTTCATCTTTTTATAACAGTTTTGTGGGTTTGGATCTCGGGTTTCGTTGTTTTGTACTTTTTGAGTGATATTTTTTCTCAGTTTGGCTTGCATAATTTTTCAATCTAGTGTTTTGGTTTTTTTCAAGATGAACAATTCGTTGAATGTAAATCGGCTTTTATGGATCGCATCGGTCATAATACACGCCCACTATGATTTTAATTTTATTTTTTTATAACTAACCACTGTGATTTTATCAAAAATGAGGTTATGATCTTTTAAATTCACTTGTCAAAATTTATAGATGGTCTCTACATTAAATTTTTTATAAATTTTTTATTAACGCATTCACATTTTTTGGTTGTTTGGGTTTGGTCTTAGGAGTCAAAGCTTTCTAGGCAAACGCGATTCTCATAAGAGCCATCATTATTCGATGAACAATTATTATTCAATGATAAACATTTAAATTATAAGCCCCATTGTACAGGAACGTTGCGTTCTATTTTTGCTTTTGCAGAGTTCCAGCACAATTTGGCTTCCAATTTAAAAAATATTATGCGTTTTGCATAAAATGATTATCTGATCATAACAAACACGCAAATACTAAATTCTAGATCTATTGTAGAACTGGCCAAAACACAAACCCTTTTAAGGCTCATTTTCATATCAATTTATTTTAGAATAAAATAAAGAAAAAAATCAAGACGTATTAAGTATGCACTTTCTTACAGATCCATATGTCTTAATAACCTTACTTTAAGATCCAGACTTAATCGAGTAAGATTAAAATTATGGTATTATTTCTTCCTACAGTAAAACTTGTTTTTAATTACTTAAATCACGTTAGACTGATTGAAAAATAATATTCGTTCAGTTTTGATTTAGTAACCCGCTTAAGTGGCATTTTTATTGACAAAATTTGACATTGGTAACATTGCTGCAGTCAGTTAACCATAGTGTTATTTTCTAAATTTTGATTATATGGCAATTGCTGGAAGCTTTAAGGTACTTTTGTTTTTTTTTGATTAAAATATATTATTATCAGGGGTTAAAGCATTTTTTAACCTTCTTGCTATATATGAGAGTTTCAGAAGTGATAAAAGCACTATTGGAAGTAGTAGCATTAGTACAAGATTAAAAAGAGATTAAAAAAAATAAAAATAATAAACAGTTTTACTTGGCCCGTAGCGAATCATCATTCTGGCTACATTGGGTTCAACCCGGAAGCTGAGAATCGTGCAAGTGGATCCAGTAGTTCTTTGACACCGTACAGCTATTCAGTTCCATTACACCGATATCATTTGCATATGCCTGAATCTGGTTGATCTGACGGTCCAAGTTGTTGTCCTAAGATGTTTCACTTTTACAAAAGATGAATTCTAACATAAGATTAAATAGTATTGGGGACAAGGCATAGGAGATGCCATATACCAGTGCTAATGGCAGAGCTAAATTCCTAAAAACAATGCAAAGCAAACCATAAGATACTTCAATGGAATGAGTAAGAGGCACCTGAATGAAAAGAACACGTGATGTTCGTCACGAGATGTTTCGTAATATTTAAAAAGAATCATCCTCAGTGAAAAAACTTGATCAAATTTAATTTTTTTAAGGATAGAGCACAACATGGCCACTTTCCATTTATCAGGCATATCTTTGCTTTGCCATACTAATGGAATAAGGTCCTTAGGACACATGGTCTCCACGTTTTTGCCATCGAGTTTCCTGGAGAGCAACGAGTATCAGGCAATATTGCCTGTTAACATAAGCGGAGGGCGGTTAAAATTTTGAAGGTACCCATATTTCCATTACTTTTGTTGATATTTTTAACAGTGAGGTCTAATACGGACGCGGGTAGTCAGCCCAGCGATTCAACCTTTATTTAGTCTTCTCCTACGACTTGCAAACGGTGCTGTTGTGTAATTTTAAGTATATCATGCTCATTAAGAAGCCTTTTAAGAGGCACAGGAGCCCCCCCCTCCAATCACAGGGACCAATTTAAATATTTCCAACAAATATTACTGTCAATATAGTTAAAATAAAAAATTTAAAATTGATTAATGAAATATCATTAGTCTCTCTCGCTTCGATATAGGCGAAAGATTTCATTTTCTATTTTCAGTAATATAATTTGATGCATTGTTGACTTGTCAAAATTTCAAATCAATCAAAAGATGTTCATTATGAATTTTTGATGATAATATACAAATTTGATTGATTTATATTAATTTGTCTGAAAAATAAATTACCAATTTGGCAAACATGTTTAAGGATATGATAAAATTATAGGATGATTTTTGATTATAATAATGAATTGCTCTTCTAGTATTCTTTATTTAGAATTTTTTTTATTTAACAAATTGCTAAGAAAAATTGTATAGTGGAAATATTAAAAACTGGTGCGCCTCAAATTAGTTGGATTACTTTAAAAGTGTACCACCAATAAGCCATTTAAGCTAGTTTTGATTCAAAAGTACATCTACGTGGTTTTTAGCACTGTATCTAATGCATATTTGTCCTTTAAAAATCTTTAGGTTGTTAAAAAAAAACTTTATTAATATATCACAGAGTACATCACCAATTTAAATTTAAAGTTGCCTACATATATCGATCCATCAATTAGATAGTAAAAATGACATAGAAGTTTCCTGTTTGTTATTGGAATATATAGAAACAAAAAAAAACTTTTCTAATGTATCACTCTGATAAAATGAAAGTTAGGTCAATTTTTACATACAAACTAAAAATAGCACTAAGCCATAAACACATTGATCGATTATATGAACTAGACTATAAACCAAGTTTTTTTTAATGGCACAAAATAGAAATTACCTCAATTAATCAATCCATTTAAAGTTTATTTTACATTTTATTAGCTTTTTGCATCTACAACATAACGCCGGGGTTTACATTTACCTGTAAATTTTAGCGGACGTGTCGGGAAATTTAAAATATCATATATTAGTAGTAATTAGTATACGAATTTGCGCGGGAATGAAACGTTCATAAGAGGAATTACTTCCCTTTTTTCTGGCTAAAATAAAATCTACAGATTAAATGAACCATCTAAGCTTTGAAATCAACCATCTAAGCTTTGGAACACTCACCACACATATTTCAATAGAAAGTTTTTTCAAAGACTATGAACCTTGGTTTGAATTTTATGATTTCTTAACTCCTGTGTGTTCCCAGAGTGGTTTTTCAGTACCGCTTAATATTATTACTAATTCAATTTAGAATGATTTTTGAACCGCAGGTACCCTCAACAAACGGTTCCTCTCGGCCGCTTCGTGTAACTCTTCGGATGAAATAATTTAGAGCATAACATCATAGGGATCAGAAGCTGATAAAATAGAATTTTGGCTTATTCGCATATTATTAAATAAGGCCGACAAACACTCTCGCATTATCAAATTTCAAATAGTTCCAAATTTCCGTTCCCTTTCGTACATTTTCTTACGAGATTCCTATTCCAACGAATATTAAGTATTGAGCTAGCTAGTCGTGCCGCAAAAACAGTGCTAAGCAAAGCACAATACTTCATCTAGCAGGAGATCCAAAGCCACAAAACTCCAATTCAACAAGCAGTTTAGAGACCTAAACTGCAATTAGTTCACGTCCTAACTGGATCATTATTACTATGGTATTACACTATGATACTAACCACATTAACATATGTGCAGGACTCCATAGTAAAACAAATATCACCTGTACATTACTGTTCATAGGATCACAATCGACACTTGTTAGTGAAATTAGCAATAAATAACCGTTTACATCCCTTTAATGCAAATTCAACAAAGTCCCCGACCTATGTGATCAATATCGTAATTGTATCAATGAGGAGCTAAGTTTAGGGCACATGAGTCAACAGCGAACCATCGAATTACACTGCCAGGAAGGAAGGGGAATGTTTTTTATTTGCCTTTTCGTACAGTTTGGAAACCAGATTGCACATAAGTATCAATAGCTGATATATAGCCAAAGTATCTTGTTCAACAGGAGTTTTAAACAAATTTGTTAGTGGCTGTTTTTATTCACCTGACTTGGTTTCCAACATAAAGACTCATGCGAGACCATTGAAAGCGGGATGAAGTTGTTTTAACTTGGCCAGGAGCCATTTGCTTATATGGTGATGGTTTAAGTCGGCTAAGATTATATTCTTGTAATTTCGTAGAACCGTTCTCAAACACCATATAGGAAAGTGGTCACTCAAAGTGGGTATACTTTCAATTTTGGCCAATACTTTGATCATTTCTTCCATTGTCAGAATGATATTTCCAAAGAAGTGGAATAAATGAAATTTCGTGGATTTAATAGCAGTTCTAGAAATGAAATGGTTAATTTCATTACAGTTCAAATGCTTCCAAATTTGTTAAGGTGGTTATTTGCTCCAACACAGTGGATCCCATTTTCGCTGTATATAATTTTACAGAATTCGCGATGTGCAATAAAACGTTTAGAAGCCTATTGTGCTGAGGCCTACAAATAGACAAATGTATGCTTTGTTTGTCTTCTGTCCTGGCCTTTTGCCCAAGTGAATCGACAAGGCTCTGCAAAGTCAATAATCAATTTCCACAATGGTTGAACTGGCTCTGAACGAAAGCATGGCAAGCATCAATTGGGTCCCACATGTAGCTTTTTCTTCGGTGCATGTAACACAAAGAGGATCAAATTTCTAGCGCTTTGTATCCAATATTACTGTCGTGATATAGCAAGTACTAACGATGGTCCAGCATGTTTGAACGCTGTTATTAAGTAGTTTGTTATTTAAAGTGAATTCGACACCCATTTCCTGAGATTAAATCCTTAGCTGGATAAAATAGTACTTATAAATTTTTTTTCTAAATTTGGACTTCTATAATTATATTTGCCACTGACAACAGGTTATCTACAGAAATGGCTCTCTCGATAATGCTGGCTTCAATCGAGTGTAATATTGAAAGGTCGTCTGTTTAAAACTCGCGGAGCTAAATATAGATGCCAGATCTCTTGTCACGGTAAGTCATTTAAAATATTTTATGGACTGAGATTGTGTCCTGCTCCATAGAGTAATTTGTATTGTGTCATAGTTTTCGAAGAACCGTCAAATACGGCACTTAGTTTTGTCGTTGAACTATTTCCTTTCATAACTCCATGGTGAAACAGAAAACATCATCATCTGTTTGGTTTGGATAGAATTAATGGCTTCTGCCACCAACCATCCAAATATCGCGATTTGAAGTGCCAAGATAATGCACAAATTCTCTAACGAGTAAGATATCAAAAAACAAATCGACCCCGTTGAGTACATTTAGCTTGGTTTGCTCGGTAGAATTATGGGTCAGCTACTTGTAAGTGCTCGAAATTGTTAAACTGGAAATTTTGAATATTTACTTTGCAATCAGTTTTAAAAGGAAGGCCTCGGCGGATAAATTATGTCAGGAATACTAGAATAGAATCCTAGATTCATCATTCAATATATTCTCGATTAAATAAATCAACATAGAATCTAGAACTTCTCCGTGAGGAGGTGCCTCACAAAATTATCCTTGAGTCACTTTATGTTGTGACTGATTACTATAACTGAGAATGGTGCTCGATATCAAACGATGGTTAAAAAATTTTGTATAATGTCAATTGGAAGATAATGATGTGGAATGCAGAATATATGGTTGTAACAAAACGGTGCAACATGCCACACAGTAACGATATTAATTCATATTTTAATAGAGAAGTTTAATAATCGAATAATTTCTTGAAGAACAGATTTGAATTGGAAACCAAGATCATTCGTTTTAACGCCATTGGACTTCTACTTATGGGTTTTTTTAAATAGTAGTAACAACATAATCGAGCAAATATCACTAATCGAACCATCATTATGCGAAAAAGTTACTCAAAATGTTGGTAAAGGTTGACAGCCTGCCAATTATTTACCAACAAATTAAATTTTCCAGCCGTCACATTTCTATAAATCTCGTCGACCAAGTCTTATAATATTTTAATAATAATAATATTTTTAATGTTGTAGATAACACCAAACCTGGCTCACGAACTAAATGAACTCAGAAAGGATAGAAACGATAGGTTTATTTTTGATTTCAAATCCGAAAGTGTTCGAGTTTGGATTGTTGTTATTATTTAAATTCACAGCAAACTGATTGCTCGTCAAACTAGTCACTGCTGTTATTGAAGATTAGGAAAACTGGCCAAAGTATCAGTTATTCTTGTCGGAATTTATGAACCTTGGAGCTAACATAGATTATTAAAACATTCTCATCAATTTTATCGACTCGGCGGTGATGGTAGTAAAGCAGCAGAATTAACAAAGTGTAATTGTTGGTGACTTTAATCGACCCGAAGTTTGATGTCGGCGGGGTTTTTACATCGTCTTCAGCCCATAAAACGGCAATGACTATTTTAGATTACTGCCCAATCATTTCAGCAATACACCTAATAAGTAATAGCCGTGTTTAATTTTTTAATCTACGGTTTTCCTACATTCTCAATTTTTTATTACGCTGTTCGAAAAGTATAATAATTGTTCGAAATATTTCCCCGCCTCATATTTTTTTAAATTCTCTTTTTTTTTTTTTAATATAAAAACTATGAAAAAAAAAAAAAAATTTACAATTGTGTGCATTATTTACTGAAATTGTCATAGCAACGAAAAACTTCAAATTTGAATTATAGTATTACAAAACCAAGTAGTAAATTTTATATAATTGATTAAATCTAAGTGTGCTCCGCAATAGAATGTTTTGAAAAATTAGCATGTCATTTTTATTATCAAATAAATGTCAAAAATTTGTTTCCTCAAATATTTATAATGGGTTTCGGACACAGTCTTTATGGCGAGAATTTGAATGACATAGTTGTATCATACAAAACTCTTATCAAAACTGAAACTGGAACGTTTCTTACCTTGCAAAAACGTTGCAATAAGCTTAATAGATTAATCAAGATTTCGTACATTCGATTCGAGCTTGGGTATGACGGATAGAACATTAATTTTGCAGTAGTTATCAAACTCGTTTTATTTACCGGATATGAAACATGCTTAAATATTTTAATAAAAAATATGATCTTATTTTAAAATAAAGATTTTTCAAGGATCTAAAAAAAATACTCCGCCGATCATTTAATAACATTTATTTCCCAGTGCAATAAAATGTTTACCCCAAAGATCATTTGATAGTGTCCAGCTGGAGATAATTTATACAGACATTGCAAAAAAAAAAAGGTTGTTGTTCTACTCTCTATGAAGAGAGTATGACAAACAGTAAACATGTTCGACCTTCTTTTCGTTTGATTCCTATGACATCAAAAGTGCTGCAAGATAACCATATTGGACTGCAATATATTTTGTTCACAATATTTATAAATGATGTTGTTGGCTGACTTAAGTTTGAAAAGTGTTTGTCGATCAGTAATAACCTGCTGTTAAATCTGAGCAAATACAAGGCTCCCTCATTTTAAAGTATCCGATCCCTGGTCATACAGCAGTGTTTATTGTTTGATTGTTAATAGCGTAGAGCAGATGTCAGATTTAGATGTAATCGTTTCTTCCGGTAATTATCACCATACATGTCAACTTCATTACCGCAAGTTGTTACGAAGCTATTACTGGCAGCGAAGATCATGTATGTTTAAAATTAACATTTAAAAAAAAAATATTACTAAAAATTTAAAAACCGTACACGAAATTGTTTATTTGGAAGAATCTCACAGGAACTATACCATACACTATAAACTTGTGCTGCTTTTCTATTTATCATGTCGATGAAACTAATCTAATAGAAAAATACTATGTTTACTTTATAATCTTGTTGTTTAAGTTTGTGTATGCTCATACATCGAGGATATAAAACAGAATAACGGAAATTACAAGTAAAAACTATACAAAATCAATTAAAATTATCTGTAGTTTTATAATAACATAAATAACTGACGAAAAAAAAACTTCATATCCTATTTGTATGCTTAGCTTCCGTATATATACATTGTGGGAAGCAATTGTAAATATTCCAAGATGTATGATGTAATCATATTTTTTGAAATTAGTGAAATATTCATTGCAGAGGGGGTTGTATTACCAACTAATCCTAAATTTTTAACTGTATTTTAAAATGGAATAATATAAATAACTGTTAAAAACAAGCCCAGTAGGGATTGTAGGAATTCGAATCAAATAAGAATACTTAGTAAGTCATCATTTAGCAGATAAACAGATTACCTCATGTATTAGGAGCAATTGACCAAAATAATATATAATCACGTGATATATTTTTTTTTGAGACCCGGGAGGCATTCATAATACCCGTTATGTGTAGTGAAAGACTCACTTTAGATTCGAGATTGACGTGTAATATTGGAGATTTGGCAAACCCGTTTCTTGTACTTGGCCTATATTTCCATTTTAGAAATTGGGTTATCTTTCTATTTTCCAAAAAGCAAGCAGTCTGGAACAAATTAAAAAGACTTACAAAATTTGAAAATATTTTAAATTACTCTGATGTACAATTCCTACTTGCGTTCTGCATAATAAATTAATCGATAAAAATGATATTATCGAAACAAATTTCTTTTTTGTACCTTCCTCTCTGTCGAAGAAAGCTCACTCATAGAACCACGACTGCCAAAATTTGCGGGTTTCATTTCACCTGGGATGTGGTACTGCAACGCACAATTTTAGTTATATGTTGAATTTTTGATACACGATGAGCAACAAATGTGTTCCAACTACTGAGTTTCATAGAACTCGCACAATCAGATGAAAGAGCCGGTCAAATAATATTTTGCTAAAATGGTGAAGTCATTCAAAATAGTAGTTCTAGTAAGACGATCGTAACAGTGGTGAGCGTAACCCGTGATTTTGCACAAAGCAATCGAATTATCAGACATCGGCTCTTGAAACTGAACGGATCTATGCGCAGGCATTATATGCACTTTAACTCACATTCAAACAATCATGAAACTTGATTGTCTGGGTTGCAACTCCAAAAATCTATGACGACCTCAAACGCTGCACACAAACCTTGCAATCGTAATAATCCCAAGTGAGCTCAATTCAGCGTAAAATCGGTCCCAACCAGTTGATAATACCGCATTTATCTCCTTGTTCCAATCCAATTTTAGCTTCCAAAGATTTTGGTAAACATTTTTTATACGAGTTAATTACCAAATTAGTCCGAGCGCCTTTACTACATCATGATCGTCAATTTTGAGGAGTTTCTCTCGATGCTGGGTATCAATTGTTTGAATCGCTTCTTCATTGGAATAGAATTTAGATAAAGAGAAGCAAATCCGTGATTTGTTTTCTAATTTTCAAAAGCTCGATTGAATGTGCACTCACCAGCATATCTTCCACGTAACATTATGACATCATTCAAACGCCGATTGGTAAACTTTCTTCTTCTTCCGTCGCTAACTAATGAAGTGTCTTAATAGCAAAATAGGCCGCAGATGCAGTGTCATACGTTAAGGCACACAGGCAAAAAATTTGGTGCAGAATGCAGAACATTATTCAACAAAAATGATAATGTAGTCAAAAATGATAATCTGTAATATGCAATGAAGCAGTAAGAAGTAATGAGATGATAGGGTTTACAAATCGTCAATGACGCCCAAATGCTTCAGCGTCTTTTGCTCCCAAATAAATTCATTTCGGACAAGCAGTAAAACCTCTTCTTCAAATTCAGAAAACAGTGCATAGCAATATTATAAAATTTACCCAAACACGATGGATTTTTCAAGAACGGCAATCAGGATATGTTTTGATCTCCCAAAAAGACCACACCAGTTTTCCCATATTGTGTAATTTATCTAATGAAACCGAAGATACGTATCTAATGGCAGCATTTGTGATAGCAGTTTTTGCAGATTGAAGCCATAAACGATGTGGACCTCAATACGTTCATCCACATTGAGCGCTAATCGATGTTCTGTGGCCTTGGAGGCAATTGGATAGTTGCAATTGGATGAAATTGGTGGTTGAACATCAATGCTCTTTGAAACAAAAACTGCTGTGTTGAGGAATGTCTTCGAACAATGATTAGCCGACAAAAACCCTTGAATAAATTTATTATTTGATGATCCAATTTCTTGTACAAATGTCTTTAGTTTGTCCGTTCTACATTTTATGTCTGCACAAACCTTTAAAAAATGAAGATTGATGGTGCCCCACTATCTAACAATGCATGACATGGGACTGGTGATTATATAGCACGTTGATGATGGCGGTAGCTAGTATAGCTGAATCATCTTGGAAACCAACTATTGCAACAGGAGCTTCCTTCGAGCTTGAGCTGAAAAAACTTGAATACCTACCGGGGTTTCTGTTTTTAATAGGAACATTGTTTGGTGACGGTTGCGGTACAGATGACCCTCAAAAACGCAACAGTTTCGCATAGAATGCTTTCCTTCAAGACACAACATGCAAATCCCATTTCTGTTTGCTAATTGATTTCGCTGATCCTGTTAGTTGCACTTTATACAGAGCAGCTGCATCTATTTTACTGGCTAGGAACACGATCAGTTGGTTTTTCTATAAAAGTCAATTGCTTCTAAAAAGGAAGCACGTCTCTCAAAACATGTAATAAAACTAGCTCATGTCGCTATTCCTTTGGTACAAACTCCTCTCACTTGATAGCAGTAGTTGAATCCCATTTTAACAGCATCAATCGAATCAAAAAAAATTCGGCTAGCTTATCCTTGCTGCTAAGTGTATTAAGAGCCCAAGTCGTCCACCAGCACCAACCAAGCGTTTTTGAAAATTTCACTCAATATATCCATCCGAGAAATGTACGTCTCGCTCCTTTCACAAAACATGATTTGAGAAAGCGAAAACAACCAACATCTTTTAAATCTGTCTACTTTTTGAAACCCAACCATTCGCCGTATAATTTCGTAAAAATTTAGGAAGTTGTAATTTCGGCGGATGATGAAATTTCAGTACAAGAAGCCTTGATTGGTATCTTTAACTTGATGAAAGATACGAATTTTGCCTTGGAGGTGACGAATGACCAAGCAAAATCGACGCTTGTTTTATAAAATGAGTGACTCAATTCTACTCGGGAGGTTGATAAATTTCCCATTATTTAAAGTTAAAGTTTCATACTTTTTTTTCTACCCACCACTTTTGGGTGACACCTCTGACAATGTTGCGTCTACCGATCGATCAATAGTTTTTGCGATAAATTGTTTGTAACAACAATGGCCCAGCATGGTTATACTTGAATCACTCGAAAATGTCCACTTTAACTGGTCATTCCGTTTCCAATCAAGTTCTGACCATAAAAGATGGTTCCGAAGTTTTGCAACTGACATGCCATTGCTGGGACATTCTGCTGGGTTCTGCACTGATGGTACGTATTTATTAATGAAGTTCGATGATCAATAAATGTTGTAAATCTTCGAGGCACACTGGAAAGCCGCTCATGGATATTTTTTATGAAATAATAAATTTGTTTCTCGTTTGACACTTTCCATCAACATGGATACAAGTACAGCACCGCACTTTAGGTATCGTGATTTGGAAATATATTACTCCAAATTACAAACATCGCAAAATTCGTGAATATCTAGTGGCGACGTAGATGATGAGCGAATAAATCTTGGTTTGGTAATATTTCCTGCTGCGTTCAAATTATTTCGGACCTTTTGTCAGTGCTCGATCTGCTCTTCAGATATATGATGGTTCCATTGCAAGCTAAGTGGTTAGAAAAGTCTGCTTGCCTCAGAAAGAATGATCCGTTTCGTAGTATTTATCGGAGATTGTAGTGTTGGGTGCTTAAACCAAACAATTTTTTGGAATTTTGTATCATTTACATCGAAGACTACTCGTAGCTTTATTGTCGAATTCTCCTTTTTGTAGTAAATCATGATGTGGTAAATCATAACGTTTATTGATAATATCAGTGCTTGATTTCCTCCATGTGGTTTAATTACTCCTGTTCGTTTAGAAAATTGTGATATACATTTTTGAAATTCCCAAACTTTTCGAATCTTCTCTTTATGTTTCTTAGGCTTTGTATTACGAGGGTCAGTGATTATTTGCTCAGTTCATCCTCCATTTCCTTAGGCGGTAAGACTACGACAAAATTACCATTCAAATGGCGCTGAACGTATTCCTTTAAATGTTTCTCACTTAATTATTCTTCAATGGATTTCAGTCAGTTTCCTTTTTTACTGGCAGATACAATTTCCCAAAATTGCTTCAATCTGTTTTTTGTTCATTATAATTTACAGCTAAGTATAATATGCCGTGGATTCTGGTGCATTATTTCATTGAAATCAATTTTTTTTACCATCCAATAAAATAGAAAAGAAATAATCGGCTCCGATTAAAATGTATATAACCCCTGGCGATGTAAAATATGGTTTGGCCACTTATAGCTCACTTTTTCCAATGAGCCAATAGATTTTTCTAATCTTTACATCCAGTTCTTGCTTTTTTTTCTTGACATGCTGTTTCCATTTTAACTTGAGGTCGAGCGTCATACCCAGGTATTTTACCGTGTTCGCATGTGGTATTTCCGGGCTATTTATGTAAATAAGTAGGTGATCTTCTTTTAGATAGGTGAAGGTTGTGTTAACTGATTTTAGCTCATTCAATTTAGTTCTTCTTTTTTTTGTCTAGTGGACAATTTCATTTACAGTGAGCTGTAATTTGCTGGTTGTCTCTTCGATTGTACTTCTTGCCGCCAAAACTACCGTATCATCCGCAAAGGTGACAATATATGTTTTTCCAATAAAAGGTATGTCATTCGTATAAAGCAAATACAAAAACTGTCCCAGCACACTCGCTTGTGGTACTCCTGCTTCAATTCTCTTGAGTGATTAGAACTCTCCTTCATACTTTACTCTGAAATATCTCCCTTCATTGTATGATTTTAATATCTCATAGAACTGCTTAGGGAGGTTGCGATGTAATTTATATTCCAGTCCTCGATGCTAGACTCGATCAAAGACCTAAGCAATATCAAGGAAAGCTCCAGAACATACCTTTTAGTTTTCAAGCGTCTTCTTAATCACGTTAGTGACCCTGTGTACTTCCTCTATGGTGGAATGTTTCTCTCTGAAACTAAATTGGTGAGATGGTAACAGGTGTCTTTCTTCAATCAGAGGTTTCATCCTTGAGGAGTAATTTTTCAAACAGCTTGGACAATGATGGTAATACAGATATAAGCCTGTAAGACGTTTTCTCACTAGGTGGCTTATTAGGCTTGGGTATCATAATAATTTCTGCTATTTTCCATTGCTGAGGAACATATTTCATTCTAAAGCAACTTTTTAAGATATTTTTCTTAAGACTTTTTAATAACTTTTCCTATAATAAGATCGTATCCAGGAGCTTTTTTGCATTTAGGTTATGTTTGATTTCATTTTTGAGTTCTTTCATTGCAACTAGTCGAATGTCTAACTCTTTTTCTTTTTGCATTAGAAAGGTATTTTCATCTGCTGTTGGTCTAGTTAAAGGTCTAAACATTTTTTCCAGATGTGCAGCAAAAAGATCAGCTTTATCTTTGGGACTTTTGGACCAAGTAACATCTGCTTTTTTGATTGGTCGGTGCTTTTGGTATTTTTAGTCCATTTGTAGGTTTTTATAAAGAATACTTTCTTTGTGGCCAGACAGACTTTTTAAATATTTGTTGAAGCTTACCGCTTTGGTTTCTTGTATTAACTTCTGCAGTTTAATTTTGAGCTGATGGAAAATAGTTTTGCTCTGTGGTGCTCGATTTCTATGCTAGGTCTTGTGTATATGTTTCATTCTTGTGAAGTTTATTTTTGGCAGGAGAAGTGCTTTTTCATGCTGCGATCTGAATATTGTTTATGAGCAGCTCTTCTTCTTTTTCAAGTTGTGTTTGGTTTTTGATTGGGATTGAAAAATCAATACTTTCCTCAATTAACAGTGCGAAGGTTTTCCAATTGGTCATTCTGCTCGCTTGTTAACCTTGGTGGCTTTTATTGTTCAATGATTGTTTCACTGATCGTAAGTATGATTGGAGAATGATCCGAAGATAAACCTTCATTATTTTCAATATGGATATAATTTACTGAAATACCTTTAGCTATGAAGAAGTCAATGACGTCTGGTATTTTGTTTGTGTCCGTTGGCCAATAAGTAGGAAGGCCACTTGAATGAAACCCGCATTTATTTGATATCCAGCTTCCAAAAGTTCTCTACCCTTAGGTGGTATTGGTCTTGAACCCCAATGCGAATGTTTGGCATTAAAGTCTCCTCCTATGTAGAAATTTGAGCCCATCATTTTGAATATTAAAAGGTAATCATCCTTTTTAAGTTGATGTCTTGTTGGACAATATATCGCAGCAACCCGCAGCTTCTTGTAATTATTTAATTGCATGCTAAGTGATACAATTTACATTGTTTCTATTTCGAGTTTAACATCTTCGAAGTGTTTGATGTTTTCACTGACGAAAATAGTTGCTCCACTCCTAGCTCTTTCGGCTGGAAATGGTTCTCTGCTATTAACCATATATTAATTTTTTCTGTATTCAAAAAGATTTCTAGCTCTGGAAGATGCTGTAGAAGTCTATTAGCATTCCAGGTTAATATTATAAGTGATTTGTTCATTTTGTGTTGTTTAGTGAGGGATCAGATAAAGCAACTTTTTTGCTACAAATCTGGTTAATTTTTCCTTGATGTCCTACTTGCAATTCAAGATTAACTTGTCTTTTGTTTAGAAACTCTTTATTTTCTTCTATAGTAGAAAGGCGATTGACAATAGCATTTAGGGTATTTTGCATTGTAAGCTGGATATTTTAGTTTTAATACTTTATAATTTTTTAGTATTTTTTATATGAGTGAATAAGGTTATAGCAATTTCCCCTCGTCCTCTTTAAACAAACAAACTTTTCTTTTTAGTTAATTTTTAGAACATCAGTCCAATCCGTTAAAGTTAAAAAGGGCGCAAGGTATGAAACAACTGAATTTTTGATGATGCTTAAAATTTTATTTCGTTCACTATACATGTTGATATTGACACACTCAACTACACATATTGTATACCTTTATGAAATTCCAATTTAATGAACTTTCATTTATTTTTTTACCGTCGTTGTCATTATCACTATTATTTACTTTATTAAATTGTAAAAAAAAAATTCTAGAATAATAAAATTTCGTTTAAATTTTGCTACTCTGTACATGAATACAATAAAAGTTAATGCATCGGAGAGCATAGTACAACTATAAAAGTAGATTAAGCTAATAGGAGGTCCCCCATTTACCAACATCATTATCACTTTTACTATGCCCATATAATTCGAATGATTATCATCTATGTTACAAATTATTCGTTTATTGTTCAAAAGCATAGTTTTGTATATGGCATGGCGTTTAGTTTCAATTTATCTGTGGTCCTCACCAATCGAGATTATTTTGATATTTGCTCGAAATTTTGTGTATAAAATAATAATTATCTGTTAAATTTAATTTAAAAAAAAAAAAAAAAAATGTTATTAAAATATTTGATTACAACTATAATTTTGTGTGTGGTGAGTGTTTTGGGTGGTGGATATAGTATTTTTAATCAAAATACTAAAAATAAATTAACTAATTAAATTTATAATTTTATAATTAGAATTTTTGTTCTATGATGAATGTTAATAAAATAAATGGAGTTGCACGTTGGGGCGGTGGTACATCAAAAGGATCGAAACATTCTCCTTGTGCTGGTAATAAGTGAGCAGAATAAATTTTGTTGTACCCAAAAAAGTTTATTAATCCATTATTATATCTTAAGTAACAAATTACTGTCGGTGCTGAACCTACTTTGTAATACGACTCAAACAACAT
Source organism: Tipula confusa (assembly GCA_963556175.1). Classification (NCBI taxonomy): domain Eukaryota; kingdom Metazoa; phylum Arthropoda; class Insecta; order Diptera; family Tipulidae; genus Tipula; species Tipula confusa. Next base: position 43,090,752 of record OY744477.1, on the reverse strand, counting down.
CGGTTACAACGAGAGATGCATGTTATGGATGTTTTTTTCGTGCGGGATCTCTAGGACCTGGTGCAACACAATTAAGTTCACTCAGTCAATGTGCAACTATGTACTTGGCTATCACTTCATATGCGGTGTGTGCAACAAATTTACAAGCGATCGCCAGTGGAACACGTCCAACAACACCGCCTACATACGATTCGTGTTATACCGGATATTGTGATTTCGTTCAATGTGTTCGACGAATTAATGCAAACACATTGGTATGTATCTTACGTATATAAACGTCATAATATTTATCTCATTTACAGTTTGTCATTTTACACAGATCGATAATTGCATTCAAGCTAATCTACCGCAACGAAATTTAGGTAATCAATCCGATCGTATTGCATTTTATACGAACACAACAAGTTGTATATTAGCGCGATCGCGATGTAACCAGTACAATCCGATAACGGGAGAAATTCAAAATGTGAATCGAAAATATTCATCGTATCCGAATGGGAATGGATTATTTGCGTCAAATTCGTTGCAAATAAATTCGCAAGGCGATATACGTGTAATCAGTTTTCCAATGAATACAGCTGTGGGTGGATATTTTTGTTCATCGCCGATGACATTGGACCAATCGGGATTTGGTGATGCGTCATGCTAATAGCATTTTTTATTCGATAATAAACTATTTTGTAGTTCATATTGTAGATTTTTATATTACGATCACTCCTATGGACATTTAGTTGAGATTAAATAATTTGTATATGGTTGGATGGTGCTTGTGTTTAAATTTTTGTTGTAAAAAAACAAAGTAGTTTACCGTGTAATAAGTCGTTCTTTTGTCGTATGTCCAAATTGAGTGAAAACATTTCGGTTTCAATTTTAATAAGTGTGTGCTTGTGGTAAACGCGTTTAGTATCATGCTCCAAATCGAAATTGTCCAAAATCCAGAAAATGCATGATGGCCTTATCGAAAAATTTATGCCCCAAATGAAAAATATCCAAAATCTAGAAAATGCATGATGGTCAGCCTATTAAAACTGAGGAATTTGTGCTCCAAATCAAAAATATCCAAAATCTGGACAATGCATGATGATCAGCCTATCAAAACCGGGAAATTTATGCCACAAATCAAAAATATCCAAAATCTGGAAACTGCAGGATGGTTAACCTATCAAAACTGGGAAATTTGTGCCTTAAATCGAAAATATCCAAAATCCGGAAAAATACATGATGGTAGGTAGGCCTATCAAAACCGGGAAATTTGTGCCATAAATCAAACATTTCCAAAATCTAGAAAATGCATGATGGTTGGCCTATCAAAACTGGAAAATTTATGCCACAAATCAAAAATGTTCAAAATCTGGAAAATGCATGCCTATCAAAACCGGGAAATTTAAGCCATAAATCAAAATTATCCAAATCCTGGAAAATGCGTGATGGTTAGCCTATCAAAACTGAGAAATTTATACCACCAATCGAAAATATCCAAAATCCGGAAAATGCATGATAGGCCTACATCAAAACCGGGAGATTTCTGCGATAAATCAAACATTTTCAAAATCCAGAAAATGCGTGATGGTTAGCCTATCAAATCTGAGAAATTTATGCCACAAATCGGAAATGTCCAAACCGCGGAAAATGCATGTTGGTTAGTCTATCAAAACTGAAAAATTTATGCCACCAATCGAAAATGTTCAAAATCCAGAAAATGCCTGACGCCTAAAATACCAAAACTGGGAAATTTATGCCATAAATCAAACATGTTTAAAATCTGGAAAACGCATGATGGTTAGCCTATTAAAACTGAGAAGTTTCAAGCCCTAAACAAAAAATATCTAAAATTCAGAAAATACATGGAATAAATCAACAAATATAGCCCTCCTAAATGTATGCAATCTATTAGAGTGTATGAAAATTTCATAGCTGGAATTCTAGATATCTTCAATTCAATCAACCAGTTAACACAAAGCCTTACGTTTTATAAGCTCATCTTCTGAAATGCAGTAGTCAAATTTATTTAAAACTGATATACTTTCAATAACGCTACACTCTGCAATTCCAAATTTGATGTAACGACGTAAATCGATGGGTAATCAATGATTGGAGGACAAAAAATAATCCATAAAATATATAGTATAAGTAATTTTATAGACTTAGTCCTCCTAAATTACCTTTAACGCTTTAACATCCTCATTTAACATAAAGTGACACCAAACAAAAGAAACGAGTTCAACGTTTCTGTCTATTTTACTACTTTTGTATAGAAAGTAACCCTACGGCTATGCTTGGTTTGATACGAGTATAATTCTAAGTAACTATTTGGCTTATTTTGTCTTCATTTAAAGCGAATGATTTTCCTTTTGATTACCTTATTATCATTTAATCACACACGTTGTGTAAGGAGTATGATAAAATATTTTATTTTCACATGGCACGTGAGGTTCTATCTACACATTTGTAATGTTGAGTAGGAATGGATGGAATGAGTATAATTTTTTGCCAAGAAAAATTATTCGTATTAGGATTCATTTATTGGATAATATTATGTACGAAACGATTTGTTGATATTTTAAAGTCACGTTTTGTAGCTAAATATATGCTTCCAGTAATTCGTCGCTGTAGAATTATTTTTGTCTAAGTGCCATTTTTTGTCAAATTGAGTTATATATGCCAAACCACTAATTTGACAGTGAGGAATTCGAATTTGTTGGTTAAAATCGTCTATCTCCACTAGTTTTGGAGATAATGACTAATGATTTTGTCTATGTCCGCAATTTCCTGATCGTTTTAACTTGACTTCGTCTAAGTCCAGAAAAAAAAATAAAAATGTCTACGTCCATTAGAAATACGTGCATTCAATTTTTTTCAATTGTTGTTAGGCAGATTTGTCTATATCCATAATATTACACCATTATGTCTATCTCCTTTTTATTTGAATCGAAACAATATTTATCTTCCGGAATTAAGATAAATGATCATTATCATGTTAATCATACAATGTAGAAAAGGACGAATAGATAATCTATATATTTGTTCTATATTAAAAAAATGTAATACAAATATTATGCACATTCCATGTTACGCCGGGTGAGCACAAAAATTACAACATGTGCATACAAACGTACACGAAATCAGGTGCTTTCATATACACTTTGTGAATATTGTTGCTGTAAAAACAGCTTTTTCCATAGAATGGCACATATTTAATATTTTCAAATTAATTTTAAATTAATAAAAAATATTGATATGATTGTATTTTAAAATTTTTATATCACAAGAAATTTCCTTTTGACTCACACTATGTTATTATATATAAAAATCAGAAAACTGTAACAGTAACGGTTTTTGATCGTATATTTGGAAAAATTTAGTTTATTAGAAGTTTTGTTACTAGATAGTTGAGGTCAATTTATCGTAATTGGATTTTAAATTATACAGTATAGAATTATAATCACGGATCGGAGTAGAAAGTGTTGCGCGTGCAAAATACTGTGTAACTGACTATTTGCAAAATTAAAAATATTCCCAATATGAGTGATTTTTTAGAATCAAGGGAGAAAATACGAATAAATTTAGTAAATAAATTTAATGAACCAAGGTATTTATGTATTACATCTTAAAATACAAGTTTCGCAATATAAGCTTAATAACATTTACATTTTTTTTTTATTCAGTGAAATCCCCAGCAATGTGGAAATTGAAATCATTGATTGTCAACCACAATCTAATATTTCAATACAAGATGCAATAGTCGATTCACTACTTACTGAAGAATCTGCTCTGGCGATGAAACCAATAAAAACAGGAAAGAACCCTAATAACTGGAAGCAAAACGAAAGAAAAGCCAAAAGACAAAGTGGTCAAGAATATATTAATAGTAAAGGCCACAAACAAGAAAGCAGGCAATTAGTGAGATCGGTTGGATGTCGGAATAGTACCACATGTAATTTTAAATGTTCTCTTTTAATAAACGAAAGTGAGCGCCAAACAATAAACCAAAATTTCTGGCGTCTGGATGATGCCAAAAAAAATCATTTTTATGCTAAATTTATACGTGTATCAAAAACATGCAGAAAACGAACCAAGAATGAAAAAAGTCGACGATCGAACAGCTTTAAATATTTTTTTGAACTTTACAATGATATGATACAGGTGTGTCAGGAGTTTTTTACTAAAACACTCAACATTAATAAAGGCAGGGTCTACTACTTTTTCAAAAATAACCAAAATATTTCTGTTCCAAAGACTCCGTTTAAAGGAAAGTTTACCAAAAAAAAAGTATTAGAATCAGAAGTAGATGAAGTCATACAACACATCAAACAATTTCCCATTATTGATTCACATTATTGTAGAGCAACATCTACTAAAAGCTACCTGGACCCATCATTAAACATCAGCCGCATGTATCATCTTTTTAAAGAACAACATCCAGAATCAACGATTAAATTTTGGAAATATAAAGATATTTTTAAACAAAAATTTAATTTGGGATTTCATTTACCTAAAAAAGATTTATGTGATAAGTGTGAACTTTCAAAACTAGTACCGAATCCGAATGAAACTCAAATGATAGAGTTTGAAACTCACAAAAATAATAAAATTCAGTCAAAATTGGAGAGGGATGGAGACTTAATCGTATGCCAAAATAATCAAAAAATCAAAGTATTCAGTTTTGATTTGCAAAATGTCTTTCAATTACCCAAGGCCAATACTTCAAATTTTTTCTATAAAAGGAAGTTCTGCGCTTACAATTTGACAGGAAAATGTTTTGGTAACTTAGAAGTATATAACTCAATCTGGTAAATAACAAATAATATGATTAATGGATTTGTTTTTTTAAAAACTAATTTACAATATATTTATTTACAGGTATGAATCAATATGTGGACGTGAAGGCACTCACATTGCGAATGCATTGATAAAAATGCTTAATCGCTTTGTAACTTGTAACCCAGAAATGAAACGTATAATTATCTGGTCAGACAGTTGTGTACCTCAAAATAAGAACTGTATAATGACGTTTGCCCTACAAAACTTTTTAAAAAACTCACAAAGCTCACTGCAAGCCATAGAACAAAAATTTTCGGAAGCTGGACACGGTAACGTACATGATATAGATGCAGCACATAGTGTTATTGAACGTTACTTTAAGCATAAATATATATATTCACCAATTGGCCTTGTAAAGGAATTTAAAGAGCTGCCAGTAAATAAACAGAAATTCGTAGTTTTGCAAATGCAAAAATCCGATTACTACGATTACCATACTGCAGCATATCTTCTAAATTATAAGAAAATTCCATTTACCAAGGTCAAACATCTAATTTATGAAAAGGATTCTCCAAACATAAAGTATCGGAATAGCTTTGTTGGGGAATTTCAAACAATTAAAATATTACCAAACAAGAGAAATACCTGTACTTGGCCGTTAGTAGCCCCGCTTGTAATAACAACTAATAGCTTATCAACTGATAAAATCAAAGACATAAAATACATGCTGGATTATATGCCTTCAGTCGACCAACATTTCTATCGGAATGTAATCAGTGTAGCACAAAACTCTAGGACAGAAGCTCCTGAAACTACTTGTAAGGCCCAAGGTCGAAAGAAGAAATGATTGATCTACTATTTATATGAGTTTAAACGCAAATGAAATGCAGTTTTTTTTTTATTTTACTTTTTAATGAAGATTAATTTTAATAAATATATAGTTAATGAAAAAATTCGTTTTAATTAGTTTTGTACTTATTTTAGGGTTTATTTTTTATTTAAATTTATCACGATTAAAAAAAATAACTAAACACTTACAATGGCAAGAGATTAAAACAAATTTTGTATGACATAGACAAAACTTCGACAAAAAATCATCGAAAAACAGGACATAGACAAATCAATTTTTGTTTTAAATATAAATATTTAGAAAGTTTATTAAGTTAGAGTTGTAATTTTTTGCCAGCTGGTTTTCCCTAACTAATTCTACACGTAGACCAAAAATGGTGCATGTAGTAACATGCTAAGTATCTTTACTACTGTTTCAAACTTCATTTACGATTTCCCAACAACAAGGTCAAGTGGATATAGACATAAATAATTCTACAGCGACGAATTCATATAAGAAATTTTTAAAAGTTCATCGAATATTTAAAGAATTTTGCGCTGAAAAGTTTCAGTTTTATGTAGAGAGGTATCTTTTTGTGGTCTACACCGATCACGTCATTTTGCCCAAAAAGATCTGTTGGGGCAATTAGCACGAACGAGTATTCTAAATTGGGTATCGAATAGGTTCGATAAATGCGTTGTTCAGTGCGTTGTTGGCATGTTGGCTTTAATTTCATCATCTTCCTACTCGAGCCGAGAAATTAAAAGAAATCATAATCTGTGATTTGGTCTTTTTATTCCGATGTGTGGAGTTTTCAGAGTAGTTTTTCTGACCTGAGCATCTGATCCCGATTTGGTTACTATACCAAGCAATCACTGATTGACTGGTAGATAAAAGTTCTCATTTTTCATAAAATGCTCATTTTCTCGAAGGTTATTATATGGTTGCCTAACATTCTCTTAATACTTATGATTACATTAGCATGGTGCAAATGCCGCGTCAAGCTAAGAATCTTTTCAGGGCTCCTAAAAACGAATTGCTGGTGAGATCGCCGACCAACTCCAAGTGAATAGCTTTCGTGCTCAAATATACGAATAAGCCTTTATATGCCATATATGATTTTTGCGCCCCTCTCTTTGTTAAATGAATTAAAATGGGCCAGCGTAATCTACACCAGATTAAAAAAAAGACGGATTAGTTCTACTCGTTAATTTAGTAAGCTGCCCGTCAACTGGTGTTGCCAGTTCGCCTTAAATTTGGTGCAGATGATGAATTTACGAATGGTTTCTTTGACCTTGTAATTGCAATTTGAAGTCCAAAACTCTTGCCATGTGAAAGCCAGCAGTATAGATGAATCGGCATGTTTGTTGCTAAGATGTTTGTCATGGAAGATTAGTAAAGTTATTATGGATTTGAGGTAAAAAATTATCGGGTGTTTTGTTGAATATAGAGGTAATCTTTGCTGCAGCTTCCTTCCAATTCTTAGTCGACCAGGATCATCCAAAAACATGTTTCATGAATTAAGACTGCTGGTCGAATTGACAATGGATTTGCACCATCTCAAAAAACACTTCACTGCTCAAGTAAATATTGTCTACAAGTCTCAGGATATAGTCCTACATTTTCTAAAGTTTGATGAATATCGAAGATTTTCCGCAGATGGAACGTGTTTGCAGTTTTTTCGGGTGAAACTGGATAGGATGATAGCCGTTGGGTTCCGTACCAAGGTATTTTAACATCTAACATTAATTCCTGACCACGAATTAATTCCTGCCAGTCCAGCAATTCTTTTTTTCTTGCTCACTTTCATCGATTGCGGCGATAATACCGCTGTGCACATAAGGGTAGATTTGCCTTATCCTCTCCCACACTAAATGTTTTTCTCGTTGAAGCGGTTCATCTCAACTCAGGTTTTCTTTCCAAAACAGTTGTAAGAATATTTTAAAAACGATGATCACCGGAGCAATTTAACCGAGCAAATCAAGAAGACAACTTGCTTCTGATAGAACAATTTTGTGTAGGTCAACCCATCTCGGAACTGGGAAGTGAATGTAAACGAAACAATTCGAGGAATCCAATTCACCCCCAACACCTTGACGAATCCTGTCAGCTGATTGGACTGTTCTTGAATTATTTTGTAATCTGCTTCCTGGAGTGCTTCTAGAGTATTCCGTAGTATATTTTTGTTCCTATATTTCCATTTTATAAGCCTAAAATCGTAGCCTTTAAATATTTCATTGATCTTTTCGTTGATATGGGATGCATGGTCTTCGTCATCAACTCCTGTTATTAAGTTGTCCACGTAAATATCTTTGGACATGATATGAGCAAGGTGCAGAGCAGATTTTTACACTTCATCTGCTATTTGCAGATACGAAAAGACACGAAAGATTTCATCTTGAAATCGCAAGGTGAAAGCGTACAAACTACCATCGAATACTACTCTTCATTCTGTTGTATTTCTCGAATCCCTTAGAACTCTGTAAAACAGCAAGTTAAACTCGCTCTCGAATATCTTTGGGGAATGAATCCCAATCATGTGGGTGAGCTTTTTATATTAATGTGAAAAATATGGATCACGAATGAAATGGCGCCCAATTCCTTAGAATCTCTGAATAGCAGAGGCAAATGTTTCCTCTAAGACAAGTTTTAAATGAAAGATGTTTAGAATTTTTTTGAGGTGCATAGGTCGTAAAATGACTGCCAGTTAGCGTACTCTCCAGAAAACGCAGGTTTATTTATTTTTAACAGTTTTATCTATGTATGCTCGGCACTCTGCGTTGCATTATCTGTGGTATCCAGATCAATCACATCTTGATCCTTTCACCAAATTTTTTCTCGAACCGATTTCAAGAAAACGGATTTACATCAGTGGCAGTTTTTTGCCAGCTTAACTTACAATTCTTCCAGTCTCATTTCAATGATATGTAATGTATTTTCGGTTTTTCAAGTACAGCGTCAGAGGCCGCTACGTCAATTTGAGATTTCAACGTTTTGCTGGTATTGGAAACATCGGTCTTAGGCGGTTTAAATTTTAAGTTAATTTCTTTAAATACCGATGAATATTTTTATAAAAAGACCGGTTTGTTGTGAGATTCCGTGTAAAGTTAACTATCTCACCGCGTGTAGTGACTTTCAAGCTCCGGAAACTGATTTATGTGATCCATAATTTCATTGAAACTATTGCTTCATCCATGAAGAGTTTATTGGTAATATTTTGCATAAATTTTGACGTCTCTTCCAATGTTGCAATTAAACAGGAATAACAAATACTTATGTCGTGCTCATTAATTTTGTCGGAGTATTTACATGAAAACCGGCATTGGTTTGCTGACAAATGCAATTTTTTTGTTGTAATCACCCAGAGCCCAATATTTTGTGAACAGGTTTGTCTGCAGTGCTATATTTATTCTTGATTCGTACTTGTTTCGACAAGAAGTTAGCTCAGTAAAACGACGATCTGGCACTGGCACGCCTTTCGAGCCTATATAAGCTTTCCCAATATTTTTATTGTGTTTTTGAATTTTTTGAAAGTTAGATGTTTGTTACATTTTCAAGATTGTAGCCTCTAGCTGCTTTGCCATATTTTCTAAATTAGACCCGGAAATTCGACCCGGAATAAATTAAGAATCCTTATCGGAATCATAACCATCCAAATCAGCTGCCAAGTTATTAATTTCGTCTGCATCTAAGATTTTGTCTGCATAACGATGTTCTGTACATTTTATAATTGAATCGCCATGTGGTATATCGTCATTTGTTTCATTTCATTGATCAGGGTTCAAAAAAACACCCACATCGCGTCCCACCTTTCCACATATTCCATCATGATTATGGATCGCCATAAACACGGAACTTCAATAGCACGGCTGATTTTTTTTTCAATTTTTGTAAATTATTGTAATTTTGCCATGGGTGGTACATTTTGCAATGAGTGGTAATGTTTTGCTATTTATTGCATGCTTATTTTTTAGGTTAAGTTTATAATATTTCAATAATGGTTACCACTTTACTAAACTACCGTTATTTACTTTGAAAATGAATCTCACAAACACAGTGTCCTAAAAAAATATATAATAATATTACAATAATAATATGATATTTTTATATTATTTTTTTACAAATTTTTTTTACAATGATTTATAAATATAAAATCCAATTATATAAATATATAGTTGGCTTATTGATATATATATATATGATTATGTTTTGTCAAAATATGTATTCATATTTTAATAATAATAAAATATAAATTGAAAATATTTCAATTTTCCTGATTACAAAAACTCCTATATATATTTTTTGATCAGATATGAACACAATATGACAAAAATTGATTTGTTATGATTAAACATTTTCTATATTGATGGATTTCCTGTACAGTTACAATTCAACAAAACATTTAAACCTTCACAGAATATACTATAATCTACGACAGGAACCCTATATGTCAAATTCTTTTCCTAAATAAAGTGCTGAAATATAATTTGTTGGTTAATTTTATATTAAAGTACAAAAGCTTGTCAACTGCTTGTAGATCCAGCAATTGTTTAATTTTTTATTTTCCTCATTTAAACTTTATTATTTTGTGATAAAGGAACAACATTTTTAGCATCCAACACATCGCACACGATTTGTGACATAAATTCTGTAGTTTTGATAGGTTAACTATCATGCATTTTCTGGATTTTGCCATTTTCGATTTGTGGCATACATTTCTCAGTATTTATATGCTAACCATTGTCTTTCTTGCATTTTCCGAGTTTTGCATTCACCGATGATAACATTACAGAGAATTTCTAAATGATTGAGCACTACAACTTGCTCCACCACAAATTTTCATTCGCACGGCCATCCCGAATGTTTTTAGAAATTTTAACACGCGATCAGGCGTTGACTGTATACTTGGTAAACCAGTTCCAATGACCATAAGAAAACACAAAGAAACAACATATGATTTGATGCTCGATAGCACTGTACAAATCTCTCAAACAGGAAAATGCTGGGTATGTTTATCGTTTGATCCAAAACGACTTAGGAATACCTTAAAGTCGTGTAGTATATATAAAAGAGCAATATGCGTAGAACATACCAGTTCAGCTATAAAGTGTACTAACCGTGCAAATAGTTTGTGAAATAAATTAAATAAATGTATGAATATGCAAACACCTATATGGCCTCCAGGGTGGTCGGGTATATATTATAAGGGTAACAAAATATTTTCGCAAATAATTCGGTCCAAATAAAAAGAATTTTCAACTTTCCTGTAAAAATCGATAAATTATATCCAAATCTAGGATGTCAGGGGTTTTAAAATGCCTAACACCAAATTTACGCAATCCTCGAGCATTTCGAGCAAATCGAAATGGCCACCTAGGTGGCTGGGTATACATACAAGGGTTAAAATAAAGAGAATGAAAAAAATACTGTGGCCAATATAAAACCGGTGAAAGTAATCACTAACGAACAAATATACTACTTTATACGTAATGGTAACTTCACCGAACCGTTCGAGTGACTTTAATTAAAGATAAAATTTAAATATGTGACATAAGGAAATTCAAATAAAAAAGGCCAAATATTCATAAAAACCAGTTTAGAGTTGTTAAAGTTCTTGACAGTGACAAGAAAGTTATTGCCTCTGATGTGGAGATTGAGGAGTGGGTAACTTAAAAATTGGACCTGATGTGGCCTAAGATTACGGAATATTGTAATAATTTAAAGTAAGCAATTAAAATTGAATTAACTACAGAATTCTAAGATGAGGGGGCGTATTGAGGTATTAGAGAAGCAGATTAAACAGTACAACAATAGTGAGGATTGGCGTAGTAAGAAAGTACTTATGGTTTAAGGTATTCCGGTTACCATTAATACGTATGATAAAACATTTGTGCTAAAAATTGCGGATGAGTTGAGAATGCCAAATTTCCAAGAAAGGTGGTTGATGGGGCTGGAATGTCATAACTTTCTTATATACGAACGAAGAAGCTGCTTTTAACTTGCATCGAGCCTTACTTACCAAAGAGCAAGATCTTTGTCAAAGAATACTTGTTAATCTTATTCTTGCTGAAGCTAAGCGGTTAGTTAAGGTGAAGACTTTATTTAAAGCAACTATTCGTGAGGGAATGGTGACTATTATAACTGAAAAGAACGGCATGCCGAAGATTATAAGGAAACGGGAGGAGCTGAAAATGTTTAAAAGTTAGAGTGCAATTTTATGGTGTTTTGGTGATTAGATCTATATATTTGAATGTATTATCTAATTTTAGTCAGTAAGCTTTTTTATTTTTCAATATCATGTTAAAGTGCAATCTAAAAGCAGTGCAATCTCAGATAATATAGAATATTTATCACTTGAGTTTATTATAGATCGATTTAAAGTTGTTATGTGCGTAGCTTATATGCATGTTCGTGGTCTCCATTTGGATGAACTAAGTGAGCTTTTGTATGCATATACAGAGGATTATGATACTGTCATTTTAATGGGTGATCTTATTGAATCTGTTCTGCACCCAATCACATCCTATTTTATTGTCTCAAATATTCCCTTTAAAACTACTAATTTTTATCAGAAATCACTCCCTGATCATGATCTTATTTCGATTGAATTTAATATTCATACTGAGGTTCATGATGAATTCATATTTATTCGTAAATATAATGATGTTATCATAGCTGAGTTGCATAATGATGTTCTTAATGTAAAATGAAATGTTGATTCATAAACCGATTCCGTGGTATAATTATAAAATAAAAAATAAAAAACAATTAGTGATGCTGGCTAAATCAGTTTGGAAAAGGACTCGTAATGAGGATGATAAAGAAATATATAAAAGATATGAGAAAGAATTTAAAAGGATGGTTTGAAGTGCTAAAAAGAGGTATTTGCTTCAGAGGATTAACTCTTATCTAAATACTAAACATCTTTGAAAAATTCTTGAGAATTATGGAATGAAGCTAAAGGATCAAGATGTTAGTGTCTCCAAGTTTTGCCCGAATGATCTTATTATGGAGTTTGTTAAATTACCGGTTGATTCTGAGAATTTTGTATCTCTAAATTCTAATGATTCTTATAATAATTTTGAATTTATTAAGGTCATTGATGATGATATCCTTAAAGCACTTAGGTCAATATCTTCGAATGCAATTGGTGCTGATAACTTACCATTGCAATTCATTAAGCTTATAATTCCTGTGATTATACCATATGTGACGTATAAATTTTGAAATCTAATGTTTTTCCGAAAATCTGGAAAACTTGTAAAGTTATTGGTTTACCTAAAATAAAAGATCCTCAATCACCAGCTGACGTAAAAGCTATTACACACTTGTCGGGGCTCTCTAAAGTCCTTGAACGAATGATTTCCGATCAGATAAAACAGTTTTTATTTACACATAATTTATTATCATCATTGCAATCAGGATTTAGAGTTAATCATAGCACTGAAACGGTACTTGCAGATGTTACTTCAGCGAAATTATTCTCAATTCGTTGATTGTAATGGTATTAAATTTGCTTATTTGCCTCTACCCTCGGGTGTACCGCAAGGAACCATAATGGGACCTTTAATCTTTGCGATGTATATCAATGCCATTGGTGATTCTATTGTACATTCAAAATATCATCTGTTTGCGGATGATCTTCAAATTTTTGTGAGGTTCAAGTAGGACAAAATGACAGAATGTCTGTTTTGAATGACACAATATTGTGTATGAAAGGAGATATAAGTAATATAATTTCCTGGTCGTCCGGAAAATAAGTTGTCTCTGAATGTGAAGAAGACGCAGGCAATTATATCCTCTAAGACAGGAACTTGTGATAATGTTGATTTGTAATGATAGATTTTATTATTTTTAGTAGCACTGTTAAAATTTGGGTTTGTTTATGGATAATAAAGTTCGCATTCTTTTGGTGAGGTCATTAATTTTGAGTAATCTTTTGTATTGTGATATTGTGTTCTCAGAATTAAGTGCTAAATCATTTTCAAACGTAAAATGGGTCTTTAATTCTTGCTTTAGATACATATTTGGCCTAAGAAGAAGGGATTGGTTGACACCTTATTATGATAAATTATTTGGTCGCTCTTTGGATAAATATCTTTACATTAGGGTTCTTGTATGATATATTAGTGTTTGCGCATTCATCTCGTCCACATAATTTAGTTTCACCGAGAGCCATTTCAAAATATATGGAAGGTTCATTTTGAGAAGGTGTGCTAAAATTTGGAATTCAATTCCAACTAATATGAGCAATATATTACGACGGGATAGGTTTAAGACAGAAAGTGTGCGATTTATGAATGAACAGAATGGCTGGTGTATGTGATTGGTTTAGATGTGTTAATTACTTATGATTTTATAGTTGTTTTATTATTTTTATTTTTGTTACTATTTTTCTGTTCGTTCTGTACCGGAATTTGGTAAAAATAGGCGTTGGTAAAGATAGTTTCACAAATACTGTAGAAATTGAGTTAAAACTTCGATCCAGGAACATACCACGGTGGGTAGTACTAATTGGATATATTTTTATAAACAGAATCCTTAATTTTAAAAATATTTTAAAAATTTTAATAAATCTTATAAGAAATTAAATTTAAATCATAAAGAAGTTTATTAAACTATTAAATACTTGAGAATTACATTATAATCTGCATTAAAAACTAAATAATTACTATGTTCATTTTATTTAAAAAAAAAACAAGAATTCCTCTCTAATTCATTACAATAAGATGTAAAAGATTTTTTTGATAAAATAAAAGAAAAGAACTTGAGTTGGTGACATATACTCGAAAGACAATATCTCGCGGACTAAAACCACAATGACAAAAGTACCAAACTCGATGTTTACCTGTACTATTTGTACATCAACTATATTATGAAATGTCGATAGCTTTTCGGGATTTTTTATACTTGGAAATTTGCATCTTGCATTATATGTCATTGCGATACTAAGGACGTCGAGATTATGTCCCTCACCCATTTTTACTATCTATACGAGTTTACTTTAAGATCCGTCTTTAAAAAAAGATTTTTCTTTTTATGTTTTATTCAAATCCTTTTTATGTTTAATTTGGTTGTCGTTGTTGTTTGTACAAAAAAAAATATTTCAAAACTATTGCATGGATAGCATATAGTTCTTTGTATAAAGTATAGTTAAATTTAATAAGATAAAATAAATTGTTAAATAAACTTAATATAAAAACATAATTCGTTCTGTATGTAAATTGAGCAACAATGGTTTAAAAATTTTAAATTTAAAAAGACAAAAAAATAAAAGTATAATTATGGATTTCTTTTCGATGTGCAGTCTCCTTTTCAAATGTTATACGTTTAAATAAAAAAAAAACTTGATTTGGGTTTCATTACATAAAATTGCTCAAATTATTTATGTATACCAACGGAAATACAAAAATATGTTGTGCCAGTCGCCATTAAATAATGAAACAAATATAAACCTATGATTAATTTTTAAACCGCTGATTCTCATTTTGTAGATTAAAATCTATGTTTTTAACCTGAGTGTTACTGCTCATATCATTAATGATTTAACAATATCTCGAGGATATTTATAAATCTCCGTTTTCCGTTTTCCGGTATTGTACCAAAGTATTTTATCGTTACGTTATGATATAACGTTACAAAACATATTTTTTTTTATTTTATTTGATCTAAGAAAATGTATCGATTCTAAGAGATTTGGTAATAGGATCGAATAGCTACCGGAGTGCGCTACATCCTAAAACTCGCAATGATAAATCATGTAATGTCATTAAATCAACACAAAGATCAAAGATTGATTCGCCTCGATACAATTTTTCTGAAATACCATTCAATGCGATCGAATGTCGTGTCTTCAAATATTTTACTAAATTTCCAGTATGACATAACTCTGTAAGAATGTGGTAACATTGTTACCTTGACAACTTTTACATGGGCTGGTATTTTTAGCAATTATAAAATGCCAACGCATTTCGTTTTTCTCTTTTATGATTCATTCCATGATTAGTTTTAAGTAAAAGCATAGATAATTATACCAGATAAACATCTTGTATGGCTCCAATTTACACAAGAAAATTTATGCTATGTAAATTAATGCAACTGAAATCTAACTGAAATCTAACGAAAATTAGATAGGCATATAGAAACGCATATTTTTATCTTTTTTTTTTTTTTTGCGCACGACTATTTGACTGTATAAAAAATAAAACAAAAAATCAAACGAAAATATGAAAAATGTTCTTTTATTTTATATAAAATAAAATAATCGTCGGCTCAAAAAAAGGACGACAATATTCGTTTTATACACATCTATTTTTTTTTTGTTTGGTTAGATTTCGGTTGTATTAATTTGGGTAGTATGAATTTAGTTGTGTAAATTTGAGCCGTACAAGATGTTCATCTGTTATAGATATCTGTGGTAAAACTATAAATCACACAAGGTAATAAAACTTAAATAATAACAAATAAATAAAAAAATGTTTGAAATTACCATATGATTCACCTAATAAAAAATATTATTTCACTATGCGCAAAACTTTAGAAAAATTTGAAATGTTACTTTTTGCGAAAAGCTCAATTAATTGATCAAAATATCATTTTATTTTTCGAACCAAAAAGTATAAACTAGTGCATAAATTGTATAAACTTATTTAAAATGACTTTTGGTTATTTTTTATAATTTGGCAAAACAATTTGTAATCCCGAAGGGATATCAAGTGTTCCTGAAGATTCTCCATGTATATGACCATGGAAAGATCGCTTATGAAGGAATGATTGGATTATTTTAAGTATGAAGATTGGAAAGTTCATTCGATGGAGTTTGCAAAAGAGTCCATCGTGCCAGACTGAATCAAATGCTTTCTCAATATCAAGCATGATAAGTCCAGTAGACTTATTCATGTTTGACATTAAGGCAACATGCTCACCAAGTTGAACGAGTTGGTGCTGAGCAGAATGATTCGATCGGAAACCGAACTGGTGGTCAGCTAAAATATTAAAACTTTCTACATGGGAAAGTATTATAGTGAGAATGGTGCATTCAAGGATTTTTCCTAGAACAGGAAGGAGGCTGATTGGCCTATAGCTGGACACATTTGAAGATGACTTATTTGGTTTGTGAATTGGGATGACTTTGGCATGTTTCCAAACTAAAGGAAAATAAGAAAGGCAATGCATGCATTTAATATTGATAATAGATACATGATGCCTTTTTTGGGAGATTTTTGATTACTTGAGGTGATAAATTATCATGGCCAATGGCCTTATTTGGATGGATATTTTTGAGAATTTGTCTCAGTTATTTCTTGGACTAATTTTTGAGCTTGTGACTCGATTTTGGGATCTGTTGAATAGAGAGAAATTTGGTGTGCGAGATGAAATTGTTTCGCAAGAAGGTTGGCTTTATCGAAATTTTTATACGCTACTTGATCATTCGGTTTTAGTGGTGGCATTTTATTACCTCGGTTTTTTAAGTTTCTAACTCTTTTCCAAACTGAAGTGTGATTAGGATTTATATCTCTAAGTTTTCTATCTCATGCAATGTTAGAATTTTCTACTAGTTTAGCTTTGATTAATTTGTTAAGTTGATTAATAGGGTGTCTAAGTGATAGATCTAGTGTTCGCCCCGCAATACTTTGTCTTTTGTGCTTCGAAATTAATTCTTTAACTACACTACAAAAAGGATGTATAGTGGTACTGGTACCTAGTCAAAAAGAACTGGTTAATGGTTTGATGACAAATCATTTATGGATTCTATAATAGTGATTTTTGAATAATTTTTGGAAAGGATTAGGTCTATAGTGAATGATTTCTACCGGGAACAAAACAAGTTGGTTCATCGGAGTGATTTATTAAGATATTATTGTTAGAGGTTATGATGTTATTGAGAACGTTTTCACAGCTATTGGCCAAAGTGCAATTCCAATTAAGGTGCTTTGTATTAAAGTCTCCAGCTATAACTACGCGATTATATGATTTAATTTAAAGTTCAAGATCTTAAGAAAAAGCAACTAAATCAGGTTTAGTAGGAGTGTTATAAATAGCTACAAGGGTTAATGTTTGGTTATATAATTCTATATCTATAGCAATACTTTCAACTCTCCTAAGTAGGATAGGTGTTAGTAATTTATATTTAAGTGATTTATGGATTAGTATAGCTACTCCGCCACCATTGGTTATATTATTAGTATTTGGAATAATAAGTGCTCTATCATACCTGTGAATATTGTAGCTGAACAGAGTGAAGTTCTTATCCTGTCCAAGCCATGTTTCCGCAAACATAATTACTCTTAGTTGCTGGACTTGGATGAAGTTGCTGAACTCCACTTTTTTAGGAACAAGGGTTCCATAAAAGGCACTTTACACTTTTTTTATTTGTGCCAATCATCAAAGTTATTTATACTGATTGTATGTAAAAAAAACATGGCGATGTTCATAGCAGCTTCCTGCGTTAATTTTGACAATTTGATTCTCATGATGAAGTTTTTCAATTCATTGATGATTTCCTTTATGTTCGGGATCTGCTGTAATTCTTCAATTTGCGCCTTGAATACTGCAAAAACGTTTCCTGTTGTTGATCCTGGTTGTTTGCGCGCAGCCGTTGGTGACTTTTCTGGAGGTTTAAGTTCTGATTTTGGTGCTGTTTTTTTTCGTGTTCCAAAAAATAAGAGTTGGTGCCGGAGCTGGTACATATAATGCTGGTCTAGGTGTAACCACTGTTTCCTCTCGTTGTTTGACTCTCGCGCTTTTGTATCGTTGATAGGCACTACATCCTTTATAGTTTGCAATAAAAACTATAAAAGATGTAGTGCCTACAGTTGCAGTTGACGCATTTTGCTGTTCCTTCAGTTGTGGTTCTTTTACAGCTTCCCTTTTCGTGAAATTCGAGGCACTTCACACACCTCATAGTACGGTTGCAGTTTGACGTTGCATGCCCGTATTATTGGCAATTGAAGCACTATGTGTACTCCTTGACTGCTAGTGAAAAAGGTTGTCATGTACTTCACAGTTACACAGCAACCCACATTTTTTTTGGAGCTCCTTGATGTTCGTTGTCCCTCTGGCAAAACACGCAACAAACAATGGTACATTTGACTTGGTTTTGTGATTTGCCACTGATTTGACTGAAACTTGCGCGTTGGTGATAGCCAACTTCACAGTCTCCGCCTCTACTTGATAAAAGCCAAAATTTCGGCCGAGTATTCTCGTTCACTTTTGTAATTATTCCGGGAACCGAGTTTTGTTTCAAGATTTTTTCACTTTCACCAGAATTTAAATCATTTTTTCTCACAAAAAATCTTGTAAATATTCCGCATGTGATTTATTATTGCGGACGTAGATCCCTTTGAATTATTGATATCTATTCCGCATTGATTACATTTCGCTTGGAGTTTCGCTCAATTATGATTTGTAATTGTCATGTGGAAGCTCAAACAAAACACTCGGATTCTAGAACGTAAATCTATGCTTGCTTACTTTTTTAATGTTTAAAAATACTGAACTACTACTATCCTCTATGAATGAGTACAACAAATAATGCAAGAAAAGCGAATAGTATACATTTAGGCAAAATTCGAAAGAATAATATGATTTATAGTTTTACGAATATTTTACGGAGTTTAGTGCCCAAAACTTGATGGCATACACAGGAAATTATTTTAACATAGAAAATGTAATGAAAAAAACATTCAAAACTGTTTTTAGTGCCGAAAATGTTCGCCTTTATTCATTTGTTTATACAAATAATTGTTACTGATTGTTAGTAACAATTTACTTTATACGACTTTATAAATCTTTTATTTGATTTCAATTAAATCAAAAAAAAAATTATCGCGTTTCAATTGACGTTACATAAACATAAAAAATTCACATCATTAGCGTTGCTGATTAAAAACAGCTTGATTAGTCATTTAGCACATTTTGATTTAGTATTACAAAAAGCGCTCGTTATAGTAAATACACGGGGAGGGGGAGGAAATGATTTAAAAATAAATATGTTTTGTTAATGACTCTGATTACGTTTCCGACAAGAGATTTTTTTTATAAAGCGTTATAAGGGGTGACTTGTTTATATGGAGTGACACTTTGTTCTGTGTTAAATTATTGGTAAAAGGGTTCTGAATACAAAATTATAATTTGAAATAATTCAAGGTGTTAGTTGGGAAGATAAAACTTTTTTGGTACAACAGGCAGCGTACTAAGCACTCCACTCGGAGATGTAAACAGCATCAGACGTAAAAATTATGCTCTTTAAAACTATGCATTGATTTTTGAAATCTAAAATAGATCCTTGACGAGCACCTGCCGTGATTTTTTTGTAACAAAGACCCTCCTTGGTCTCAAACATAAGCCTTGACTTGAAGATAACTGTGTTGCAGTAGTTGCAGTAAGAAGTCTTGTATATAGGAAGCTTTTGATCACCTTGCAGAATAAAATGCAACCTTCACGTTCAACGTGGCAAGTAGTACAATTTTCGTCAAATAGTGATTTCATTGCTGTGTCATATAGAAGGCTCTATACCATCTCTTCTTCAGCACCAATAGTAGAGCATCTTTTTCTAAAATCGTATAATGTTTGTTCGAAAGGTGTCCTGCAGATTGAATTGCAGCTGTTATATGTGGCTTAAGTAAGCATTTCAACAATTTTACTACTACGTACTGCATGCACCAAGGTATATATGCTCATAGGAAGTTTGATTCACTTTTATTTTTCTTAATAATCTTGTTACGCCGGCCCCAGGGTCCATGGCTGAGTCCCGTTTCGAATTCTTACATTACTTCCGTCGAGCTTTACTGCTCATTTGGCAAGCTTTAATTCAGATGTTACTGTTCTTTCGCTTACCTGTCTATTTCCCTTGCCCTAGTGAAAGATGTCATTTAATCTCGGGGTTTATCGTCTTAAACATCAATTTTACTTCGGAAATCGCTTATCGATTCGTTTGGGGTTATAATAGTACCACGTAATATATTACCATTAATTTTGGCCTGTACAGACCCTACCTTGAGCCAATAGTTCTTGACTATGATTGGATGAGGGATCCACATTTTTTATCAGAGATATTGCCAATTGATAATAAGCAAGCCTGCACTTGTGACTAGTCTCAATTGATCTATCCTATTCTATGTGCTAACTTTGGAAATATATGCCCTAATTCTTCTTATTCGACCTTTGCAAATAACCTGATGATAACCATAGTAAAATAAGGCATAGTAAATTGTCACTCTAGTTTCGCACATAATCTTGCAGTTTAGTCATCCGATTTTAAACATTTTTTAAAAACTTGGTTACTTCTTAAGCGTCCATCTCCAAGAATGCCATTCGTTGTTCCCTCTAGTTTGATTTTTTGAGTAACACTTTCAATTCCCCAAGTTCTTTCGGAATAGTATCTGTCACTTTACCTACAGTGGGCCAAAAATCTGATTTCAAGAGTGGTTTTTAATCCCAGCTTATGCACTGTAACCAGTTCTCCTAGAGGCTCAAGACCTCCCAAAAAGTTTTCTTATCCTCAGTTATTTCCCCTTCTGGTGTAGTGAACAGTTTTTGTGCTTCAGGACTAACTTTTTATTTTTCCAAAAACTTGATTTTCTCCAGTTTTAATCAGTTTAGCATCTGGTTTTACTTTCGGTTTTCGGGAACCTTGTCTTCGTCTCTTATTTTTAGTTTTTGGTTTCTTTGACAGAACTACTGTTTATGGTTATGAATCTTCATTTTCGTTTCACTTTTTAAAAAAGTCCAAACCAGCAGAACTAGAAGTGGCCCGTTGGTTTCGGCCTCTTGTAATTGTGTTAATTACTTGATTCATATTTCCTGCAGGCAGAAGAATTGGTTGCTCAACCGCTCGTTTTACAAATTGGTTTTTTGCTTTGCTTTTTCTTCTTTTTTGGTTCCTTTACATCATTCTCAACATCGTTTGGGGTAATTGTGAAACTTCTGTGTCGTTTATTGCGTTAGTATGAAAAACTGTTTTTCTATTATTGGTGATAATCTTTGGCTGATGAATGCGATGTTTTTGGCAAAATATAACTAGCAAAACGCCCAACAAGTAAGATTAAAAGTACCTTTAGTCTAAAGGAAGCATTATCTATGGATATAACTGACTAGTTAGTATTAAATTGTGCATGTTGTATTTGCTAAAGATCAAAAACTCAAAAGACCAATGAAGATACATCCTGAACATCTTAATTAAAAAAATAGTAAGAGTTCTTCTATCCTTTTTTGAAAATACACACCTTTTTCCATAATATAAATTCTAAATATACAGAACAGATTTATATACTTTTGATTTAGTTTTCATTCTGGAAAAATGTATGAGGAAAAAACCACTTCGTAATATCGTATTTATGCTGCTTTGTGCAAACTAAACTTCATCATGCATGAACAAGTTAAGAAAGTGTTTAATGGAACTCTCGTTAAATAAATTTAAAGTGCAATCCCATTTATTTTATAAATGAGAATAAATTCTGATTGTTGTTTTTTACTCGTACATTACTCAGTACATTAGAAATATGTTTGCAAATGTATATGAACTATAAAATGTATGGTATGATAAAAAAAATTAGTGCATACACACACCTTTATTTGAAATCTCTATTCGTTTGCACTTTACAAAATGTAAATTTAAATACTATAGGAAATATGCCTAGAAGAGTTGTATTGGTATAAATTTTGTTTTAGGGCACCAGACAAAGAGCTAGACTGGTTTTTTTTTTCTAATTTATGATAGAAAACATTAAGTTGGTATTTAAGTATTTTTTAAAGAAATGAGAAAAGTTATATTTCCATTCACATTAGACCCACGAGAATTGATTAATCTCTGTCATATAATTTTGTGAATACTGGAATTAAAATATATGTATTTAATTCCAGTATTCTAGGAAAACAATCCGGTTTATAATAATATATTAATGTTGTTAAAATTTATAAAAATTAAAATTATCCAGCATTTTAATTTTATTACTAAAGTCAATTTCCTAGTACGCCTAATATTATTCCTTTGTAACCGCAGATATTTACAAAACTAATTTTATTTTTCGGTTATTTTACTAAAATGATTAATTTTAATTACACTCGGAAAATTATTAGTGGAAATTTAGTTTTTTTGAATCCTTTTTGAAATAAAAGTGAAAAGTAATGAAACAATTTTTAAAGAGCACTACCTAGCTAGCAAGAAAGTATTGGACGCACAGTGGTGTTGAATGAAAGCACACTTTTTAATATCGTCTTTCGAGTGCAACTTTTCCAAATTCACTTTAAACATTTTCCAAATTTATTAGCGTTAAAACCAAAACAATATTTCCTTCTAGAAAAATGCATGATGAGACAAAAACAAAATATTTTACATACATTTAGGGAAATCACCGTAAACAAAAGTTTAAAATTTTTTTTTTTTTGTAAATTAAACTCAACTATTGTATAGGACAGGACGTAAACGCCCCATACGGTGATTTCTAGACACCACGAATTTAAGTAAAATCTGAAAACAATTTGGTCCTAGCAGATAAAAATTAGTATTTAAGTTTATATCTAAAGCTTTTGATTAAAGTATAACTTGTAGCGGTCAGAATTATTTAGATTTAAATAGTTCTACACCGCACAATACTTTCACTTCAATTACCTTAAGCGACAATTAACATTATTGCAATTGTGCTTTGCAACCAAATCATTCAATCTTACTGACTACACTGCCACCTATATTCAGAATAATTATGTGTGTCTTCACTCATCTTACAACAACAATACATAATTTCATATTTTGTGCAGCGGACAACTAAATGAAAGTCAAACAGGGTGACTCTTCATAATTTGTGCACTTTCATAATTTTATGCGTTTGGTCAATATGAAAATGAGCATAAAATGCATCACCCGTTTTGTTGGCTATGACAATTAACCTTGTTGGCTATGACAATTAAAAACGGGACAATCAAAAATGATCAATCTTGTGGAGGAAGAGAAAAGAATTATTAGTCAGCGAAGAAATGTTTTTCAAACGGAACAGCCAGTATGGTGATGTTTAAAAATGCATTAAACAAATTATTATAATATTATCATAACAAATAAAAATTGTATTACTTTTATAAAAAAATAGATAAAATTCTAATTAATAAAAAACTTATAATTAGTTTTAATGATTTATAAGTGAAGTGAATATAAATACAATATAAACTAAAAATTAAAATAACGACACATATAGCCGTTATATTAACCATTATATTGACCCAGACCGTTGTGTCATTGATTGACAGCTGAGTTGCTAAATCAACCAGCCGTTTGCATTTTAGATCGACCAGGAGACCGAATTTGCTAAGGAAATCGGCACCTTGGACGATTCACATCTGCTAGAATGAAAGCGTGTATGAAAATTATGCTTCTGTGTCTATGAGAAATGTTAGGTAGTTTTGTTTGTCATGTATGTCAAGGCGTTGACTTACATGAGGTTTGTTCATGTTGGTTGTCGTTGCAGTTGTGTTGTTTAATAGTTTTTTGGAATATTTTGGTGAGAAAAGGATGAAGAGTATTTGCAAAGTGGTGTGCAGTTGCTTCTGATATTTGCGTGATACCACCACACACCTGGTATTACGATGTTTCGTCTCGCATTGTACCTCAAACCTCTAAGTGAACGTGATCGTAAATGTGAACGTGAACGTGAACTAGATCGTGAGAGTTGGCGACCACGTGCTGCTCTTTGATGATCTATGTTTATTCTTTATAGCATCTTCTCGATGTTAGTTATTCGTGATTCTAATGACGATGAGCGAGACGGTTAGTTTCTGACTAGGCGTGTTATAGTTGTTTCTTTCTTGACGCGTTTGGGGTTTGAAATGGGGACTATTTATGTATTGTGCTGCATGTATTTGCAGCTGTTGCACCTTCATCGTCTCATGCATCCTGTCTGCCATCCCAGCTTAAACCTCAAGGGATACGGTATCTGGCTGAGCGGCGAGTGCTACGCGTATTATCTCTGGCATTTATCGTGTCCACAACGAACGTATAATGGAATTGCAGAAATTTGTTCCAGCCAGGTTTGTGACGAAGTGCTTTTTGATGGTTTTCGATCACCAATATCATCTCCACTTTCCACCGACATCTTCTCCGTTCGTTAAAAAGTGACAGTCTTTCTAATAGAAACGCCTTAATGTGAGTATATTATGATGGTAGACTTGTATAATTGAGCTGAAATCAAAGCCATGACGTTAAAGTATTTGTGTTTTTCTGAGGTTATGCTCTGCAGTTGGAATTGAATCTCTGCCAGAGCGAACCAGCCCCAAATGTCATCCATCCATAATGGTTGGAGTTGAGCCATTTTTATTGACGATATTTTAATTTTATTTTCTTTTGGTTCGATATCCATTTTTTCTTGTTGACACTCTTCGTAATCACTCATTTTGTTTTGTTATCTTGTGTTCGGCTGGTCGAATTAAAGATAATACAAATACCGTTGTTAATAAAAAAATAATAATGAGGTTAGGAATGGTTACCTTATAGTTGATCAGGAGACGCTATAATGGTCTTGGACCCAACTGATCGTAAGGGTTAATGGCATGTGGACGGGATACCCTCAAAATTTATTCATTTCGCTGTGAAAATTAAAATTTCCATCGGATTTTTTGTTTGGGGACGTTGTAGTTCGATCAGCAGAACACCGTATTCCATATGGAAACTTTAGGCGATCGATAGGCACAGATTATTATTTTCCTTTGATCTTAATAACAAAGTGTCGTCGTAATCTTCTTATCACTTTATATGGTCCCTCGTAAGGAGGTTGAAATCCAGTGAAAATCTTGTCTTTTCTTACAAAAGCGAAATCGCATTTCTCGGGCGATTTTGGAAAAAAAATATCGTTATGAGTTGGTTGTCGTGTTGAAGGGGGATAAGATTTTGTATAGTGCTGCGTAGTTGGTAGATGACTGTGTCAGTTGATGATTGTGGTGTAAGAGGATTTTAAATAAAGAACTCACCGGATAGCTTGATAGTTTGACCGTAAACCATCTCGGCTGGTAAGCAGTTTAGATCTTATTTAACCATGGCTCGTATACCAATTAGAACGATAGGTATTTCTGTGCTCCAATGTACTGTATTGCCTCGAGCATGGAATGCAGCTTTAAACTGTCAATGGAATCGTTCGACTATGCCATTCGCTTGAGGGTGATAAGCGGTTGTTCGTATTATATGAGATCCCAGAAGTTTCGTTAATTCGATGAAGAGTTTGGATTTGAATCACAAGTCCTATGTCTTTTCCACAATTCCTATGCTTCAAGCCATCGTGTAAATCGGTCGACACAGGTTAAAAGATATGTTTATCCGTTGGACGGTGGAAAAGGTTCCACTAGGTCCATGTGAATATGTTCTAATCGACCTAATGGAATTTCGAACTGTCCTAAAGGCGCTTTTGTATGCCTTTGGACTTTCGAACTTTGGCAGGATAAACAAAAATGTGTCCAGTGGTTTATGTCCTTCTTTATACTAGGCCAGAAGTATCGAGCAGTAATCAGTTTACGAGTTGCACGGGTACCTGGATGTGAAATGTTGTGTACAATTTCAAAGATTGTATAAGACGTAGTGACTTTGCGATATATACTCTGCGACTGTTTGTTAATGTTTCACAATATATTTGAAAGCCAGGCATTTTAAAAATCTATACTTTATAATTGCTTGAACTAGCGCGACGTTCGGAACCAGAAAGTAAATTAATATAAAGGCTATATGTTATATAGCGTAGGGGTACTATAGCAGTCCAAATTATTCAGAGTTTTCGTGCACATTCATATAATTCGCTAACGCTATATGTACACTGTAACATGTAAGAAATATATAGAGCGTAAAATAGCATTTACACATAGCACTCGGTCGCCATGGCCTGATGAGATGACAATTAATTTTTAACAATTCCTCATCAGATCGAAACTGAGCTTTGCTTTGCACAACATTCAATTCTGAATAATTAAAATAACGACAACATATCCGCCGTCATTATACATTCATCAAAATTGGACCACTATTACATGTTTTATTGTAAAATTTATGAATATTGATGATTTTGTGGGCTAACCCCTTGCCTGATTTGTATGGTTGAAAATTATTTATGAAAATGTATGAATAATTTGCATCAGTATTTATGCTTATATCGATAGCTTTCAAATGCAGTATTACTCATCAATGAGCCTTTAGAACATTATTACAGATTTGAACTTCTTTAATTTTGAGACAGCACAATCGATAATGAGTAACACATTTTTTAAAAACCACTAGAACAAGGTGCAAATGAAGAAACAAATTCTAGAGCTATATTTATAAAAAATGGCTTTTGTGCATTTATTAAAGCTGCAGATACTTATAAGTGTAAGCAAAAATAACGAAGCACCCTTGGTAACTATAGTCATTTCTTTTTTAAAACTAAGGGAAATAATGTTGGGTGATTTTTATGTTGTAATATGTTTGTACAGTACTAAAATAATAGTAAAACTTGGTAATGGAACAAAGACCCCTCGCACGAGTATTTTGTATAATCTTACATTCCAATATCATAATTGAAATTTGTTTACGCCAGTATACATAATACATAACCAAATTGAATTGAAATTGTATCCTTTTAAGTAGCAAATCTTTCCTTTCTTCTGTGATATGGTATCTAATGTAATATAAACATAAATTAAATTATTTACTGAACCGTAGATAAGTAAAATTTAATTGCTTGCTTAAGAAGTATACGAAAACAGAAGAAAAATTAAATTCCATACAAAAAAAAAACACTAACTTTGATAACAACTCTAAGCACAATCTGCTTATCTCTTTTTTTTTGGGAGGGTTTATGTATAGAATATTTTACAACATTAATTGGAAATATCTTTAAATATAAAATGTTTGGTGTATGGTGTGTTTATATTGTTAAAAAAAAAACTTTTCTTAAAAATAAAAAAAATGAATTGAATTTTAATATCGTATAATAAAACGACATTAATTAGTCTGCTTAAATTTTGCTTTTTTGGCAATAATAATAAATTGGGTTTTTGGGCCACTGTTGGCACTAACTGTTTCAGACATTTTATGATTTTCTAATTCCACAGACCTTGGCTCATTTACCGATGCAAATGAATGCCGATATGGTAGTGGTATTGCTCAATCTTCTTGCACCGCCTTAAAATAAGTCACTACTGTCTAAACGCACCAGCTCAAAAAATTGCACTTGAGAGCTATGGTAATTGGAATCAAAATACGTCGAGGGTTTCTAATATATTGTTTGACGGATCACAGCTGGTGGATAGTGAACGACATACTGATAGGTAGGCTAGTGATGAATTAAATCAAGCGTCCTCAATTGCAAGCGTATTTGTTTAATGGTCTCAGAAAATTGCGCTTTGGTTAGCTTCTCTTCAATAAATCTATAAATAAAACCCTAAAAAAGCGTCTCCAAGTAATTGATGGATGAATGTTGAATGAAGAAGGAACCATATAAACAGGCTCTTCTGGTAAATTAAATGAATCCTATTGGTTTAGACACTTCATGGTAAATTGATGTATAGGAGTACTGCATAAATGTAGAGAGACGAAAGTGCAGGTTGATTGATGTACTTGTTCAACCAGACATGTCCGGTTTACAGGCTATGAGACGATTATCCAGCACAACAAGTATCAGGCCTCTATTCTGGACCGATATATGTAAAACCAAAATCATTGTTGCTTGCACACAAATAAAAGGCCTAGAAAGAAGTCTGAAGAAGACTTAAACCACATTGCCTCCAACTTCATCGCAAAATTGAGTAATGAGAAAGATAACGGTTTCTCGAAGTGTCATGAAATAATCAAAATGATGAGCATAGCGGCCAGCCTATGACAGAACTCGGCTGTGTGGGGTGAGAAATGATATCTTTGAACTAAGACAATCGATGCGATTGCCACTTGCCGAAAGAGCAATCAAAAGACAGAGGAAATACTAACTCGAACGCCGGGAGTTGAAATCACGGAAAAGGACAGAAAATGATCCACTCCACCGACTACCAAAAGAGATAGAATTGCTAACTCTGTCCCTGTGAATAAAACAGAGATCGTAGTGGTAGCAGAGACAGGGTATAAATGGGTTACCATCGTGGGACAGAACCACATGAGAACTGTGTACCTTCTAAAGCTGGTGGTACATCAGAGGATCCTAAAGTTGTTAGCGCTTAAGAAGAAACGGAAGAGGAAGAGTAGATGACTTCCTAGGAGATGGTTAAAAAACGACGTAGTCATCATTGCACTTGAAATAACGTATGCAGTGGTTTTAAATGTCATTCCGAACGGAACTGGTCCAGATGACTCGGAGACCGAAATGGAGTATGTGGCAAAATGTACGGATTTTGATTGCAGCAACTTTCTTTGGGGATGCGGCATGCACATGATTTTTATGTGAACAGCTCGAAACTGGGAAACCGACCATAAGCGATGAATTAGTGCCTGTAAGACTTTCAAAACGGCTCTTCTTGCTAAGAAGGGAACCAGGCCAAAATGATTAAGTTTCTGCAAGGAAACTTAAATGGGTGCAGGGCTGCAAATTACCTTCTGATGCAGCTAGTTTATGAGATGGAAACTCAGATAGTATGGTTGTAAGGAAGCAGTCCCGGAAAAAATCTCGAATTTTTTGGGCAATGCGGCGATATGGGACGTCAACACTCATAGCACCCACGTTGATGACCATGGTACCGGTAGCAGCTACGTCTAGGTAAGAAGTATTTGGATGGGCTTGAAGGCGCTCTACGGGATAACCAGGGAAACTGGAGGTAGCCGGAAAATTCAAGTCATGAGCACTGAGATGGGGCTCTCAGGATAATAGAGGTAATCTAAAGGTAAAGATAACTTCAAGACTGGACTTTCAAATTGAAAATAATGGATCGATGTCAACTTACCGTTGAACAGGCTTCGAAAATTATATATCTGATATAATAATGGCGTTGGTACGGCTAGCGTCTTTTTAAACAGATTGGCAAATAATTGAAGACCACATAGGTAGTGACCACAATTTACCTTATAGTGGAATGACAAGTTACATATTCAGCGTGTAATAACCCTTGCCTCACATGGCTGGAATACGTTCAAGATAGAGAGTGCAAAACTGTCCAAATTTTTGGAAACTGGTTTGGCTTGCATTTCACCAGTTATTCAGGAGAATCCAACAAGAGATGATACTGATGTTGTCGTGAAGAGAGCAGGTGGCACTAAAATCGCCGAGCACAAGTCTACGAAAAACCTAGTCGCGGCCATCCGCACAAGTAAATTATGAAACGAAAAATGAAGGAACGATGGACATTATGGTTAAATCTTTCTTTCCTATACACATTTTAAGGAGAGAAAAAACTATTCCCGAATATATTGAGTTTCTGCGGAAACGCTATAGATGGTAATTAGCAAACTTGCTGGAGATTTGTATCCAAGACATCTTGGTTTCCAGAAGGGTTAGGTTAGGTTAGGTTTAGGTGGCCGTGGCATAGACACATGTGGTCCATAGCCTTACCACAAAATTTTCTTCTCCGCACGACCTTACTGAAACCAGATTGAGCTTCTCACGAAGCGGTGGATATCTTTAACTCTCAAATTGCTGAGATCCGTTAGATCCATTAGGAAACGAGCTCCAAAAAACTTGAGTCTGTTTTGAGACAAACAAGGACAGGTGCATAACAAATAAAGTATTGTTTCCTCTTCTTCTTCGTCCTTGTAACTTCGACAGTAATCATGAGAGAAGACGCCAAATCTACTAGCATGTTTACCTATAAGACAGTGATCAGTAATGACATCCACGATTGTGCTAATGTTACACCTTTGCCTAGACATTAACTGATTCGACTTTTTTAAGTCCAGATAAGGCCAAATCTGCCTGGTACTTACACAAGAGCTACAATTTGCCCATCTGTTTTTTGTAATTTCATAAGCTTCCTCTTTAAAGAGCAGTTTGCACGTAGCAAGTGGACTCCAATGTCCATCTTGCATGGTAATAAGAGACAAGTAGTACCTTGCCGCGCAAGTTTATCGGCTTTTATATTCCCCGTAATATTGAAATGCCCTGGCACCCAAATAAGATGGATGTTGAACTGTTCAGTCATCTCGTTAATAGATGAACCCAGAAGGGTTTCTCTAAAGGGTTAGAAGAATGTGCTTATGAGAGCAAACCAGGTGCAATTTAGAAAGGCGCATAATGTTTCTGGTCAAGCTTCATGTAACAAGTGATTTTAACCCGGCAAGGTGGAGCCAAATGGGAAAAAAGTTAAATAGATCACCGTTTAAACAAGGAAATAAGACAGTCTCTTGCGTTCTGAGATGTCTGACGTAAAATTTTTGGTATGTTATGAGGACAATATCACCGTTGTGATCACCTCCCGAAGTTTCAAGTTGTGAGGCGGGTTAACACTTGGATGGTTGAACACGGGTAGCAATTGGTGATTGCAAAAATGGAGATCGTCGTGCTTACTAGACGGGAAATATCAACTGAAATTTGAATGACAATTTTCGATGGTTCAAACATTTTGTTAAATATTTTGGACTGACAGTGTGCTTCGTCCGTAATGTTGTTTATGGAAAAAATTCACACGTTAGGTCATCATTTAAATAACGAGCTACATCGGCCTGGTTTTTAATTCTCATATTTGGTAAATTTCTACTTCTATTTCACTGGAGTAAAGTTTCTCCCACGAGTACAACTTTAAACCAAAACATTTTGATGGGGTAAATTAATTTGCTTTTGTACCAGGTGTTGCGCTATAACTCCTCGACTGCAGGTTGTTTTTTCTTCTAAATTATTTACGAAAAACACTGCGGGAATTAAAAACTTTACAGACAAATATAAATTATGTTCATTAGAATTTATAATTTTTAAATACAACCGCAGGTTGAAAGTCTGGTCGTCCGTAAAATTTTTTATCACGATTAATTAATTATACTAAGGTGTACCAAGCTTAACCCAAAATCAATCGATTGTACATAAAATTGATTAATTATCGAACATTTTGGGAAGTAAATTTATTTATAATTACTAATAATCGATTACCGACCGATCTTCATGGTTATGAAATCTTTAGAAAGATTTTAATCTTGAGATATTTAAAATTATTCTATAGCCCTTCAGTTTTTTCCTTGAAACTTCTTCACTTATATAATAATTTATACATGGAAATATTTCACCTGGTCTAGAGTATACAATTTAGATGCTAAAGTTGTTTTACATAACACCACCCCACCACCATAAACGTAATCCTATTAAATTTTAACAACTTTTTGTATACATATAGCACTAGAGCTTGGTGCAATGAGATTCCGTTGGAGCGTTGTATACTGGCCATTTATTTCAATTAATTACAAAAAATGCTTTAATTTAGTTGAAAGCATAAACATATATTTGTGTATAGCTCTGGGCATTATGCAACATAATATATGTATATACTATATAGGTATTGTTATAAGCCTGCATTTTTGTGTGGATGAAAAGATTCGTATTATCCTTTCTAAGGATATAGCTATCGTTTGCTTGTTTAATAAATTTAAGGAATTTATGGAGAGTACATTTTATGAGAATATAGAATAATAATTTACATATTCCATTGTGGAGTATATATACCTTGAAATTTTACCATGCTACAATAACATTACCAAGTTATGTTTATTTATTTTGAAAATATACCATACATTTTTATTTTTTTGCATCAATTAACAACCAAATATTTAATATTTTCAAACGACAAAAAAATGTTGGTCCATTGTTGATATTATTGAATTTTTCAAGTGCTATTAAATTCCAATAAAATTGGTTGTAATCTATATGTTGCTGAGACAACTGTTTCGTACAGAAAAATTGTAAAAAATGAACATTATCTTTAGAAGGAAAAGCATGAGCAAAATATGCTCAAAACATACAGTAATCAATATAAGCAGGCATATTTTCTGCTTTAAGTTTTGTTCTACAGCAACTAGACCTATAAACTAAACTTTTGTTGCATTCCCCACTCTTATCTATACCAAGAACAAAATGACCTAGAGGTAGATTCCGGAGGAATGAGATTTTGTACTAAACGATATTTTTGCATTCCGGTTCAGTGAAATGAGAAAATAAATTTCACTTTTGTGGAATGAACCGTCAAAATATCCCGTGATGAAATTATAGTATGGAATTAATTCAAAATAGAATAATATTTAAAATAATTAAAATAAATATTTTGAAAATTAAAATGGAACCTCCAAATGATAAAAGGATTGGAAAAAAAGTTTCTGGGAACCAAAAAAAAATTTTTGGTAACGTTCTTAGAACCAAATTTAGATTTAGCCCGTGAACGGTTGTGATTTTGATATGTACTTCATTTTTAATTAAATATATATTTTGTTATGCTTAAATCTTCGGCCGGTCTTAAAATCCCAAAAATGCAAACCAAGTACTGGTGGTCTGATTGGGCTCAATGATACCTTAGGTTTTGTTGACAACATAGTCAACAGTAAGATCTATCTAAAAAATATTTGTTCAAAGTCCTCCGATTAAGTTGATTTTTTGAAATTTTGAATAATTGACCCAAGAATACTCGCAGAAAAGATATTTCTTCTGTAAGTTCATCGAATAACAGACTACTGGGAACATTATATTCTCCATGAGCAATTCTTTAATAAACTTTGTCGTTCCATTTAAATGTTTATTGCTGTGCTATAAAGCTAGATGTTGCATGTAAATAATTTCATCTTATACATGATGTTGGTTGCTTAAGAAGCTATTACCAATCGTAATGTCTTAAAATCTTTCAAGTATCGCAAACATGCTGCTAAAGATGTTTTCTCATCAAAAATAAAAACAATCAAAAGCTCTTGATTACAGCATAAACACTGCTATAAAATATTTGTACATGTGCATAATTCATTTTCGTGCACAAAAATCAGGAAAGGCTAACCCCTTTGCTGATTTTGATAAATTACGAATATTTGTAAATCACGCAACAGTGGTCCGATTTTGATGAATGATGCATCCATCAAAAGCTCTCGATTACAGCATAAATACTGCTTTAAAATATTTGTTCATTTGTATAATTCATTTTCGTGCATAAAAATCAGGAAAGGCTAACTCCTTTGCTGATTTTGATAGATTATGAATTTTTTTAAAGCATGAAATAGTCGTCCGTTTTTGATGAATGATGCATCAATAAAAAGCTCTCGATTACAACATAAACACTGCTATAAAATACTTGTTCATTTGCATTATTGATTTTCGTGCATAAAAATCAGGAAAGGCTAACCCCTTTGCTGATTTTGATAAATTACGAATATTTGTAAAACACGCAACAGTGGTCCGATTTTGATGAATGATCTCGATTACATCAGAAACACTGCTATAAAATATTTGTACATTTTGATGAATGATGCATCAATCAAAAGCTATCGATTATAGCATAAACACTGCTATAAAATATTTGTACATTTGCATTATTGATTTTTGTGCATAAAAATCAGGAAAGGCTAACCCCTTTGCTGATTTTGATAAATTACGAATATTTATAAAATACGTAACAGTGGTCCGATTTTGATGAATGATGCATTAATCAGAAGCTCTCGATTACAGCATAAACATTGCTATAAAATATTTGTTCATTTGCATAATTCATTTTCGTGCATAAAAATCAGGAAACGCTAACCGCTTTGCTGATTTTGATAAATTACGAATATTTGTAAAACTCGCAACAGTCGTCCGATTTTGATGAATGATGCTTCAATAAAAAGCTCTCGATTACAGCATAAATACGGCAATAAAATATTTTTACATTTGCATTATTAATTTTTTGTATAAAAATCAGATAAGGCTTACCCCTTTGCTGATTTTAATAAATTACGAATATTTGTAATTTTGATGAATGATGCAACAATCAAAAGCTCTCGATTACAGCATAAACACTACTATGAAATATTTATACATTTGCATTATTGATTTTCGTGCATAAGCATCAGGAAAGGCTAACCCCACGTCCGTATAGTCGTTTTTCCCAACAAGCAAAGCGTACCCATACCATAGACGTGGTGATTCAATTACATGAAACATTAATTGAATGAAAATTATAATTTATCATGGCGTGGCTTTAAATTACTGTTACATTCAAATTATGTTTGATAGAACGATTGAAGTAAAATCATAATCACGACCATCATCATAAACATAAACAAAATTATCAAGATTATTACATTTCCACGACAAAAGCTAATAATAATAAATAATAATACAGAATAGTACCAAAAAATTGCTTCTGATGGTGGAAAAATGTTATTAATTATAAAACAAGAGACCCATTTGTCATCGACGAGAAAACATGCGGAGTAATTTTTTATCAAAATTCATCAATATTAATTTATAATGAAGAGATGTTGAAAACTAGCTAAAGAATCGGTTAGGTGACGTAATTCTAGAAAATTTAAGATTAGTTCTTAGATTAGAAAACGATGGATGGTTCACTAAAACTTAGCGGTATATGGAAGCACCTCAGAGGTTTAAAAGAAAAGGCAACGAAAATTGTGCTACCACCAGGTAAGTATATATTTATATACTTTGACTCGAAATGATTTGTAAAAGTGTCATTCAATAAGCTGTAAAGCCGGTAATAAAGTTTTGTATACACATCATGATTTTAATTGGCGATTTTTATGTTTACTACACCTCAACCGATTAATTACTTTAATTAAAAAAAAAGATTACATTTCTCTTCCATATATAGAACAAATACAAGAACATAATATTTATTATCTTTACGAAAAGTTAACAGCAGCAGCCATAAAAAAACATATTTTTCTAACACTTTATTATGTACATAAGGCGAAGGACAGGAAACGTTCATCTGACAAAAACTAATCGAAAAACCTCAATAAAATTAATTGACAATTATTGGAAGATGCGAGACAAATTTAATTTTTTGCAGCAATATCTAACAATAGTAAGGTAAATGTTGGTAAAGAATGAGTTTAATAGTGCACCTATTTCGAAATATTCATTTTAATTATTTTTACACCCTCTTCGAGGTCTACGAGGTTAAATTATTTGAACAGGGCATTTGGTCAATATTAGCGTTCTATATCGCCAATAAAATGTTTAAAAAACATGACCGAGTTGTAGGTGACAAAAGTGTTTTATTTGGTACTTGTCTGATGTATTGTGTAAAAAGAACTATAAAACAAAATAGATTTCAAAATGAAACAGTTTCCTAATCTTGAAGTAAACTTAGATAAAATAAAAATTGCGACGTCATTACTTTTCAAAAACAAGATAAATTTGTCACAAAATGACATGACCTAAAGATTAATAAATTAATGGCAATATAAAGTTTTTAAATTATTTTATATGTGCTTGCTATTTATCTTAATTTAAAGATGTGATTTGATAAAATTAACTATTTGAATCAGAAAACTTTATTGAACAATAAATTGTTTAGTTTTAGGGTGGGCAAAATTTGTTGAGACAATAGCTCTTTTAAAATTCAATCTTGATTGATTGATTGGTTGATTAGAGGGTACGACCAAGGGTTAACCAAGAAATTCCGGAATGCCGGCCACAACCATACGCTCGTGTTACATATAACAAAACCGAAGGATTAGATAGGAATGCTAGTAAGGAGACTCGACCCGATAACAGACACCTAAGCAATCGATAGTTATTTTTTTTTTGTAGGGGAAGGAAAGGTTTGGTCAGTCGATAATGACAGAGTTGGTCCGGTTTTTCGGTAGCCAATTTCCAAACTACTATGAGCACAAGACAATAATATGTATAGTGAACTGCTCTGCATTCTGTCATCTCTTATCAGCAACTTCAGTGTGCAACCATTCAACTGTAATTCACTCTGCAATGTTTCCCAGAAAAAAAAACTGAATGTATTAATTACTTCAAGGCGTATAATAATATAATAATGTTTCATTTATGACTATTGGTGGGGGTTGAACTAGTTTTTGTTAAAACCTTTGGAACATTCAGTTGTAATTGAGGCGGAGATCGCGTATTATTTCGTTTCCTTTTGTTCCTACGATTTATAACTCTTACAAACACTGTTTCCTTAGCTAGCTCTTCTTCATCTGTATGGTACTCTTGCACAGCTGTTGTTATTATATTAGTCATTTGGCTATTGACTTCTTTTGATTTAAGAGTACTAACTTCGTTTTCAAAACTTTTATTCGCTCCTGCATCCATGCAATTGTTTGATTCAGTTGTTTGTTTATATTTGTGGAATCGACCAATACACTATTGGCTTTGCACAATTCACTGTATAGTTTTTTCTCAGTTAAAGAACGATTTCAGTTATCTTGCAACAGTTCGTTTTTCGGGTTTTCCTTATTTTTCAGGATGGTTTGCTCCTTTTATTGCACTAATTTGATGTGGCCTTCCAAAAAGGGGCTTTTTGGAAGGAGATCGAGTTAATTTCGGACTCCTTTGGAATTGATATGAAATATCCTTTTCTTTTGTACTCAGTTGAGTATTATTATTTTTCCCTAACATATCTTGGGATTGGTTGTAATAATCAAAGTATAGTACTGATTGGTCTCCCCCAGAATACATGAAACCGATCTCCGAAAAGAGTGGATTTCCCTGAGCATCACGTATACCAACTGGGGTAATTGTTTCCTTGTTTGTTACACTCATTGCGTTTTTATAGTGTATTGATTGCACTCGCCTCTAGTATTTAGCCGATAAGTGTTCCGTCGTTGCCCAGGTGTTACCACTTGGAGGTATAATAGACACATTTTGTGGTTTCTACATAGTTACACAGTTAGAATATAAACCATGAGTAATGGCTATAAGGAATCAACCCTTACTCTATTGAGACACACCCAACACCCTATTTTATTATTATATAATAATATAATAATATAATAATATAATAATATAATAATATAATAACATAATAATATAATAATATAATAATATAATAATATAATAATATAATAATATAATAATATAATAATATAATAATATAATAATATAATAATATAATAATATAATAATATAATAATATAATAATATAATAATATAATAATATAATAATATAATAATATAATAATATAATAATATAATAATATAATAATATAATAATATAATAATATAATAATATAATAATATAATAATATAATAATATAATAATATAATAATATAATAATATAATAATATAATAATATAATAATATAATAATATAATAATATAATAATATAATAATATAATAATATAATAATATAATAATATAATAATATAATAATATAATAATATAATAATATAATAATATAATAATATAATAATATAATAATATAATAATATAATAATATAATAATATAATAATATAATAATATAATAATATAATAATATAATAATATAATAATATAATAATATAATAATATAATAATATAATAATATAATAATATAATAATATAATAATATAATAATATAATAATATAATAATATAATAATATAATAATATAATAATATAATAATATAATAATATAATAATATAATAATATAATAATATAATAATATAATAATATAATAATATAATAATATAATAATATAATAATATAATAATATAATAATATAATAATATAATAATATAATAATATAATAATATAATAATATAATAATATAATAATATAATAATATAATAATATAATAATATAATAATATAATAATATAATAATATAATAATATAATAATATAATAATATAATAATATAATAATATAATAATATAATAATATAATAATATAATAATATAATAATATAATAATATAATAATATAATAATATAATAATATAATAATATAATAATATAATAATATAATAATATAATAATATAATAATATAATAATATAATAATATAATAATATAATAATATAATAATATAATAATATAATAATATAATAATATAATAATATAATAATATAATAATATAATAATATAATAATATAATAATATAATAATATAATAATATAATAATATAATAATATAATAATATAATAATATAATAATATAATAATATAATAATATAATAATATAATAATATAATAATATAATAATATAATAATATAATAATATAATAATATAATAATATAATAATATAATAATATAATAATATAATAATATAATAATATAATAATATAATAATATAATAATATAATAATATAATAATATAATAATATAATAATATAATAATATAATAATATAATAATATAATAATATAATAATATAATAATATAATAATATAATAATATAATAATATAATAATATAATAATATAATAATATAATAATATAATAATATAATAATATAATAATATAATAATATAATAATATAATAATATAATAATATGATGATATAATAAAATAATAATATAATAATATAATAATAATAGATTTAAAGATTTGAAGCATGCTCGATTACAGTGTAGGTTTAATGGCTGTTTCAATTTGCATATGATATTCAATATCTTTACAAACCTAATTCTATTATTTACATTTTACCGTACCAAAATGCATAGACAAAGTATTTATAGTACTAATTACACATCACAAAAGGCTACCCCACAAATCTCTTTTTTCTTTAATATAAATTTTGATGTCGTGCAGTGCAGAGATCGGAAACTAAGTAATTGTTAAATTTAAATTTTATTGCAAATTTTAAAAATTTCTTTTGTCATTATCCTCCTACACAGTAATCTTCTTAATTTTACTTCCTAATGTACCAGATAATTTTAATTTAATGTTTTTGTGATCCTTTAGGCTGTTATTTCTGTTCCTACCGCGTAACATTACATAGCTTTGTGAAATGAAAAAAAAAAAAACGTTTTTGCTATTGTGGCATGGCATACATTTAATCATAAAATTTAATGATAATATTCATGTACAACATTAAATACAATCGCTCCCACCCACACACAAACAAAATGTTCATAATGCGATTATTTGTTGGGAATTAAGTCCTTATTATGTGGTATCATGTTGAATGAATTTTTTACCTCATGTTTTACAATTCAAGTGTGATAATAAAGTTATAATGTTCAACATAATATTGTCTTGATCGATAAATGTATATATGTATATGGGATTGATGAAACGTTTTTATCAATACATATTCTTAGAACATATCGATTGTGAAATTGATGCATATCAAAATAAGTTTTTTTTTGAAGGTTGAAATTGGCTTGTGTTATCAATTAATCAATTTTAGGTTTCTCTAGGTAACTACCTTGAGATTAAAATTGTTTACCACATCCCTTCCATTACATTTACTACATAAACATTTTACTTGTCAAAAAGTTTAAATGACAGAAATCAGTTTCTTTTACCATTCTGCTAGATCCTGAATTGTTTAACAAATAAAATCTTTCAAGCGTTATTATTTTATCCGGATATAATAAGCATATTCCCAGGTGATATCATTTCAAAAAGTTCTTACATTATTTTACATATATCTTACCGTTAAAGTGGATTTTCTTATTTGAATCGAAATATTAGGTTGGTGAAAAAGTGTATAAGTATTCAACAATTTTATGTACTGATATTGTATATTAAAGTGCAGAACATTCGATGAATTCTAAGAAGCATATCCTCAGGCACACCAAATGCTCCAAATGTTCTCGTGTTTCCAACTAACGGACTCACAGTACTGCACAAAGAACGAACCGATCAAAAAATATTCTAACAGAGTTATGAAGCACCTTAGCAAAGCTGTTTAAAATTAGCGTGATGTTTCTGCGTGAGCGACAATTTTCGGCGTACGAGTTCGATTATTGACTTTTTGTTTTTGTTGTTGTTTTTATTATTATTCGTAAGCCAGAACAGCAAAACTTTAATATAGACTTTTTAATATTTCCAGATTGTTGTTTCTCATTTTAAATTTACCACATGTGTTACACTGCTTAATATTCAGTCATGCAACGGGGATACGCCTTCGGATTATCGGTTTGAGAAAATTATTGTACAATGAATTGACCACCACTTAGTTTTGTATTATATTCGCAATATTAATCATGTTTAGAATTGGCAGTTAAGTTTTGATAGTGTAAATGCCAATCGTGATTTCAGTGCAAGCGAAGTATTAAAAAGTTTCAGGTATTATATTATGTTACGTTTACAGCACCTATAGTCGGTTTTGGAGTCAAAGCTGGCCTTAGGAATGAGCCAGTAAGGCCATGGCTCGGGGCAACTGGCAGATTGGGGCGCCATAATTATATAAAAAAAATTAAATCAATCCTTCACTTTTTTAATTTTTAAAAAACTTAAAAAATGAATACACCCATTCCTCGATTTACACGGTAGTTTTTTTACACGATTTCGCATTTAAACGGTAGCGACAAGGTTTTTATTTTTTTTTATCATGTGAGGTTGTATATAATATACAGTAGCCTGTTTTGATTTTAGTTTAATTTTAAGAAACGTGAAATGTGCATCGTTGTATTTAGTATAAAAAAAGTTTAAAACGGGGCAATTCCTTAATATTGTGATTATTCAAACATATCGTGTTTCATAGGATTTATTCGTGTTTTATAGGACTTACCATGCCGAAAGAAACTAAAAAACAAAGAGTTTTATCTTTAGAAACTAAAATTGGTATTTTAGATTGCCTTAGTAAAGGTGAAAGATCAACAGATGTTTCAAGGTCATATGATATGAATGAAGCTACGATAAGCACAATAAAAAAAAATGAAAGTAGCATTAGGAAAATTGTAGCAGGTTGTACAAATACCAGTAAAAAAACATCACACTTAAGGGATATTGCAATGGAAAATATGAAGAAGGTGCTAATGTTATGGATTGAAGATAAAACTCAAAAGCGTATGCCAATTGGTACAAATGTAATCACACACAAGCTATTACAAATTTATTCAAAAATAAGGTAATAGCAACCATCTACTTGTTCGTCTGAGAAACAGAAACCGAATTTTTCCGAATTTGAAAGATTTAGACACAGGCATTCTTTCCATAATTTGAAAGTAAAAGGTGAAGCAGCTTCTAGTGATGTGAATGCAGCGAAGGAATATCCTGCAAAACTGAACGATATAATTATGACCAATTCATATTCTGCTGATCAAATTTTCAGTGCAGATGAGACCTATTGTTCTGGAAAAGACTTCTAACTAGAACCAATGCAGCGAGGTCTCTTAGAACAGCTGGTAGCCATGCTTCAGTAATTAATAAATCAAAAACACCAAGAGCATTTAAGGGGATAAATATTAAAAACTTCTTCGTTGATTGGGTGGCCAATAGTAAGCCTGGGTTACTGCCAATATTTTTAATGAATGGTTTCATAAATATTTTGTTCCAAACGCTAAAAAATGCTTATTTATGGATGTTTGGAAAAAATATACAATATTAGATTGTGTTAAACATATTGCATAAGCATATTCCGAAATTAAAAAATATACACTTAACGCATGCTGGAGAAAGATATGGCCGCAAGTTGTTACTGGCAATATCTCTAATATATCATTAGAATTTGAATATTTTAGTTAGCATGGTAATCAATGCGAATGATCCGGAAAGCAATAATGATAAGGAGATTGAACCGGTTAAATTTACATCAAAAATAATCCGCGAGAGACTTCAGTTAGGTCGAAAATTAAGTAACCAGCGAGATATTAACAAATGTTTAGCTAAGTATGAGGAAGTGTGCAAACATCTCAGTAAAAATCAGTCGTTAATTACGAATTTTATGAGGAAGTCAGAACCACAATCAACACAAACGATTTCCAGTGATGAAAGTGAAATTCAACCAACCAAGAAGAAAACTGTTATATTTAGCGATACTGATGATAGTAATTGAATCGTAGAAATGTTTTTTTTAATTTTAGACAATGTTTTATATTTTTATTTAACGTTTTGTGATAATTTAAACAATGAATTATTTTTAAAAGATTGAAATTATGTATTTTTTTAAAGTTTTATTTGATATTCATAATTTATTATTTATATTTTATATTAAAGTAAATGAATTTTGAAAAAAAAGCAATCGTAAACTAAGGATTTTATAACAATTTTCGATTTACACGATTTTTCTTACAAAAATCCTGATTTCCATGTACACGGTTTTTTGCGGAGCCAATCTACCGTGTAAATCGAGGGATATGTAAAAAACAAATTATTTTATTTTTGTTTGTTATTTAAAAGGAATTATTACATAGTAGGCTTTGCATTTTACACTATTTGCGATTTTTTTTGAATTCAAAGAATGATAATTGATAACTAAACAAACAACTATACTGTGACTTATGCGAGCTGATTTTTCAAAACAACGAAATTCATGTTTATCGCATAGTAGGCTGTGCATTTCAAAATATTTGAAGTTTTTTTTTTGTTAGTTATTTGAAAGAATAAGAACTAAACTAGTGACGTAGTATAGTGAGAGCTAAAGTTATTAATATATTTTTTATAAAAAGAAAAAAAAAAGACCAATTCTTCTGTTCTAATTTGTTGATCTGTAAATGTTAGTTGGTTTGTGGTTAATTTAAAGTTAGAAGTAAATTACTAAATTTTTAAAAATATTACGCGTATTAATTTACTGAGCATGTGATCAAGAAAAAAGGTATATGAGTAAATATATGTGAGGAAATAGAAAGCATCTCGCTTATCACTGGTCCAGTCGAATTGATGAAAGAAGTTATTGCTGCTCTGTATGACTGTATGAATGAGGATGAGCAACCTTAAGTTTCCACAGTCACAGCAGTGAGAAACAAGTCAGAAGCCACAGCTGTAGTGGCGTAGAAGACGTTTTGACTGTTGAAGTTTGCAGTCCAATAAAAAGTTATAGATTTTTTTTAATTGTCATCATTGTTTACATTCTTCAACCATTGGGATTTGAACGCGGTATTTTTTAATCCAAACTAGGGATAATCAGACAAATTAGACAATAACGTTAAAATAAATAAAATAACTTAAGAGTTAAACCA
The DNA here is from genome assembly GCA_963556175.1 of Tipula confusa. Classification (NCBI taxonomy): domain Eukaryota; kingdom Metazoa; phylum Arthropoda; class Insecta; order Diptera; family Tipulidae; genus Tipula; species Tipula confusa. Next base: position 43,047,276 of record OY744477.1, on the reverse strand, counting down.
AAATATCTTTACAAATCAAAGACAGATTTTTATCACAAAGAACAATAATAACATCAACATATTAATATATTTTCATTATTAAATTTGTAACTGTCCTAAAATATATTGGCAGTTATATTATTATATTATTTTATTTGCAGACTGAGCACAATACGAAAATTATCTTATGCCATATATCAATTTGGTATACATATAAGTAATATTTTATGGTTTGGTGTAATATGATTGTAACATATTTATCTAATTTTCACATTCAAAGATTGATATAAGACTTTTACAAAAGTTTGTATTATGTATTTGGTACATATGGCTACACTATTCAAACATTATATATTTGTATATGGCCTTATTCAAAAACTCATCATAAACATTTCTTCGTAAATGCTTTAATTTTTTTATTGTGTCTGGAGCCGTTGAACTTTTTGTAAATTATTGGACAAACATTTTCGTATACAAGTTAAATGGATATTGATCGACAAAGGATATTTGTCTGTATTTAGTGATTATCTTCCAGATGTAACGTGATGAAAGTGGCTTTGACATATTTTACTCACTACAAACCGTAAAAACCATTAGTACCGAAAAAAAGCTCAATTATTGGAGTATATCACTCAGCCACATTTTAGTTAGGATAAACAGATGCTCAAGTAAATTGAAGCGCTCAGTTTGATAGATATATAATAGCTTTTCGAGCACATGAAATGCTAACTTGAGCGTATGAAATGCAACGGTGATAATTTACTACTGTCAAAATATTATATCTATCCAAAATTACCAAAAAAGCTGTTTATACTTCCTACATAGATACACAAAAGTATCCTCCATTGTCTGCTAGAGAGTCTAAGGTAACACAACCATTCGATTTTTATATTAAAATTTCATATTTTAAGAATTATATATATATATATATATATATATATATATATATATAATATATATATATATATATATATATATATATATATATATATATATATATATATATATATATATATATATATATATATATATTTAAAACATATCCAAATATTTTATAACAGAGTATCCCATAGATATTCAATCCTTTTTTCGATTAAACCGACGAGGTACATGAACATATATAGTCGAGTGTAGAAAATGGAAAATGGAAAATTCTTTATATAATTTCATGGTTACTAAAATTTTGCGACGATAAAACAAGGACAAATAACTAAACCCAAGATATTTTGATAAAATATGTCGTTACATTTTTTAACTATGTATATCATCCTTGTTCAAAAATACATTTATTTTTATTGTAAATATTTTATTAATAATTTAGACTGTTTTATCTTACAGCTCCGTTCACAGAATCATTGTACTGTAAATATTTGTCGTACAAAATGGAAATAAAGATAAAATAACAAGAAATTATTCTAGACGTTAAAACTACATCTACCAAATCAACAAGGACTTTTTCCAAAAATGTTTCCACGCATCTGTGTCATTAAGAAGAGTTCAAAATTAACGAAAGGTTTATAAAGGGGCCAAAATAGTAATACCAATGAAAGATACATCTTATTTAGAGATGACAACATCGTAAAACATATGGCTCGAAATCTTATAAGTCGAATCTCGACTTATAACCCCAGAAAGAACTTATAAGTAGAACTCCTATTGTCCTAAGGACGGCTGCACGTATGCGGCTAATGCAATGCGCGGTGTATATCAGCCGCACACCATTCAATTAAATCAACACATCTAAACTATGTGACAAGTTACCAAGCAAAACAATAGTTTGCAGAACAAAAATAAATAAAACAAAAAACAAAAAAAATATAAAGAATAAAAACAAAGTAACAGCAGAGTAAAAACATTTTTTACTTTGTTTTTATTTTTTTGTTTTATTTTTAAGTGATTTGATTGGTAAATCTTGTCACATGGTTTAGACATGTTGATTTGATAGGTTGGAATGCGGCTTATATGAGCCGAGCGCGAGCCGCATACATGCAGCTGCCTTAAACACATCAATAAACCTCCTGATTTAATTGACTTCTATATACCGAAGGGAAAAATAAACTTAACCTTTTAATTTATACAGCATATATACATAAATATGATTTGATGGCATGGCAAACAACTAACCTAACCTCATATTTAATTTGCAGTCATGTTTCTGTTTCAATAATTACACAACCACTTTGCCAATAAAAAAGTCATAAAAATTTTAAAAATTAAAAAGCTTATATACGCAGTTTGACTGGAACACAGTTCATTTGCATTTCGACATAATTCTAATAAAAAAAATACATTTTTATACTCATGCATAATGACTATATGAATACTAAAATTAGTATGACTTCAAATAAGCCATAGAATATTATTCGAACTATTTGAAACCCAAAGTCTTAATATGCAAATTTTACATTATATGGAAGGGACTAGAAGCTTTCATGGTTAGTAAAAACCTATATAAACGAGAAAAAAAATTATTAATCGATGTTAAAGGTATCCCCTTTAATATAATTAACAGATTTAGAAAAATCTCAAAATAATATAATGTTTTATGTTGATGCGTGTAAACATGAATTTTTAATAAGATTACATAGGTGTATACATTAAATATTTTATTTAACTGATTTATGACGAAATGTCATGAAGGTTGCCGTGCACTGACGATTGCATGCCTATTTATATTTACAATTTAACAATTCTTATAGTATGCCAACGCACGACAACCTTGATCCAATTAAGGATAATATGTCTAAATTTTTAAAATTTTTAAATTTTTTTATCCGATTCGAATTTAAATGTTTTTAAATGAAATACTTGTGCAAAATCTGCAAAGTTATGGATTGTAACTGAAGTGATATATAAATGGCGGAATGAGAAGGTAGTTTTAATGAAATAAAAGTAAGTGTTCTAGAGTAGGAAGAAACTTATCCTAAGCTGGGGTTGTTGCTACTTTTAGCCAAAAATTACTAAAGTACTTAATAATGTTTTAATGGTATATCTGCTATAGCTTTTTAACTTCTTTAATTTTAACAGTACTTAATCTATTGGTACAAAACTTAATCTATTGGTACAAAACTACAATGCTACCTAGAATGTAGGAAGGAAACATGTAGATGGCAAATAAAGTATCCTGTTAAACTTTTAATGTTACCGATAAACACCGTCGACCAAAATTTTCCGATTATATTTGTGGTAGCCGAGTACGTCCAATGCAGTCTTGATGTGGATTTTTCAGTTGCGTTTATTCATTGTTTTAATCAGGTGGGTTAATTTATGTAGAGATTAAATCCAAGCAATCCATTGAAATGTCTCTTGTTTCTTCTCAGTTTCTTTACTCTCTCAATCTGTTACAATTAGTTTTTCAATTTTCTTATATTTCACTATGTGTATTTTACTGTGGCTGGATTGATTTGAAACTTTGTTATTAGCATAGTTAATGACCGTTGTAATTGGGCTAACTACCTTTGGAAAAAGCTAAAGGAAGACAGTTAAACTTTCGTTTTAAACACTGCTAGCGATAAAAACATTTTACCATTTTGTAAGTCCAAAACATCGACACATCCATTTTGACAAATCTTTCCTAATGAAATATCTTGATAAAACTGGCCAAATAAAGTTTTATCTATAGCAGGCAATAAAGACAACCATCTATTTTGGTCGATGTTGAAAACGTCGTAGCGGCGTTGAAAACATTTCATAAAAATAACTTTCGTGGCTCGATCCATTTTCTTAACAGCCATTTTTATCGTTATGCATATGCTTTATATCAAAAGTCTTGACAAAAGCTTTGGAACAACTTGAACGTATAAGCGTATTAGGAAATGGTTCAAGCTTCTAGATATATGCACGGTATCAAACGGTATTAGTATTTTATCAATCGGGTGTAATTCCCCTTTATTTTGTCCTGATAGTGCTTTTGTATATCCCCACTTGATGCAAGCTGTCATACATTTTCTTTCTTGGAAACAAAAAATTTCTCTGGAGTATCTTTAATGCCTTCTAAACTCCACATATAGTCGTGATTTAGTTAGGCGAATCTTCACTTAATCATTCCAGGAACAAGTAAACTGGAAGGATGGATCCGTTCTTCCGCACCGTTTGTATTCCAACTCAGCACCACCACATTCTTCATTTTTTCCTAGTCGATATTTCATGGCAAAATCGAAATCTACTAATTTTGGCCACCAAATTGAAATTCTTGGTATTACAATTTTTTCTATTGAACAAGTTTGTTGAATAAGTTGACGCACAATCGATTATCGTGGCGACGAAGGCTAAGGGTAAATTAGAGTTTTATATTGCTAACGTTTTGCGATTTCCTAATTTAGAATATAAACGCGGTACCGCTTCCAAAATTTTGCAACAATATTAAAGTTTTTTAAGAACTTTCGAAAGAAACCTGCCAAGCATAAACTGCGTAGTCGTATCTGAGTTCATTTCTTCGGCTGTGGAAAATTTTCATTGGTATCTGTTTTCGGGTGTATAACTCGCGATCCTGATATTTCATATCCTAAAAATTGTACCTTGCGTTTGAAGAAATGGCTATTTTCCAAGTTAAAAAACGAACTTTGGCACTTCATTACATCTAATAACCGCTCTAATTTTCTCACACTATCTAGATATACCAGTATGTCCACATTAGTATCGTCAACAAGTCAATTCATAATTTTCTGGAAAATAGCTGAGAATTGGCCTCCCCAAATGACATCCTTAGAAACTTATAATGTCCATCAGTAGTAACAAAAGCAATTTCCCTTATTGATGTTTCCAAATGGTTAACCATCATTCATCATTGACGCTGAAACACTGAACCTTGATTTTGCTATACTATAGTCCTTGGTCTGTGATTTTAATTCCTGTTAGTCGACGCTCTTTTTACTTGTTTGGCAGAGTCTTTCATTTACATCTTTCTAATTATCTCAGGAGTTCATCATTCTGGTAGTAAAATTTTCATGAGTCTGATGTCAATGGGGTTTTCTGTGAATTCCGCTCTCATGTGCGTTTACTATATTTAATCGTAAAATAGGATTTCGAACTGCAGTAACCATCTAAAGGCGACGTGATCTGTTATTAAATGAAAAAAGATTAAGCTTTAACCGATCAAAAGTTAATGTTACATAAGCTAAAGGACATGGCATTAAACTGACATAACTCATTACCGACACTGAACGGTGTCTTTTCACTATCGTCATCTGTAACTTCGATTTGCCAATATTCCCTCATCAAATCGAGTATTGTATGGATGCCCCAACTAGTGTATCTAATGTGTCGTCGATCTTTAGTAAGGGATAACTTAATTTTTTGGTATGTGAAGCTCAAGCTTTTTAATCACAGCAGAATCTTAGATTGCCATATTTCTTTTCATTAGAAAAATGGCGAGCTCCAAGTACTGCTCATTTGCTCCATAACCCGAAATATGTGTTTGCTTTGCTAATGATACTTTCCTTGGCCCCTGAGAAATTGGCATCTCGGATCCTGTATCAACCCAGTTTTTAACCATGTTTGTTCCTCCATACTCTCGGATCACTACAGATAATGGACATATATATTATTCCAGTAATTCTTTCTCTCCCTGCTTCGGTTTTAATGACAAGTGTTTTGTTCATTTCTGCGTAAGGGTTTCCACAAGTTTCTGCTGTAGCTGTTCCGTAAATCTTCTTGCAATTTTCAAAGACAGTCCCTTTTTGATATTTTTGTCTAATCTCTTTGTATTTTTTATGGATTTTTATCGTTCTGCTGCAAAGGCAATTCCACGTTGCAGCAGCTTAAAATACCTCGAACAACATCTAAAAAAATCTTTTTGCTCTCATAAAATACAGGCCTAGTTAATTTATAATATTGAATATCAACACAAATACAATCTGTAATCAATGATAAGACAGTTCCATAAATGCCTCTTTTAGTGGTTAAGCTATTACAACCTCTTGCTAATCGTAAGATAAGGATGGAATTTATGGAGCATTTGATTATAGTAGTCAGTTTTAATTCCTCAAAACTGGCTTGCTTTAGTTAAAACCTCATTCTGATTCTGATTTTTTGGTGGAAATCTCTTAATTTCGTTGGCGACTGGAACCAATCTCTTTTAATTGCTGTTTCATCTACATCCATTTTTCGTTTCTTGATTGCCGTCTTGATGATATTTGACATTCGGTTAGTTAATATGCAAGCAATGGTTACTACGAACGTGGTTTTTGGAGATAACACAACAGCTCTTCTGGTTCTTGCTGAATTGTATTGATTTGTTTGAAATCTTTTGATATCGGCCTTTAAATCAATTCTTTAGAGCTCTCGCTTATGATCTGCTCCATATTTACGCTCCAATATTTGCATAACTCTACTGTAATCATCACGCTCATATTCAAGAATGACCTGTAGAGTCTAAGCTGCAGTTACGTAAACATATCAAACGATGATGTTCCATCAAAGGTTGAAGGTTTTAATTTGAATGAGTGAACATAATTGCGACGTTGTACCATTTACCTTAACGTCAATTAACTCCTTTTCCAGACGTTGATTTTTCTCTTAATTTTTATGAAGCTCCCCTTAAACTTATTGAACGCTAGTTTTAACTTCTAGAATCTGTTTTAAATTATTCTTGTAATTTTTCTACTTTACCATCCAGAGTAACGGTCATTTTTCGAACTTTCTAATCAAGAAATTGTTCTAGTCATTTGTTTTGTTCATAAATTTGACGTTGATAAATTTCCGGAAGATTCATTATTTGTTTCTACCAACGGGTATTTTACTGCTACAATTTTTACTTGTTTATTATCTTTGTTTTCTATTTCGATCTCGTCATTCCAACTCCTTATTCAATTCAAGGAATTTTTATTCGACGAGAGTTATTATTTTTCTGTTACTTACAATCCCACTGCTGTCACCAATAGTTACGTTTTTGCCTACTGTCGGAATTTGCGTAATAAATAACACAAATATTCTTTAAAATACACGTTTAAAATACAACTCTCTTGTGTTGAAAACTCACTTATCTCAACTAATAAATCGTCATTTGTTAGTTGAGATAAGTGAGTTTTAAACAAATTTGTTTAAGAGAAATCGCAGCAAAATATTTAATGGGCAGTCACACATCTTCATATGAGAAATAACCTAATAGAAAGAATGAATACTTTGAGAGCAACTGCATCGAAACTATAGCAATCTACCATAATAACAATGTGCAAAACCAGTACTATTTTATGAGTGTAAAACATGGAAGCAAAAAAAGAAACTCACAATAAAGGTATAATCTTTGAGAAATAATAAAAGGCTTTGTCTAAAAAAGTTTCGTGAAAAAAATTTCAATGAACAGCAAACCAAACAAATAATGATGTTAAAACTAAAAAGCACTGGCAAGAATGTCATAAGAATGAAGTTATATAAAGGGAAAAGGAAATGTGGAAGGCTAAGCAGAACATACAATGGCTAAGACCATTTACATTTAAAAAGTATTCCCAATTGAAACATTTACAAAATTCATTTACAGCTTTAAACATCAACATTAAAACATCAAGATTTTCCAAGAAATTTACATGTTGTGTCGTTGTCGATGGAAAAAGTTGATTGTATTGTGAATTTGTGTGATAGCTGTACACATAGCCTTGAGCAACTTGTTTTGTTTATTTTCATTACATTACTGTACATTTCCGGTGAAAATATTAAAATCGATTGGATTTACATTGTATTGTAAACCCTAAAGCGTTCGATATAACTTTAAAACCCGTTTATTTAACAGTTCATGTGAACCCATTGATTTTTATTTACCAAACTAGAGAATACAAAGTTAAAATAGGTTTGGCCATGAAAGTTTTTGACAGCAAATAATTTTATTATAATTTAAACATTCGGTTAATTTTAATTGATTTTGAAATTAATTTTACCAAAAAAACATTTTAACCCCATAATTTACTTAACACAATGTTAAATTTTTGACACTCTTGGCTTTACTGTTTATTGTGGTGCCATAATTTATTTATTTTAATTTTAACTTATATGTTTAAAGAAATCTAATTAAAAATGTTTAAAACAATTTATTTTTAATTTATTATGTTTACCATTTTTGTTTTTAGATAACCCAGTAAGAAAATTAAATATTTGATTTGTTGTTGTTGTCGTTTTATTTACCCCAAATTTTTACCATTTGTTTGAAAAATGGAAAATTATTTTTTCGGTTTTTTTTGTTGGTATTGTGGTGGAAAAGTTAGGAATATTGATCATTTATGCTGCATGGAATTCAATTAGAGTCATACATATATTTTTACACCTCCATAAATCATTATTTGGAAATGTTTGTAAGCCCTTCTCTATCCATTATAAATGGTTAACTACTTGTCATACAAGAATTGACTATATTTTATTAATGGTTACTAATTTTTTTTTAACTCCAGTTAAAGAGGAAGAACGTGTACTAGGCTGGGCTATCTTACTCTATATGATTAGTCCACCTATATGATTAGTCAAGGTCTTTTCTTTCTGCTAGCACAGTTCTTCTCCAATTCTGATTTTGCGATTTTTTTTTATAGGTTTTAGTCCAATGACAGCATTATCATATTACTTGGTGGTTAAACGGTGGTCCAACGGAGATTAACGGGGTGCGGCCAAAACCATTTATTTTATTTTTGAATAAAATCTTGCTACAATTATTTAGTTGCTTATTGGATTACATTCCATCAATGTTTTTAAATAATCGTCTATGTGATAATCCTATAGACTACTATAGTTAGATCAAGAAGAATGAATCGCAAAAAGACTAAGCTGAAAGATCATTCAACCTTCTCTTTGATAACCTTAGAGTAATCAAAACTATCAGTTCAGCAACAAAATTGAAACTTGTATATGATGCGTCAAAAAAATCTGGTTTCATCATTATGGTACAATTAATTGGGTCTAAAATACAGGATGATATCAATCCATATTATTAAGATGGAGAAAGAATAAAGTCGATTACACCGTAGAGAAATTCCAAGAGAAGATCAAGACATCCCAGAGGATAAATATTATTATTAAAAAAAATACATGGATGCCTATTGAAGAAGCAAATTCGAATTCAAAAATATTAGATCCACAATGGAACTCAGAAGACGACCAATTATCAAAAAGGCCTAAAAAGCGAACGCTAATATCCCAAACTTCTAAAATTTTCAACAATAATAGCAAAAATCTTATACCAAAAATTATGGTTACGAAAATTAGACTGGGATGACAACTTACTTGATGACATCGCAATTATATGGAATCAGTTGAAAACAGAATTTCATCAGTTAGAGAAGCTTAGGATCAAGAGGTATGTAAACAAATACGGCGACATGCAACTACATGGATTTAGTGATGCGAGCAAAAGAGCCTATTCAGCGGCAGTGTACGTCAGATTCAAAGACGATAGCGGTACTATTCAGACGGAACTCCTAACTTCAAAAACCAAGGCCACGCCAACTAAACAGATATCATTGCCCAGATTGGAACTGTGTGGTGCCCATATCCTTTCAGAACTAATGGTTGAAGTAAGGAAAACTTTCGATGACGAAGTGACTATGTATGCTTGGACTAACTCAACTATTGTTTTAGCATGGCTATCGGATTATCCCACGAAATGGAAAACGTTTGTTGCCAAGAGATTTTCTGAAATACAGCAACTACTGCCAAGCAATCATTGGAAACATGTTAAATCCGATCATAATCCAGCTGACTCTGCAACAAGAACCGTCCAAACTATTAACACTTCATCAATGGTAAAAAGGACCGCCATGTTAATAGATCCCGAGGTTTCTTGGTAAAACACAAAAAGAGAAATTTACTATGATGACATGACAATTTATCAAAACTAACTCCATTCGTAGATGCGAATGGCTTATTGCGTGTCGGCGGAAGACTAAACAATGCAAACTACCCTTATGATTTCAAACATCCAATCATTCTATCAGAATCCCATAACTTCAGTAGAATGATTATTCCCTTTTATCACATTTAATATCTCCATCCAGGCCCAACACACACAACCCATCTAATCGGCGAAAATTATTGGATCGTGAACGGACGAGCGACTGTGAGAGATGAATTAAGAAAATATATCAAATGGATGGCAATCTACCTTCGGTTCGAATCACCCCAGCAAAGCCCTTAGCGAACTGCGGTATCGATTATGCTGGACCTATCAGCTTGGCCAGCAAAAAATGACGTGGAGCAATAATTATCCAAGGTTATATTGCCGTCTTCGTATACATGGTCACAAAGACGCTCCACTTAGACGCCGTATCAGAGCTAACCACGAATGCCTTCATTGCAGCTCGAAGAAATTTGCCAAGCGATATTTACTCAGTTAATAGCACAATTTTCGTCGGAGCTAACAGATATCTAAAAGGGGTATGTAATTCAACAATTTGCAAATTAATGATTCTATAATATCCGAATATTGCGCTCATAATCATATCAATTGGCATCATAAACCTCTCCGCGCCACATATGACGGATTGTAGGAATCCGCGGTGAAATATATGAAAACTTATTTACTCTCGAGTCACGTGAAATACAAATCTACCCTTCGAAGGAATATCAACTTTACTATACCAAATACAAGGCATATTGAATTCCCGTCCACTGTGTCCCATAACGGAGAATGACGCTTCTTTCGAAGCTCTTACACCAGCAAATTTTTTGATGGTGTAAGAGCTTCGAAAGATGGTGTAAGAGCTATGTTCATGATGTCAAAAAGAAACAATAGAATGCGCGCAACTATTGCGACTATTATTAAATGTGTATGAGATTTGCTAGATGTTCATGTGACAGATGACAGATGGCGCACGACTAAGTAAAGTTTAAATGTCAAAATTTTATTTACGCATGCGCTAAGCCTAATGATTGTACTTTATTAGCCACGGGCAACCCCAATTCAAACAAAATGACTTTGCAAAATGTTAAAAAATCTCTCTTTTCCTGCGACTTCCAACTACAACTAATCAACCACGCAAATAAATAAAAATTACATGTTGTTAAATTTATTAAATATTTTACACATTTAAAATAAAGCGAATAAAAAATAAAATCATTATTTATATCCTGACCTCTTTATCTCTAGTGGAATTGAATTCCAAAGAGAAATGCCACTAACAAAGAACGATTAATTCAGCGACCTACAAATATTTTTTGGGGACAGAATACGCAAGTAAAAGGAATGATAGCTACCAAACAAAAAAGTAAGGAAAGAAGATAGGAAAAGGGAATATCTGAGAACAATAGACCCACGAACCCCAACTAAAATCGAAACACACAAAGTGGAATTAATGGCCGTTCGTAGCTCCGTCGATCCCAGAACGGATGTCGCACCAATTCGTGTGAAATCGCAAGAACATCGCTAGAATCAAATTTAAAAAAATTTAAAAATATAGGAAAAAATACTATTAAAAAAAATGACAAACGACAACAAAAATAATACCGCAAAAATAATCAATCCATGCGTGCCAAACATTCGATTCAAAACATATATAATATATGGATACAAATGCGCGTATGGGTTAATTAAAAAAATAAATGAAAACAAACGAAATTTGAAAAAAAACGGATTCTTAAATAACAACAAAAATAAATGATACCGAAAAAAGAATTATAACTGTACAAAAAAACATATGAATTTGAACGCAAAAAAAATTAAAGAAAAGTAAACCAGAAAAGTAATAGTTAACCCATGCGTGCCAAACATTTGATTCAAAAAAATAAATGAAACGCAAATAAAAACCAGAAAAAAAAAAACAATAAACTGCAAAATAAAATCCATAAATGGATGTAATAGAAATTGAACGGGATGGGAAAGATAAGTATCTTAGGGAGGAAGTCTAACTTATTTTTGAAAAAAATTGCATTTGACTAGCCTATTTAAGCCTACAATCATATTCCGGGCCTCTTTATATGCCAAATGGAACTGATTACTGGGATATTTTCTCCATAAACGCTATTTACTAATTCTAACAAAAATTGCATTTGAAACATCCTGAGACAAGCAAGGCAGAGATTTCGATTTAAATGATCTACTTAAATATTTGTCTTGTTAATAAAATTAATAAAAAATGGAGGTAAATATCAATAAACTAAAACCAATTTTAAATTTTGCCATTCATCTTTTATGTTGTTTTATTAATATAAAAGTGCTTAAAAATAAACGAATATCTTAAACAGTTTATAGTTCTAAAGCTTACACGAATAAATTGAATACAAACAACAACAACCTAATTTTGAAAAAACTGCAATAAAATATTTATAAATTTTATATACGAAGATGTAAATTTACGAGAATAGTATAAAAATTCCAAAGAATTAAACATGCACGTTGTAAATAGAAAATTTATTTACTACATCAATTTATTGCCAAAGTACAACGATATCAAACATAAGAATTTACCTGCTTTCCATGTATGCGCTCCATGTTGTTGTATTTACCCTATATACAATTTTTTTAATAATGCATAAGATAATGTACGAACATAATTTTATTTGAATAATTGAAGAATCGTGAACGACGGATCGATTAAATTAATTTTTTTGTTGTTGTAGTAAACAGATGTAGTTCCATTATTTTTTTTTTGTTTTGTTTTTGAACCCTGAAATCTTTTTTGAGTCCGAAGCTCTTCCAACCCTTTTGCGGTAAATTTTTAACGTCCTACCTTACGCCACCAGCCAAATCGAAGACGCACGAATACAGGTTCGATTTTAAATCAATCTGCACATTGCATTGCTCCAGTTAGCCTATACTGACATTGACGATGCTTCGGCCCATGGATTCTGCACTCCAACAGGGGGTCATAGTTGTGTTTTTCGTCATCACCGATCGTAGTCAGGTGATAAAATAACCCTTTTTCAACCCTCCTCCCGTTGGGATTCGAACCCGGTACCTCCCCGTCCCAAACACCGCAGCTTTAACCACTGAACTAATTGCTCGCGGTAGTTCTATTTTTTACGTGAATAAAATATATCATTATTTTACTGTTACAATCTTACCTCGTTGGTAACGGTAAGCATTCGTTATTGCACGAAGAAATTTGTTTTGACAACGTTGAATAATTAAACGATTTGATGGTTTAGTACAGCCCCACAGTTGGATACCATACGTCTAAATTGGTTTAATTATCGATTCGTAGATAAGGCGTTTACAGTACAGGCTTAGCTTAGAATGTTTTCCTACAGCTAGTACATTTCATGTTGCACTATTTTAATTTGTCCAGCTTTTTGTCTAACGTGGTGTTTCCAGTTCAATCTTGAATCGAGATGCAATCCGAGATATTTGACAGATTCAGTTTGAAGAATTTGTACTCCATTAAAAAATGCTTTTTTTGTGCCGTAACGTATATGTTACATGGTCTGATTTCAGTTCGTTTAGCTTTTTTCTCAATCATTGGTCCATAGGCTGATTTTATCGAGTGCTTGATGTAAGTATTCAACTACGGTTGTTTTTACTGTCGGTATATCGGAAGTGCAGAAAAGATATAGGAAAAGCTTTAATACGCTACCCTGGGGCACTCCTGCTCTGACTTGGTAAAAGTTAGAGTATGTATTTTCATGTGATACTCTAAATTTCCGTTTGAAGAGATACGACTCGAGCAGTTGACAGTGCCACATTTTGGTGTGTGATCAAAAGTATGGCTTCCAATATGTAATTCAAGGCTATTCCTTTCGAGATATAAAAATCAATTAAATCGGGAAATGTGTTGATGTTTGCAGGCCAATTGGTTGGCTTACGCGATGAATGATATTCGCAGCCTGGCATTTCAATCCCGCTTTTTATGGTAGGCGCTGAACTACTCATACTTTTTTCGGTAGCTGAGCGCCGGATGACCTTTTTTTCCGCACAGTGCATAAGTTGACATACGATTTCGTGGTTTTTGACATTGATTTGTTTGATAGTTTTCTACACATTTGACAATTTTGACTTGTCTGTTGCAGGAGTTCTTCGTGTGTCCTAACTGTTGGTAATTTGTACACTGAGGTATACCTGTTACGTTTTTTAGAGGTTCAATAGACACACCTTACAATATAGGAGGCTCTTAATTCCGTATGTGTTTTTATTGTTTTCTCCTTGCAACAGGTCAACGTAAAACACTGGCAAGTGTCGTAATCATTTTCAGACTTCTTTGGTATTTTGATATCATTATTGGATATTGTTTTAAAATGAGCAGGTTTCTCTGTCACTACCAAAACTTGAGCTCTGAGTATATTGAAATCTCTAACATTGCTCACATTAATTGGTGGTGGCAAGGGTACCTTTTCAGGAGCAGGTTTTGATTGTTTTGGTATTTGATTCGATTGTGGTGGAGATACTGTTGGGTGTGGTGTTGTATAGAGTCTCGTTTTTTTTATTTTTATTTACCTTATTTTGTCTGGATTGAGTGACTACCTTCTCGAGTTCTTCTTAGGCTCTGACTTTTAACATTAGTCGAAATAGAAGATTTCATTTGCCTCTTTAGTGCTGTAATTCTGTTTTGTAAGTTTACCATAATATCTTGGTACTTATTACATTGTATCTCAATTAATTTTTAATTCATTATTCTGGCTCTCAAGTGATATAACTTATGAGATCATACCATTGCCGTCTTGACGCAGGCGGTGTTTTTGCGTTAACGTAAGAGAGTGTCTGAAATTTGTAAGAGGTAGGGGGCTTATACTTTTATCTGCTCTAGTAGCTAAGCATTCCACTACTAAAGCATTGCGGTCGCTGGATGTTGACGACTGGAAGCCCTCTCGCTTACTTTCCGAACTCGCCGGTACTGGGTATCCTAAATATAAACGAAAAAACAATTGGATATTGGTCCAGCACCTGTATTCTTGAAATAAGTTACGACTGTCAATTTCTAGCTTTTCGTGAATTTTTTGATATTATTTTTACTGACGATAATAGCCACTTTTAAAATTAGTTGGCCATAAACAAAATAATGCCAGTTCTTGTTTAATACTTTCGATCCATATAAAGAAACTCTGTATCAATGGAGCATTTTTTGGGGTTCTTAGAAGGAAAGGATAAAACGAATGCAACATTTTGTGATACTATTTCAAGTGTTAAACATTAAACCTGATCATACCCATGTAGACAATAAGGAAAACAATTAAGAAGTGCAAACAACGGGTGATTGTTGATACCATGTGATCGAGATCGTTCCACTTTAATATGTGGAATAAATATAAAACTAAAATGATTTTGTGTCAATCAAATATCATAGGTAAACTATACATACACACGCGAAAAGAAACAAAAGTCAATGTGGAGCTGCTAAAGTCAACATCGGACAGGTAAAGCTTCGTTTACGAAGACCGGAGAGCACGGCTCACAAATTTAGAGGTTAAATTTACAAAAATAAATATTGCTCCATTTTCCTGCAGTTTTTTAAAATTTGTTTTGGCAACCATACACAAAAATCAAATTTTTAAACCTAGTTTAAAAGAAACATTACGTAAAAGGATTTCCAATTGGATTGTGGCTTTTGAACTTTGGGTGGCATGAGATTATATCAACCCACGTTTTAAAGAAAAAGGTTAGTATTCAAAAGGAGATTCCATTTATTTTTACTCTAAAAGTTACTCGATAGATGTTTATAAACAAGCATGCAAATGAATTAATTAAACAAAACTAAAGCAAGGTCCATAGTCACGGCTACCGCTTTATCAACGCTAACTTGGAAAAAAGGAAATCAAACGAGACAAAATTTTGAAAGCATGTCAATAGTCCCACCGAAAATTGAACATTCGACACACTAACTTTGAACTCGGATGTTCAATCGACTTAGAACTTCATACATATTCTCTATTAGTGGCACACTTACAGCGTGTATTATTTTTAAGTCGATAGGTCAATCTAGTTTAGGAAAATAAAATTGTCATCGATCGGCTAGAGTCCTGCCAAACAGGCAAGGGGTTTCCCTATAATATTTCTTAAAAATCTATACTATTGTCAAATAATAGTACTTATAAATTCCTTATTAATCTCAGATCAATAGCCATTGCACAATCGATTTTAGAAGCGAGAATTTCAATTCTAAAAACGGCCATTTCCCCTCAACTTCAAAAAATTCGCACGTTCGTCAATTTAAATTCGTAAATTTAAAGTGGCTCAAACGCTTACGCCCAACAAATTTTTTGCTATTTCTATTCTATGCTTATGAAGTTTTGTTTCGATTTATCCACTATTTTCAGAGATAGCGTTGGGGGCGCGAAAAATCGTGACTTTGGACCTTGCTTTAGTAATTTTTTCGTCCATCGGAAAAAATTGACATGGCTATCTCGGGAACTAGAACAGTTAGAAAATTCAACGAAAATAAAACAAACGACATCACTTTCACTCTAAAGAAATGCACATCTTGCCCATCGTTAAAATTAAACGGCTTAAATATTCACCAACAAACCTAAATTTAAAAACTTTGGGTTACCCTTTGACTATGTGGCTTAATTTTAAATCGGCCTATTTCTGTTTTCCATTGTGACCATAATTAAAATCAAGTCAATTACAAAAATATACAGTTCCTTAGCTCGTACGTATTTGATAGAATAAGAAGTCACGCATCAAAGTATATTTGATCAGAAATTTGATTACCAACATGCCAAACAAAGGAAGAACATTTATACAAAATTTTGACTATGAAAATGATTTCCCCTAGGAGCACATACGAGTCTACATCGACTCTTCATTCTGTAATGAATGTGATGTACTAAAAAAAAATGTCTGTAATATTTTTAGTTATAATGTAGCTCTTATGGTAAATATTAGCTTCAACTCAGTTTTTTTTCAAAAGGAAGACAACTATGTAAATTTTAGCCATATTCATTTTAAACCAAAAGAATGATGCTTGGTTGGTCCCTTGATAAAATTATAATTTAAACATTTTGTTGTGTATAACATTCTAAAACTTAGTTTACTTTTCAAAAACAGTTATTCTTGTATTTTATTTTGAAATGATTTCAACACACGATTGTCATGTTAACACAGAGGTTCCAGGATGCTGTGATGGAATTCTAAGGCGAATTTGCTCATTTATGACTCTTTGATAAAGCGTGGGAGTACATTCCGGCCACATGGAATAAATGTGATTTAATCTTTTTAAATATGATGTACAGCTAAATAGGGCAAGTGCATTACGTTCATGCTAACAGTTATATTACGTGACATATATGATTAACGCAATTTTTACGAACACAAATAATTGTCGATTTAATAACGCCATTTTAAATTTAATGATCGACCATAACTAACCGAATTGGGTCACACAACGAAGTTAAAATAACTCAATTCCATTAACGGTTAATGTGTTACGAGCCAAATAACAATAAACTATATAAACTCGTGGCATATTTGCACTTGAATAACTATTAATAAAAAAAACATGAGAACAGAATTCAGCCAACCATAAAAAAAACATATAATTTGTATGATTCACACCACAGAATCATATCTGTTGCATATCCGTACTCATAACATAAAAAATTCTTGTAACATGAACTACAAAATGGTTAATTACTAAATAAAAATGCACAGACACACATTACGAACCAAACATTTCGTGGAGGTGCTTTGGTGAATGTTCGTAGTCTCGATTAATTGATTGATTTGAAGTATATCACGAAGGAAGATTTTTCGGAAAGCGCCTGGCCCATCGAACACCTTCATTCTCATATACTTGGAAGGGAAGTATAAGATAGTTAAATATATTATTGAGAGCAACCCGGTTACAGACAACTTGGCGGCCATATTATATACAGACTTTAGTGCTATAGAGCTGATAAAAATCAGATTGACTTTTGTGAAAACATAAATCCGTACTCCCGATACGATCTTGCGTCTATGACATCGAGTCACTATTTCGTGTAGTGTTGGATTATATGTTGCATCAGCATTTTCAGAACACACAACTTGATCGATTGTTTCAGCAGCAACTCAATTTATTGGCCAGCTTAGGTTTGCAGTTAATGTGATCGGCGACTAAATTTTAAGATGCATCTCGAAGTCTTTCGCGCATGCTTCTTGGTGATTCTTCAAAAGAAGACGATAAAAAAATCAAAATTCCAGCTTGAACTGTAGTGATTATTTATCCCGAATATCATTATATTGTTACTCATTCTGACACATAAAACGAAACGAAACAGGAAATAAAACAAATATCAAAAAATAAAAATAAAATTCACGAATGTGGCTGGAAAATGTGTGTAAAACAAAATTGATTAATCATGTTGTTTTTTGTTTTTGTTTATTTTGACAAATTTTGTTGTATGTACCGTTAAAATGCATTTTTTGTTCTGTTTCCTTGCGTATAACAACTGGGTTTGAAATTGAGGTTATATATTTATTTGCACCGTTACATCTTGCAATGCCACGTGGTTGTTTAACTGCTACCGAAATAGGCTAAACTTCCCTATTCAACGTCAATAATTAAGAAATTGCTCGAAAATTAAATCAGTCTGATAAAGTAAACTACATATTTTTAAGAGAACCGGCTATTTATAGTCCATGCATAATTATCAATGCCAGCAATTCAATTATAATAATAGAACCCAAATCTTACGTGAGTGTAACAATTTACAACTGTTCGACTGTGAATTAGGTCTAGAAATTTGAGTAGATATTTTCAGTAAATATTATTTTGATTTTCAAAAAAACTTGCTCAATTTGACTTTCTATTTTGTCAAGTTTTTAAATTGCGCTAGGCCTCAAAAATATATTTCATTGAGATTTCATCGTCTTCCGAAAAAGAATTGCTAAGACTCAATAACATTTTATTGCGGACTAAAGAATCCAGTTTTTTAAGGCGAAACACAAAAAGTGTTTTAAAGATTTGAACTTATTCTGAATTGATACCGTTTTTGTAGATGCCAAACACTAAGCGCTCTCGCCTGCTTGATATTTTTGTTAACGTACATTTACTGTCCATTTATTTGGATTTTCAAGCTTGTAGATATAGACATAGAACTTATAGATTGTAGAGTAAATATAGTCTTGAACGTTAGCGTGTTTTTTTTCAAGGCCTAACTAGATGAAATATATTTTATTCGAGTGAAAATAATATCTAAAACATCAGAACAAAAACACAAATTCATATTATTTGATTTGTTTCTATCATTCACTTGTTTCGAGATACAGAATTACATAATATGTGATCGATTGTTTATTAGTCGATAAATTACGCAGTGCTTAATTAAGCTTAATTAATTATGCTTAAACGCAGTGCTTAATTAAGCAAAAACTTGCATTGTTGGAAGAAATAAAACAGTGAAAAAATGTTCTTTGTGGTAGGTTCACAAATAATGTTACTACTAAGCAGCAAAAGGAGGCAGCATGGAAAGAAGTATTAGCTGTCACCCATTCCTTGCAATTAGCATCGCCCGACAAAGGCTGGAAATATGCTAGAGAAAAATATTATATTTATACATTTAGATTATAATTTACGAATTTAATTTATATTACACCTCGCTTAACGTAAGTGTTTTCTTCTTACAAACTTTCGCTATAACGTAATTTAAAAATTAAACCAAAGTCTTGGTTTACGTAATAAAATTTCGATTTACGAAATTTTTTTACGTACATTACTGTTTTGTATTTATTTATTTTTTCATAAATTTAAACAGTCCATGCACGAGAAAGAAAGAGGAAGAAAAATATATATATATATGTATCTCTTAAATGGATTTTATATATAAAAGACCATACACACGATCCAACTTGTCGTCCGACCGCCATACATATAAAATAATAATATAGTATTTATTATTTTATATGGTGGACGGACGACAAGTCCGTTCGTGTGTAGGGCCTTTAAGTACATCCATTTAGTTTTATTTATTTAAAACACTTTGACTGCCACCATATGAACCGATATAACCTTTGCAACGTGAAAATGAAGGGTGAAGCCGCCAGTGCTGATATCGCAGCTGCTAAGGTATACCCAAATATTAAAAAAAAAAATTATCGAGAATGGGGATTAACATCCAGAGCAGATCTTCAACGTAGACGAGACCGGTCTGTTTTGGAAAAAAAATACACAGCCGCACATTTATTTCTGAGGAAGAAAAGCATGATAGGTGTAATTTATATATGGCAATGCGAGATAATGCTCATAAAACCGGTTCGAAGGTGGGGGGGCGAGGGGCAAAGAATACAAATATGATGAAATTGATAATTTTATTTTGGATATTATGGAGTAAGAATCTGAAGTAGTATAATGGGTCTAAATTTACGGGAAAGCTGTCGTGTGAGGCAGGTAGGTCAACAAAATTAATACCAGTGATAAAAAAGAAACGTTCAAATCGGGACATTCAAAATGAAAAGCACTAATTAAAAGACGAGATTTTAAAGGTATAAATTTACTATCGACAGTTACAATGTCTCAAACTAGAGAGAGAACTTAATTTACCGCCGTCAGAACTGGTATAAAAATGGTATAGTTTTTTTTGGGTTACGAACGCCTCAAAATGAACCAATTTTTTTCGGATTTGACATCACCTTACTTCTCGGGATATTTTTCTACGATAATAAATTGGATGTATCCAATATTTACGAAACTTTTCGGTTTACATGTGGCGCCAAAATTGGCAGTCCGCCCGAATTGTTCGGTTTTGTATTTTCATGTGGCAATACCTTTAGGCTCAATTATTTATTATATACCATCGTACTGGCAATGGCAAAATTTGATTGTTCGAATATTACCTTTAGCATGTTTCGTGATCGAAAATTGGCTCAAAACCTAAAAATTTAACAATTTGGTCTGCTTAAGTAGCGTATTATAACGCATTGGGCAGTTATATCAATATTTATGGTTTCTGCCGTTTATAACAATTAATATATGACCATCTTTGGTAATGAATTCTCGCCATTAATGTGTTTTAATCCTAATTAAAATTTAGGGATTTTTATGGTTTTTGTTACCAAATAGACAACAAGGCACCTAAAATATTGCAAAATAATATTTAGAAATACAAGGGAGGTAAATTTCTGCACTGGAGAATCATTTTAAATATATAAATGATCCAAAAATTGAAATTTAATGTAAGTATACATTTTATAAGATTAGAACAACATAATAAAAGTACACCACACCATCAACCAAAACAAGTTCCAATGTTAAGACTAAATATGTTTTGCTTGCTATTCGTTTCTTGAAGGCAAATTTTTACTTATCATAAAAAATAAGTAAGTAAAAAGAAATAAAATTACGTGGATAAGTACATTATTATGGCAAAAAATTCAAAGTTATACCGAAAATTTCTAAAAGCACAAACGAACTTTTTTTTTTTGCTTCATTTTAATTTTATTTTTTTTATGTAGAAGAATAATTAATTTAAAATGCTATGGGGAATTGCGTAATCATTTGATTACCATTATATGCTATAACAAAGTGTTTTTGTTTCAAAATATTCTCGTATTAATGTTGTATTTTATGTTTTTTAATTGGAAGTCGTTATATAATTGAGAGGAAGGAAAAGTTATTCTGAAAATTTCGTTTTTATCGAAAATATCGCTAGGCTTTGAAAAATAAGGAATTAATTATGAAAGAAATATGAAATTTGAATTCAAAGCATTTTAAGTTACAGTCGATTAATACGTGATATAGCGATCAACTGTGGTTAAAATACTTGCTTAACACTTGCGGACTCTATAGTTCGATTCTCGCCATTAATCAAAATTAATGGAAAGGAATTAAATAGGAATTAAAAGTACCCAAATTTGTAACAAATGGTTCAAAAAAGGACTATCTATAAAGACATGGTTTGGGAAGCTTACGGACTCTATAGTTTCATAAAATTAAAAAAATTAACTATTTGTGACCACACTAATACTAAAACTATAATAGCTAATTGATATTTTAGTACAACATGAAAATTTAGTACACAATTTTAGTACTTGTATTTTTTAGTTCTAATATAAAACAAATATTGAATTTTCTTATTAACTATATAAAAAAAACGTATACGGTATATTTTGTACTAAATTAGTAAAACTGTCACCACGGTATTAAAGATAATTTAAATCAATTTTGCAAATGGTCAATTTAACATGAGAAACTGTAAGATTCTATTTTTCTGCTTGCCTACTTTGCACCAGAACTAACCGTACAATGAATAAGCTTTTCAAGATGAGTTTTTTTGTAAAAAAATGTGTGATATTTGCGCCTGATACCACATTTACAGGGGTTTTCGAACCCATTCGAATATTGCAGGTGTTTTTTTTGGTATTTTAAGACTTCAATTATCACATGTCGCCAAAGGAGAGAGCAGAACTGGTTCGGGTTATTATTACTAAATCACATTAATTGAACTCAGAAGTACTACTTTTTTTGTTTTTATTCAGTTGTTTAGCCACCAATCATGTGCCGTAGTATAAATCCTTTTTGGTTTTCAAATTTCTCAGATGCTTGATATTAGGTGGGTATCTCCTCATATCATGTTCCCGAGAATTTTAATGGTGTCATCTGCTAGTCAACTTATTGTAAAATTCAACAGTGAAACTTAGAGTAAGAAAAAATCTTCGAAAATTACTGAATCGTCACTTGATTCATTTCAAGAGCTTGAGCATTGGTTGCATTGAAAATACAGTTTCTCATGTTAAATTGACCATTTTCAAAATTGATTTAAATTCTCTTGTAACTTTAAACAGTCAGTACTAAAGACCTTGGTGACAGTTTAACTAATTTAGTACAAAATATACCATATACATAGTTTTTTAGATAGTTAACAAAAAAATTCAATAATTTTTTATATCAGATTTGAAAAATACAAGTACTAAAATTGTGTACTAAATTTTCATGTTGTACTAAAATATCAATTAGCTATTATAGTTTTAGTATTAGTGTGGTCACGCATAATTAATTTTTAATTAAATTTTAGTACTGAATACTAATTTAGTACACATGTTTAAAACTTAATCTACTTTATGCAATGTTATATATATGAAATTTGCTCGGATTTCGATAAGTTAGAGGTATTGCAGATTTTAGTACAAAATTGAAAAGAACATTTAGAATTATTTTTACATATAAAATACGGCGGGGACTCTCCATACGGCAAATTCAAACCATAATATAAAAACTCGCATAATAAAATCAATTTAGTACAAACTATTATTGTAAAATGACATAAAATAAACGCATTTACAATTAGCATCGTGTGTCTCAACAAACTATTTAAATTTATTCAACAAATATTTAGTACCAAAAAGGTTTAGAAAAATAGGGAACTATGTCAATTGTTTCTAATTACGTACTAAAGAACTAATAAACTTATTATATAAAAAAATTAGTACGTAATTTTAGCAACACATTTTAGTGTCCACCCATAGTTTAGTTTTTTAAAGGTGTATGAATTTATAGGATCACGATTGAGTATTGCTCAGTTCTGTGGCTAGATTTGGGTAGAGTTTTCAATATGATCAATTTAGAACTTGTTTAGTCACACTATCCAATCTGATTGTGTATTGAATTCATGTAGCAGGAAATTTAAAGAAAGAGCAAAAAAGCTAGCAAAAGATGGTACACAATGCCATTATATCCCGCAAAAGCTCGATTTGGTTGTTCCTCTTGCAAATCTTAGGACATGAACGATAATTTTTATTGCTTTAGGCAATCTTGAACAGCGCTTTAAGACCCCCAATATATCGTTTGCTTCGTTGATTGTGGCAATTAGAGTACGGCAATTATATTTCGATTTTCTTATCTGTAGTTTGTTCAATCTATGCATATGTATATGCATTTAAGCCCCTTGATACACAATCTGGCAGAGTTTCCTTTTATTTTACATAATATCACTGTAGTTGAATTTGTAATAAATTAAAGCCGCATATTCAACTTCCGATGTATTACGGAAACCGTGCAGTTCACCTAGCTCATCATTGTGCCTGGTCCATCGTTAAAGCCTTATTTGTTGATAACTGTCGATAGGAATTGTTGCATGGTAATCTTTGCATTTACGGTAACAAGAGCTTACCATTCCATTTGATGAAACATTTTTGATGTTTCAGATAAAACCTTCCTGATGATGTCCTGATTTCGATAATATGTCATGCTGTCAACCATCATCTTGTGCTAGTTGATGAATAACTCTAGTTCTAAATATGTCACTGCTGCAAATCTATATGCCACCATTTTCATCTTATAAGTCCTGAATATGCTTTGTTCGTCTCTTCTTAGCATTAATTGGTAGATTTGATCTTTGGCCGTATTTGCACTTGCCGAAAACATCTTCTCGATGTCGGTTTTAAATACGAATTTGGGTATTCTGTGGTTTTTGGTGATTTAGCTCTTGTACTTTCCAGAAACAATCCATCCTAGTTTAGTCTTCTGTGCTATAGGTTGATCAGAAGCTCCTTTATAATACTGTTCAATGTGATTTTTGGGTAATAATAGCAATAGGCCACAAGGAGAATATGCAACTTAGTTTATTATAATTATCTCCAGTTTCCATTTTTTGATCTGGTAGTAGTTTTGTCGGTTTTTGGAATACCAAGGCTTTGAGTCGTAGCTCCAATTTGAACGCTATAACAGGCTGGATTTTGAAGCGGACTATCATTCGTACTTCTCATGGCATGTTTGGCCATTCTAATAAAATAACTATGGGCTACATTGCCATATTCATTTTTCTAGCCGCCAAGGTAATCTATCTCGAACTTGTAAGTGAACGATCAACAGATGCTTTTTAAGCCACATACCGACGGTTCATATCACGAAGCAGTTGGAAAATATTCAGGGATTGCAGCACACGTTTTGTTAAAGCAGACTAACCACTCTAAAACCTGGCAAAGCAACAAGAGGCAATAATTAAGTGTAAAACAGCACAGTTGAGAACTAAGTAGTATTTTGTACCCCTGAGGAGTTCTCACTTTGATGGAGTACGAGAAGCCGTAAAAAAATTAAAATTAAAATTAACCTTTGAGGAACACACAACACTTCTGAATCAAATAAAGGCATGCCTAAACTCTACGCCATCATTAGCTCCTTTCTCAAATATGGATTATCTTTAACGGCCTTAATATTTGCAAGAACAACCAAACTTCCAATT
This sequence comes from Tipula confusa, assembly GCA_963556175.1. Taxonomy (NCBI): domain Eukaryota; kingdom Metazoa; phylum Arthropoda; class Insecta; order Diptera; family Tipulidae; genus Tipula; species Tipula confusa. The sequence continues at coordinate 43,022,298 of OY744477.1, read as the reverse complement.
GGGAGAAATTGTAATTCTCCACTTATCCATTTATAAGAGTCATTACCCTAAATACAGGACTGAATGGCTTTGTTAGGTTAGCCACACTTAAATACAGAAATACCACGTTTAAAGAGAAATAACCCTAAAATATTGCACTTACTCATAATTGACGAGCCAACGTTAGAGATATAAAAATTTCCCAATATAAACCAACTCCACAAAAACAAGATAAAACTATACCAGTGAGGACAACCATACAAGGAGACAACAATCAGTAATCTATTGAAAAGGGGCCTTTATCAATAAAATTTTGAAAACCGCACTTATGTAATGTGATATCGCGGAATTAATTCTTTAAAAAAGCTTGATCAATGCTACACGGTGCCAAACAAAATATAAACGCAAATTACCTAATTTTAATAATATATATATATATATATATATATATATATATATATATATATATATATAATATATATGTATATATATATATATATATATATATATATATATATATATATATATATATATATATATATATATATATAAACTTTGATAGTGTTGATTATTTAAACGGAAATTACAAAGCCTACTATTAGACAAATCGAAAATCCAAAAATATTTAAACCTTTCTAAAAAACAAATGATGATGATACATATGTAATATTATAACTACACATAAAAAGCTACAAATTTTGTCACCAGCAAAAAAAATACTTCAATTGTATTTTATTGTTCAACCTACACAAAAAATAATCGAAAACTTCTGTGCCAACTTGATAGTTATCGCAACCAAAATGTTCCATATATTAAATAGTCTGCTTAAAAAGGCCTATCCAAAATTTGGAAAACTGTCATCTTGACCTTTAACAGAATCAGAAAATTACAGAAATGTTAATAACAACAGGTTTGATTAACATCTTGTCGATTCACAAGGTTTTTTAGTTAAACACTGGAAGTAGCGTATACAAAACACAGTGGGCTCCTACAAGATGCACTATTGTATCCCCTTCTGCACTATTATCTTTAGTGCCAGGAAATCCAAAATATCGGTAGCTCGCTACAGGGTGTAGTTACTACTACTAAAACCTACTTTACATTCAGCAGACATAATTTTTTGTTTAACCTGACGATCGCTAAATTGCATCGGCGATGCATTGTTGGGAAGATTGAGATGTGGCTAGCATTATTGAACGATGTTTTTTAATTATTGATTTTATTCGAAAAAGGCTTTGGTTTAAGCAGTGTTTGTCTAGATTTTTGGAGGTTTGTGAAACTGTGAAGTTTCAGAAAACAGCGCTGCCAATCTAGGGCTGAGCTGGCGAGCAGTCCGTTTTGTGACTAAGTGGCAAAGATAGATAGGTCAAAAACAACTTCGTCACCAAAATCAAGTAACAATGACTTAGTTTAGTACAAATTTGTGTGACCCCTTGGGAGCATCATGGAAAAAAATGCAAAAAAGGAATGGAACAAACCCTCAAATATCAAAAATGTCGATCGTCGACTATAGAATACGGACACGAATCGGAAACTGAAACGTCAGAATCCTAAAAGAAGCTTCAAGGCTAGCACAATTAGAGAAGGAACGTTAAATAGAAATCGGAGGAATGAGCGAATTTAAATAGGAACAGCGGTGAAGTAAACAGAAGTGAAGGAAACAGCCTGATATTCTCTGGACAAGATGATGCACATGAACAAGGCGTGGGGATATTAACAACAGTCAAAGCCAAGAGGGCTCTATGAATGGAAACCAATTATAATAGCAGAATAATCGTAGCAAGATTCCATCGACGAGTTTTACAAACTACTACAAGACACAATAACAAGGACACACAAAAATGATGGCAAATACTAGCTGTGCGCAATAATAATAAAAAACGACTTCTGCGTCACAAACCAGCTGTTCAGAGGAGAATGTAGATTTCTACACAAACATATACCCAAATACACATGGACATCACTAAGATGGCAAAACAAGAAACAAAATGGATTACGTAATGATAAACATGAAGTTTTTCACGTCATTACAAAATGTCAGGTCAATGAGACGTGCAGATATCCGCCAACTACACCAACTTTTGAATAGTAATAAATGTAATACCAACAGATTAATCGATGCCAATAGAAGAAACACATTCGGCGATGCGCTCAAGCTAAGACTTTAAACCAATAAAGCAGCCAACAGAGTAGAACAACAGTGGAAACCAGTCGAAGAAGCTTATATCGAAACAGCCACTAATAATTTGATAATACTTGATAATATTATAATATAAAACGTCAATACGGCACGTGAAACCAAGACAATGGTCAGGATTGATCGTAAACAATACACTGAAAACATTCTCAAGGCAGCAGAAAAGGCTGCAGCAAACTAGAACAAGCATGCGCTACATCATTGCATACGAGAAGCCATTGGAAAATTCACCAATATACCACCAATAAGGGATGAATTTGATCAAATTTTAACAACAGATAAAGCACAATTGAAGAGAGGGAAGGAATATTTACAAAAGAACACCACCAACAATACACAAATCCAATTCGAATTAACAACTGGTTCAATAACCGAAACAAGCAACACCCATCCACCGACGGAGCAGGAAGTTAAAGCGGTGTCATTGCTAACATAAATAATATCAGGGCCTCTGGAACGGATAACATACAAGCTGAAAAATTCAAAGGGGACATTTAAACAAATTCAAGTGTTTTAACACCAATAATGGAACAAGGCTTGCTCATCACGTTCCCCAAGAAATGTGACCTGAGGAAAAACCCAAATATTGACAAAAAAAAATTTGTAATATTCATTCTGAATCGAATTTCACCAAAAATTAACTAACTTAGGAACGAGCAAGCCTGGCTTCAGACCACACAGAAGACTAGGATGCGAACTCCCGTCACTTCTGATCCTAGTAATATTAGATAGGCATCCAATGGAGATTAACAGAGAAACCCAATGATCTGTATTACGCAGATGACAAAGTGAATCTGTGTTAGCATATTTGCAATGTCTTGGGAGAATACTGAGGTGCTTCTGTCACAATAAAATTACAAATGTTGAGCTGCTAAGGTAAACAAATCAAATAGTCATTGGGATCGAAATTAGAAAACGCAAATGGAGATGAATTGGACACACGCTAAGGAGGTCCGCTAGCAAAATGGGGAGTTAGTCGACCACCTGTAACATAGAGAAGAACGATGCTAGCAGAAGTCTCGTAGATGCCTTGCTCCTAAATTGAAGATGATATCCACGTTTGTACCATCATACCTATACCTATATCGATAATACTTGGAATATTAAACAAGCAACATCACTGCTTTTAGGTTGCAGTTTATATACGATATACTACTTCACTTTGCCTTTTATCACCCCAGCTTGTTACAAGGGAACCCCACTAACTAATCGCAGTTGTTCATTTGTGTTGCGAAACTTTTCCTACTTTTCCATAAATAATTAAATCGAAAAGTTTTAATGAAAAATGAAATTATTTTCTACCTTAATTTACATAATATTATTTCGTTTTGTCAACTTGCTTTAATTAATTTCCATTTCGTATGTAAACTCGTACCTTCGAGATGTAGTTTTCTTAACTAAACAATACGTAAAGAGGTTACGAATAAGTGCGGCCTAGAAATTGTGTTAACCAATCACTCGATGCAATTTTAGTGCAAGGTTGATAGAATTGGTTGATTCATTAGTTGGAGCCAATATTTCACATTATGGAAAAGCCCCTATTAGAAAACCATGTCGAATGCATGCAATGGAAATTGTTTTGTATTCTTTTATTAGGTTTTTCCATAAGGAAAATCGAAATAGGGTAGAAAATTGTTCGTACCGAGAAAAATATTCGAATTTTAATTATATGTTAAGATATAGTTTGTATATTTCCGTTTGTAATGATTGTGAAAAATTGTTCATTCCTTACATTTGAATAATCATCTTACCTTAAACATGTTACTTAGGTTTCAAAATATTTATTAAACCTAGAACTAGAATAAAATAAACATTTATTTTAGTAACATACTTAATCTTTTGCTTAATTTGAAATTTAATGCTAAGTAGTTTACAAATCATGAAATTGTCATATATAAAGATATAATAATAGTGAAAGCTACTGCTGGCATGCACCAAATCCGGCTCTCCAATTAGAAAATGGTGGGGCAGTATTGCCGGTGACGAGACATGGGTCTAGAATTTTTGTGATTTTAGCAACGTCTTCTCTTTGGGAGCATTTACGGAAATAGACTAAATAAAATATGCGTCAAATTGACATTAAATAATTAATTAGAATTCACTCCCTCTCCCTCCATTCAATTATTTTTGCCAACTCTACAGGATATTATCTAAATACCTAACCATTCTCGAATACCACTTTGGTTTTAATTTTAACTCTAAAATCAGAGTAAAATTTTGAAAGAGCTATAAAATTCATCTTACACGTGCAAATAAACACGTACCACTAGTTTAATTGGGTGGCTTAATATCTTAATTTAATGAATGAAACCTCTGTGTTGCCATTCATTTATAATGCGATGTTTCTCTATTAGTTCGATGATGTTCATTCAACTTTTTCTACGTTAACTGTATACCAAATACAAATTTCAAATTGGTTGCACGCTTATTGATCATGCCCGTGGCCAAATTTATTAGATCAAACTTTGATTATATTATCACTCTGTATATATTTTGGCCGAGTACATGTTATGCATGTCAATTAACTAACCAAAGCATAACGAAAATTGCTTTGCTTTTACAGAACATATCTCAATTTCATTAAATTAAATTTTGGGTTGTGTTTTTTTTTGTTTTGTTGGTGCGGCCATATAATCGTGATATGTTTCCTTGATTCCACATACCAGAATATTATCATGTATCTATCTATATATACATAAACAGTGTTTGTGGCAAAACAATATATTTCGTTTTTTTTTATTCGCCAACCCTAAACACATAGCGTGAGTATATATGACGCAATTTTCTAACGTTTACGTGCTTAGACTCCTAAATGTCTTTATGTATATGAATTGGAAACATTGTGCTCTGATTATGTAATTTAAATGTCTACGGTATTTGTTAAATAAGAAGTCAAATAAATCATGACCTAGGTAATATTTCCACAAACATGATTGAAAAGGAATGAACTAGTAATTGGAGCTGTGGTTAAATATATGGCATTAACTAGGATATTCCGAAAAGCACCGTGCCCCCTTACACCCATTTTTTTAAACACTTGGAACGGAAGTATATTATTATTATTATATTATTATATAATAATATAATAATATAATAATATAATAATATAATAATATAATAATATAATAATATAATAATATAATAATATAATAATATAATAATATAATAATATAATAATATAATAATATAATAATATAATAATATAATAATATAATAATATAATAATATAATAATATAATAATATAATAATATAATAATATAATAATATAATAATATAATAATATAATAATATAATAATATAATAATATAATAATATAATAATATAATAATATAATAATATAATAATATAATAATATAATAATATAATAATATAATAATATAATAATATAATAATATAATAATATAATAATATAATAATATAATAATATAATAATATAATAATATAATAATATAATAATATAATAATATAATAATATAATAATATAATAATATAATAATATAATAATATAATAATATAATAATATAATAATATAATAATATAATAATATAATAATATAATAATATAATAATATAATAATATAATAATATAATAATATAATAATATAATAATATAATAATATAATAATATAATAATATAATAATATAATAATATAATAATATAATAATATAATAATATAATAATATAATAATATAATAATATAATAATATAATAATATAATAATATAATAATATAATAATATAATAATATAATAATATAATAATATAATAATATAATAATATAATAATATAATAATATAATAATATAATAATATAATAATATAATAATATAATAATATAATAATATAATAATATAATAATATAATAATATAATAATATAATAATATAATAATATAATAATATAATAATATAATAATATAATAATATAATAATATAATAATATAATAATATAATAATATAATAATATAATAATATAATAATATAATAATATAATAATATAATAATATAATAATATAATAATATAATAATATAATAATATAATAATATAATAATATAATAATATAATAATATAATAATATAATAATATAATAATATAATAATATAATAATATAATAATATAATAATATAATAATATAATAATATAATAATATAATAATATAATAATATAATAATATAATAATATAATAATATAATAATATAATAATATAATAATATAATAATATAATAATATAATAATATAATAATATAATAATATAATAATATAATAATATAATAATATAATAATATAATAATATAATAATATAATAATATAATAATATAATAATATAATAATATAATAATATAATAATATAATAATATAATAATATAATAATATAATAATATAATAATATAATAATATAATAATATAATAATATAATAATATAATAATATAATAATATAATAATATAATAATATAATAATATAATAATATAATAATATAATAATATAATAATATAATAATATAATAATATAATAATATAATAATATAATAATATAATAATATAATAATATAATAATATAATAATATAATAATATAATAATATAATAATATAATAATATAATAATATAATAATATAATAATATAATAATATAATAATATAATAATATAATAATATAATAATATAATAATATAATAATATAATAATATAATAATATAATAATATAATAATATAATAATATAATAATATAATAATATAATAATATAATAATATAATAATATAATAATATAATAATATAATAATATAATAATATAATAATATAATAATATAATAATATAATAATATAATAATATAATAATATAATAATATAATAATATAATAATATAATAATATAATAATATAATAATATAATAATATAATAATATAATAATATAATAATATAATAATATAATAATATAATAATATAATAATATAATAATATAATAATATAATAATATAATAATATAATAATATAATAATATAATAATATAATAATATAATAATATAATAATATAATAATATAATAATATAATAATATAATAATATAATAATATAATAATATAATAATATAATAATATAATAATATAATAATATAATAATATAATAATATAATAATATAATAATATAATAATATAATAATATAATAATATAATAATATAATAATATAATAATATAATAATATAATAATATAATAATATAATAATATAATAATATAATAATATAATAATATAATAATATAATAATATAATAATATAATAATATAATAATATAATAATATAATAATATAATAATATAATAATATAATAATATAATAATATAATAATATAATAATATAATAATATAATAATATAATAATATAATAATATAATAATATAATAATATAATAATATAATAATATAATAATATAATAATATAATAATATAATAATATAATAATATAATAATATAATAATATAATAATATAATAATATAATAATATAATAATATAATAATATAATAATATAATAATATAATAATATAATAATATAATAATATAATAATATAATAATATAATAATATAATAATATAATAATATAATAATATAATAATATAATAATATAATAATATAATAATATAATAATATAATAATATAATAATATAATAATATAATAATATAATAATATAATAATATAATAATATAATAATATAATAATATAATAATATAATAATATAATAATATAATAATATAATAATATAATAATATAATAATATAATAATATAATAATATAATAATATAATAATATAATAATATAATAATATAATAATATAATAATATAATAATATAATAATATAATGATTCTATCGTACCAAATGCATGCACTCCCATTTGTTATGTTCTCTTTTTTTCCTTTCCGGTGACCTCTACCACCCACATTATTAGTGGGTTAAATGGACGATCAGTTCATTCATTTATTTATTTAGTTACATGTTTTTTTTTTTATTTCTATTCTCAACTGTCTTCTCGAAACTTATCTTATGCATGTCCATTTTAATTTATTATTATTGAACCATTATCGTATATATTGTAGTGAGATTAGAGTATGCTTATCGATTTTTATTCGGTTTGCACGATTCGAGTTTATGCACATCCTTAAGCTCATCTGCATAAACAAAAAATATCTGCATACAAATCAGATAGAGTATTAAGTATCATAACTTTATTTTTCCTATTCCAAGATTATAATTTACGATACACCAAAATAGTAAAATGGAGATTATTAATAGCTTCACCTCGTTCTAGAACAGTATTTTGTTGCTAAATGTGAATTTAATCTATATTTTTGAAAATTATTACATAAAAATGAATATACAATTTACATTAATGCCAAATGGGATGTTTATGAAACATAAAACGATTTTTTTTTGTATCCAGTCATAATACATCTAAGAGGTTTACCAATAGGGCAGCTCGATATTTTTATCCTCATTTTTTTGTCAGCTGATGGTAAAACGGCAAAGATAGAAACGTGTTAGAAGAGGTTCTCCGACTGTTGAGGATCTGGATTGCATGGTATATAATATCACAAGCATCTGCAATCGATCCTCTAATTCTGCGTAATGATGTGTAGGACAGCCTTTAATAAATCTATGATAGGTAAGGAGTATTAGGACTAAGACTTGTATAAGGAACTCAAACAAAATAGAGACTTCTTATCTTGAGAAGGTTTCCTCCATCTATCCGACTAGTTTTTTTCCATTATCTCCTATTTAGGAAAATAGGGCATTTACTCGGCTACACCATCGTACTCTATTCGGGGCCATTTCTTTCAGTTCCCCCATGTTTTATCGAGATGTTTTGGTTCGGCTAGCACCGTTAGTTTCTATGTTATTGCTGGTCTAACTACTCTCCTCTTCCCTTGCGGATTCCATTCCATTGACAATCGGGTTATATCATTGGTACTTTTATTTAGTGTGTGACTTATCCATTTCCATTTTTGTTTCTTAATTCTACGCTCAATTTTGATCTACCTGGTTAACTATATAATTGCCTCATTTGTGATTGTATTTGGCCAGAAGCATTTAATTAGACGCCTTTTGCGTGTATTTTCATGTTTCTCAGCCATACAGCAGCACCACTTTTGCATGGGGATTGAACATTCGTATCTTTATTCCAGAGTGAGAATTTTGGTAGCAAACCTAGAACGGTGACATTTATTTAAGTGACGTGCTAGATGTAAAATTTAATAAGATCGACAATCTGATCTTGTGAAGCACATTAATTGTATTTCTTGCTTTGTATCTTGCTTCTGTCTGTTTTCACTAAAGTGCAATACAAAAAAAAATCAATAGTATTACAGACCATTGTTTTACAATTGGTGATCGTTGTAGGTGGCCAGCTCAACGCGCCTTTTTACACACAATTAGTCACGGCGTTGAGGTCAGCGGTGGGGATCAAACTTCGTGTGTAGTCTCATAACCTTTATATTTATGCGTTAGTAGACATATATCATCCCCAAAGTTCAGAACGTTGTGTCGCTTTATTGGGTTCTACTGAATGCCATTGGAGGATGTGTCGTCCAATTTTCACACGACATTATTTAATACTATTAGAATAGTAGTGCAGGGACCACATCCTTGTCTGACCTATCGTGTGTTGTAATATTTCACTCTGCTTCCTCTTGTATTGAATTCGGTTTTCGGCATCCAAGTTCATTTCCCTAATGAGTTCAATTATCTTTTTCGGAATGCTCTAAAGATTGCGCGTCTACTGATGTAGTCGAATGTGCATTCAAAGTTCACGAAGAGTAGATATAGTGGTGAGCTCCATTCGTTTGATTGTTCAAAATTGATATGGATTAAAATGGATTAACAACTTCTATTAGGTCTATAGCTAGCTAGTTCATTTCTGATTTGCTGGTTGACCGGTGGTGATAACCGCACAAGAATAATCATTGTTGAAACTTTCATTGTATTATTGATGAAGGAGATGCCCTCCAGTTCTTGCACTTTCTAAGGTCATCAGGGAGTTCATCATTTTGTTCGCCGTCTTTTCCGGTGTCCTTGAAAAACTCTTTTCATCTATTAAGCTGCTGATTTTCTGCGGTTAGGACGTGCCCAGATGAATACTTTATATTCATAAAGTGGTAGGTATGTAAATTTTCCGGTGACTCTTCTTACACATTTATGAAGTATGTGTATGTTCCTATTTACTACTGCTTCTACAGTCTCAAGAATATCTTTGGTGTATTCCTGCGAGCATTTCTTGCCACTTTCTTTATTTGTTTTGCGGTTTTTCAAATTTATTTTAACTTTAATAGCGACGTTCTTCAATTTTCTTCCATGTATCATCTCTAATTCAAAGTTTCTTGGTGTAGAGCAGTCTTAACAGAGCCTCCTAATATTTGTTACTGTGGAAATTGTGTTGGAGCGCTTCTTTGAAGGTGCCTTTGGTGTCAGTATCAATATTGAATTTCCTCTGATCTGTATGCGTTTCACTGCTGCTGATTTGATTTTAAATGTAGCTACTACCAGTTAGTGAATGCTGTGTACGTCTTCTCCTTTCATTGCTCTGACATATTGTAAGGAGGATAGGAATTTCCGACATCTTTTCAAAAATAAGAACAGTAAACGAACAAGTATAATAATATTCCACGCCATTATATAAAATTCATCACGCAGGCATCGCGATTTCAATGCTCAAATCTGTAGGAGTGCAAAACTTTCATCACACAACAGATCCAACAGCGTGCATCAAATAAATTAAAATAATGGACTTTCGGCATCACCACCACTTTCTTACATCATAAACGGTTAAATTAAGTAACTTGAGGATCTCAAAGAGTCACACCACAAGCATTACTGACGTTTAATATCTTAGAGGTACCGACATGGACATTGATCATTACCTAAGATGATCAGTGCTAGCAATACACCCAACGAAATACGCTAAATGGAACCTTTAGAGATTGTTTTGCTAGCTTATCCACAATACAAAAGGTAGAGGAAACTATTGATAAGCAAATAATGGTAAAGCCCTGATTCTGGATGGAGTTACCATAGACCTCGTTAAAAATATTTGAAAAAAATTATCATACTATCGACCAAATTTACAGGGAGCTCGGAAAATTTTTAATGGATCCATATAGTAACTTTATGAAAATTATACACAAATATAAAAGCACTCATCATGAAAAACTCTATAGTGTTTACTGTAGACAAATCGCCTGACTAGGAATAATAATATCCTTGTTTGATTATAGTCGTTGTTGATTTGTTTTGCCCGCCCTGTTTTTAGTCTGAACTTTACAATAAAGTAAAAATGTGATATACAAAAGTATTACTAAGGAATTATGAAAGTTTTACTTAGTGGGTTATCTTGTCGCTGGTATCTGTTTTGGGGTGGAATCAGATCAAAATTATTTTGCAGTTTTTTTTCCAAACGTCCTAATTTACACATTTTCAAACATATTGTTCCAATAACTTTAAATATGAAAAATTACTCATCACCAATCTGAATGAAAAAAATCAAATGTCCTAAATATTCTAAAAGTATCTTAAACTAGTAGAATTAAAACTATAGGCAGCCAAATGTTAATCCTAATTTTAAGTTGATCAAAACATTTTGAAACCCACTGAACACAATCAGTTTTCCTTTTCATTCAATTGCTTGAATTTGGTGTTAGCACATCGTGAAATTAAATATCCAATTTAAAAAAAAAAAAAAAAAAAAACTTTTGATTTTCCAATCAAAATACATGATACTCAAGATAAAACTCCAATAAATCTAATTAAAATCAAAATCTTATTTTTTGCCGCCAGCGGAAAAACTTTTTTTTCATGCTTGCTTGTTCATATAAATTTAATTTTCTCGCTTTTCACTTTTGTGGCACTCTATAGGTTTATATTATTTACCTGGAAAATAAAGTTACAAAAAAAAAAAATGAAAACGAAAACCAACACCAATCCATTTTTCTTCATCTTACAATTTTTTTTTATATTTTCCAAAAAAGTTTTCTCAAAACTTTTGATTTTACTTTGGTTAACTTTTCTGGTTTTTGTTGTTTGTGTCTATAGACTTAGACTTTTTTATCAGCTTTGTTTGTTTTGGTATGTTGACAAAAGTATAACAACGATGGCACTGAAGAAAAAAAAATAAATGAAAATGTATGATATCAATTTCATCAAAAGCTACATAGTGCTTTAAGTTTTTTTTTTACACTTAAACGGTTTTATGATAGTAATCAGTGTAACGTAATTTTTTTTTAAACGTGAAATGCGAATTGCAATGTTAACGATTTCAAATGGGACTTAAGTGTGGTGCGTTTTCGTATAATACTGATAAAGTGACACCATTTAAAGAAAGATAATCCTTCTTTTCTATGCTCTAATAAATAACAGTGGGTCATAGTGGTGTACATCGTCATTACCTATCCTAATTAAGTACGTCACATAAATCCTTAGAAATCTTACGACGATACAGGATCGAAACGATCATACATCAAACAAATATAGACAAATTCGAATATAGAACAAATAAATAACTAAGGCTATGTCCGAAACCCATGATACAAATTTTTGCATACAAATGTTTGACATGTACTGATTATTGTCAGTTGCTATCATAATTTTTGATAAATACCAAAACTTTCTAAAATAAAAGTCAAACTCATCATGTAGCACACTCGGACATATACAATAAAATATACAAAATTCACTACTTATCATAGTATTAAAACCATATAAGGGAAATTTAATCATGTTTGTTGCTATGACAATTTCAAGGACCCATACACACAATTAAATGTATAATTATTACAGTTGTTATCCTTCATTTATTTTAGGTGGGGAAATATCAATTATTATACTTTTTGGACAGCTTAGTAAAAATTTTGGGAATGTAGGGGAATATTTTTCAAATAAATGTCAAAAATTTTATTCACAAATATCTATCATGGGTTTCGGACACAGTCTAAGTAAGACAGTTAATGCTAGGCCAATGCATATTTAACAATCTGTAGTTTCGGGGTATTTAATAAAAAAAATTAACAGCGTTACAGGCCAGGGTTGACAACGCAACTGAAATTTTTCATAATCCAAAAAAAATACGAGCACTACACCAATGTGTAAGAAATGTAACTAGCAAAATTACCAACATACTACTATAATCATACTATAAATAATGCTTCTGGCCAAATCTATAAATTTGATGAAGCAAAGTTAAAAAGATGGAAAGAATTTTTTATTCAACAGAGCACGCAATCCACAGCAGTGTAAATCTTACGTCATAAATTAGCATCAATACTGAAACTAGAGCATCACCCATCCACCAATGAAACGGAAAATAGAGATATTCTAGAGAAGCTAATGAAGAATAAAGCTGCTAGAACAGACAACCAAACTGCCAAAGTATTTAAATTTAGTCAATTTACAACTATAAGCACACTAACACCTTTAAAACAAAAAAATGTGGAAAGACCTAAGAGATTGCAAGAACTGTTGAGGTAGTTGTCTCGTCAATATAATATTAGAAATACTTAAAATTATCACCAGTGACATTTTACGGTAGATTTTAATAATCAAAATTACCGCAATGCTCTCCTTCACGCGGGATTTTACCTTGTTGGAAGCATATTTATCCAAGCACAAAAACATATTTCATAGCTCACGTCGTCTGCTATTTGAAAGCAGCCTTAAAACATAATCTAGCTCATACATTAAGAACACTAATAACAGCAACAGTCCTAAAAAGGGATAAAACTTTTCTGCCGAATCAACATATACTAACTTGGAGTAACATTTGTGTGAGTATGTCTGTTTGAATTATTACTAAGTAATTGAGCAATAAAAAATATGAATTAGAGCAACTACTAGTTTAAAAACGAATTATTTTAATGCTTAAAGTTTAAAGCACTATTTTACACAATGCCTTAAGTGAACAAGTTTATCACAAATACAACTCTAAATTGAGCTACACAATTAGACAATAAAATTACCAACTGAAAAAATGAGCTAAATCATTTTCTTATGTACTATTTTAAGATAAAAACTATTATTTTTAGGTTATGTTCATTTTTTCTAAATATTGAGCAACATATTAGCTTAATAAGTTAAAGATGTGGTATTCCGATTTAAGCAAAATATAAAAAAATCAATAAATGAAATTAAGCAATTCTTTTAATAATCGTGATTGTGAGATAATAAATAGCATAGTAAAATTTGCTTTATAGATCAAAATGAGTTACAAATTAACTTTTTAAATCTAATTAAAAAAAATTCTAATAAATATTTTAAAACACGAGTATTTAAAGTAGCGTCAGTGCAGATTTATGAACAATCAAAATTTATTTTAACTATGCATTTATTTTAGTTTTAAAAAAACTGGGCTATAAATAATAAATGTTTATATTGAAATACTATAAGCAAATATATAAATTAAGCAACAGATTTAGTCAAAAAATGATTTAAAATAACAAAATTTACGTTGTTCTGCTTTCACCTTTAAATGCTGTTAGTTCTATTCTAAATTGAGCAAAAAGTTAGTTTAATCGACGTCCAACAATTATGTTCAATTTTTTCAGCAACAGGACTAGCAAATTGAACTAAACACAATCTGCTATTTATTGAGTATAATATTGAAATAAATGTCTATTTTTAGCAAAGATGCTATCTTAATTAAAACAGATTTAATTTTACGGTTTGTGTATAAATATTAAAAGCGAAAACATTAAATTGAGCAACTTGTTTAGTTTATATGTAATTTAAACTTACATATCCTAAAGATGCTTTTAATGATGGCACCAAACTTGAACGTAATATTTAATTTACACATTATATTTATTTAATTTAATCCTTTATTAGTGGTTGCCTAATTAAAAAATGAGCAAACTTCAGACTGTTTAGTATAGCGTAGAAAATATTGTAAGATTACGCAATACTATGATCGCTGTCAGATCTTTGTCAGATTTATAAACAAGACAATATTTATTGGATAATTAAGGAATTAGGTTTATAAAAGCTACATTGAATATATTGAGCAACTTAATAACATAAGAGGAAAAAACTAGACCACGACATTAAAATATTTTCAACTATTGATTTAGAATCCAACTTTAATTTTCAAAATCATGTTTATCTTTTTAATAATATTGAGCAACAAAACAAATGTTCATTTTCAGCAACAAGATATGAGCTAAATTAATGATTAATATTTTTTCTAGTTCTAATAATTAGTAGTGTTAATATAAGCCAAATGGCCAACATATATAGATAAAATAAGAAAGCTTTGAAAACTCAAAACTAAATTGAGCAACTGATTTGATAGAATATTGACGCAGAATTGTTTAATTATTGGTGTCTCCATTAAACCATAGAATTCAATTTAATACGTAGGGAATGATAAACTATAAAGCATAAATTACTAGTCTAAATTGAGCAACAAAATATTATTTTTTGATCAATCTTATTGTTTTCTAGTTACCCATGTTTAATGTCCAAATACAGGGCTGATAAATGAAAATAAATTAATATTTTGATTATACAAAAAGTGTTTTCAATTTTAGTTGGCAATGTTAATTTTTTTTATGATATTGAGCTACAAATTTATTTTATGAATAAAAAAATAAACTTTTAATCAAATCTTAGCAACTAGTTTTTATAGTACTAATTGAGCTATAAATTAAACTTAAGCAAACAAGAAACAAGTTACACTGACCTTATGAATGGAGTTCTCTATTGCTTAGATAGCCGAGCAATTTACCGAAGATCGCTGGGACAAAAAATCTGAAGCCTACGTAAAGATAAAGTAACCTGTTAACATAAAATCTTAATCAATTAAAACCATCCTAAGTCCGTAAATATTTGTAGTACTCTGTATAAAAGTAAAGCTTCAATTACATTGCCAATTTGTAGAGGGTATACCAACTAAATATTACCAAAACGATAACTTTAAGTCTTTGTCCATTTTGATGGAGTACATCAATAAATTTTACTGTTCAAAAATTTTAGTATTTTACAGCTCAACATTTCATCTTACAACATAAATTTTAACACTTTATAGTTTTAAGTATGATAAAAAGTTTTTTTATGGCCCACATTTTTTGTACGACATAATACTCTTGCCATAAGATTTTTATGAAATCGTTTCACCTACAAGACGATTTGTGTAGCATCCATATAAAATGAAAAAAATTCATTTTCAGATTTTATTTATCATAAAATACAGAATAGTAAAATAGTAGCAAAAAGTTACCGTTTTTTGTAACATAAACAAATATATTCGTGAGGCGTTAAATTAGATTTTTATTTGTTTCTGAGGTCAAGATTGTTTTAGGCATACCCAAATCCAATGACAGTGTTTTGGCTTCAACAAAACACATTACTCACAACTTTTATGGTATATGTATAGTAGCACAATCTGGCAAAATTTCAAATATTTTTTTACGTAACCAACCAAAACCAATCCAGAATAATGCTAGTCTAGACATTCTGTGGTATATTTATAACGGTATACATCTCAACTAAGTAAATAAATAACGAGTTAACATTTTTTCAAGACGAGTATTTTATAAGACGACGCGGAAAAAATTTAAATTATTGGTAGTATTATTCGGTTACTGTTTTAATTTGATTAAAAGGCTTGGCGAAGTCTAATACCACTAAGAGACTTTAGCTAAGCGCGATTAGTGACGTTTTAAGTTTATAAGCTCACTAAATTGCTTGGAAAAGATGAGTACTGTGTTTTGAAAAATTATTCCAATAGACAAACGCGTAGCGGTGTCTATTTACTATTAAGCATCATCAGCAGAATGCACAACTGTAGCCAATTTGTTTGAAATTAAGAGATCAACAGTCCGCAAAAGTCTTGAAATTTAATTGATTGATTGTTAGCTCACAAATTTGGCGAATTTCAATGAATTGTCAATAAAACTCGTAATAGTAGTCCGATTGTGATGAATGACACCTTACTCAAAAGCTCTGGCCTTCAGCATAAATACGGCTATAAAATATTCAAACTTTTTCATAAATTATTTTTTGCCAGAAAAATCGGAAAAGGGTTAGCCCACAAAATTGGCGAATATTAATGAACTAGCAATAAAACTCGTAATAGTGGACCGATTGTGATGAATGTTACCTTACTCAAAAGCTCTACCCTTCAGCATAAATACGGCTATAAAATATTCAAACTTTTTCAAAAATTATTTTTTGTCAGAAAAATCGCAAAGGGGTTAGCCCACAAAATTTGCAAATTTCAATGAATTGTCAATAAAACTCGTAATAGTGGTCCAATTGTGATGAATGATACCTTACTCAAAAGCTCTGGCCTTCAGCATAAATACAACTTTAAAATATTCAAACTTTTTCATAAATAATATTTTCCCAGAAAAATCACAAAGGGGTTAGCCCACAAAATTTGCGAATTTTAATGAATTGTCAATAAAACTCGTAATAGTGGACCGATTGTGATGAATGTTACCTTACTCAAAAGCTCTGCCCTTCAGCATAAATACGGCTATAAAATATTCAAACTTTTTCAAAAATAATTTTTTGCCAGAAAAATCGCAAAGGGGTTAGCCCACAAATTTGGCGAATTTCAATGAATTTTCAATAAAACTCGTAATAGTGGTCCGATTGTGATGAATGATACCTTACTCAACCTTCTGCTTCTGCTGATACCTTCAGCATAAATGCGGCTATAAAATATTCAAACTTTTTCAAAAAAAATTTTTTGCCAGAAAAATCGCCAAGAGGTTAGCCCACAAATTTGGCGAATTTCAATAAATTGTCAATAAAACTCGTAATAGTGGTCCAATTGTGATGAATGATATCTTACTCAAAAGCTCTGGCTCTCAGCATAAATACAACTTTAAAATATTCAAACTTTTTCATAAATAATTTTTTCCCAGAAAAATCACAAAGGGGTTACTACCTTACCTTACTCACAAGCTCTGGCCTTCAGCATAAATACGGCTATAAAATATTCAAAATTTTTCAAAAATTATTTTTTGGCAGAAAAATCGCAAAGGGGTTAGCCCACAAATTTGGCGAATTTCAATGAATTTTCAATAAAACTCGTAATAGTGGTCCGATTGTGATGAATGATACGTTACTCAAAAGCTTTTGCCTTCAGCATAAATACGGCTATAAAATATTCAAACTTTTTCAAAAATTATTTTTTGCCAGAAAAATCGCAAAGGGGTTAGCCCACAAAATTGGCGAATTTTGATGAATTGTCAATAAAACTCGTAATAGTGGTCCAATTGTGATGAATGATACCTTACTCAAAAGCTCTGGCCTTCAGCATAAATACGGCTATAAAATATTCAAACTTTTTCAAAAATTACTTTTTTGCCAGAAAAATCGCAAAGGGGTTAGCCCACCAAATTGGCGAATTTCAATGAATTAGCAATAAAAGTCGTAATAGTAGTCCGATTGTGATGAGTGATACCTTACTCAAAAGCTCTGGCCTTCAGCATAAATCCGGCTATACAATATTTAAACTTTTTCAAAAATTATTTTTTGCCAGAAAAATCGCAAAGGGGTTATCCCACAAAATTGGCGAATTTTAATGAATTGTCAATAAAACTCGTAATAGTGGTCCGATTGTGATGAATGATACCTTACTCATGAGCTCTGGCCTTCAGCATAAATACGGCTATAAAATATTCAAATTTTTTCAAAAATAATTTTTTGCCAGAAAAATCGCAAAGGGGTTAGCCCACAAAATTGGCGAATTTTGATGAATTGTCAATAAAACTCGTAATAGTGGTCCGATTGTGATGAATGATACCTTAATCAAAAGCTTTTGCCTTCAGCATAAAAGCGGCTATAAAATATTCAAAATTCTGCATAAATTATTTTAGGCAGGAAAAATCGCAAAGGGGTTAGCCTACAAAATTTGCGATTTTCAATGAACTGCCAATAAAACTCGTAATAGTGGTCCGATTGTGATGAATGATACCTTAATCAAAAGCTTTTGCCTTCAGCATAAAAGCGGCTATAAAATATTCAAAGTTTTTCAAAAATTATTTTTGGCCAGAAACATCGCAAAGGGGTTTGCCTACAAAATTGGCGAATTTCAATGAACTGTCAATAAAACTCGTAACAGTGGTCCGATTTTGATGAATGCTACCTTACTCAAAAGCGTTTGCCTTCAGCATAAATGCGGCTATAAAATATTCAAAATTCTGCATAAGTTATTTTTTGCCAGAAAAATCGAAAAGGGGTTAGCTCACAAAATTTGCGAATTTCAATGAATTTTTAATAAAACTCTTAATAGTGGCCCTATTGTGATGATTGTGAGAGCTCGCAATTTTAAGATCGAATTGATGTGAACACCTGTCTACCACTCGCAATCGTTAAAAATACCGAATAGATGGGACAAAAGACCTTTCGGTACGTTTAATTAAATTTCCCAGCAATTATGTTGGATGCATGTTTCCCTTAATTTAATTTAATTTAAATTAACTAAAAAAACATATTTTCCAATATTTCAATTTATTTTAATTTTTATTGGAAAATTTTCATTTAAAATTTGAATAGCTTTTCACAAAAGTGTTTGTGACATTTTTATTTTTATTGTAATTTAATTATGATGCACAAATTTTTGCCGTTCAATAATCCACTTTAAAAATTTAAAAAAAATATGAACCGGAAATTTTACTCCAAATCCATTTCTTTATGTGCATATAGATCCATATGCATATAGTTCTGAAGAGTTGGTAAGTGCGATCTTAATTTTAGATATTAGCAAGTTACATTTCTATATTTTGATTGATCAAGCCCATTTTGTGACGAACAAAAAAAGTCCGTTATTCCCGTACTCATACTAAACGCAATGATCCTTACATCACCGGTTGACGTAATCTGCAACGAATTCGACAAAAATATACCTACCTTGCTAGGAAAAAATGGATTATAATAAATTCGTTGGGCTGTTTGTAACTCTCCGGTGATTGGATTATATTGGCTACATCGTGATCGTGCCAATATGCAGCTTGTTGTATTCACATAAAATGCAATACGATTTGCTTGATCACCTAATGTTCGTGTTGCCATTGTTTCAGTGACACAGTTATCAATCTGGAAATTAGAACATAAATCGAATAATCTATGCATATTTAACATAAAAAATTACTGACCAACATATTTAAATTGATGCGACGAACACAACGTACAAATTCACAATAACCAGTATAACAATTTCCATATGTTGGTGGCAAGGTTGGTCGTGTACCACCAGCCATCGATTGTAAATTGGCGGCACATTGTGCATAAATCGATTCGTCCAAATACATTGTGGCACATTGACTGAGTGAACTGAGTTGGGTCGCGCCCGTAGGAAGTGAACCAGCTCGAAAAAAACATCCAAAACAGGCATCTCGTGTCGATGCCGAACTTGTTTGCGTTGCATTACACAGTAAATTTAAAAGCGACATTAGTTTAGAGCTATCACCGGCGCATGCAAACGGTGACGCTTTTCTCGTAAAATATGCGTCATCACTTTTTTGATTTATATGCAACATGTAACCAAAATTCTATAAACCAAAAAAAATATATTTTTATTGCTAAATCGAGTACCCTACCTACACCATATATAGCCATTGCGCTTACAACAAATAACACAACATTTAACAATAAATATTTGTGTAACATTTTTTTTTTGTGCCACGCGATAACCACCAACAATTTTTTTTTTATCTCGAGCCGTAAATTGCAAATTTATAAAATTTAACCTAAACGCAACAAAATTTATGTCAACACTAAATTCTCGGGCAAAAAAAATTATGTTTTATAGGTTAAATTTGGTGATATCAGGCAGTATCGCTGATAGGTTGCTTTTATGTCTATAGCACGATTATCTTTACAGTCTATTGCTCCCTGATGCGTTTAGTTTTATTTTATACGATATATGGTGTTGTTGTTGTTGTTGTTGTTATGGTCAATGCAAGTTCATCAATTTTATAATCATAGAAATTGTGATTGTATTTGACATAGAAATATGTCACCTACTAACAAGCATAATTTGTTTCAACTGTAGGTAATAATTATCAACATTATAGGTGCTCGCTAATCTAAATCAAAAATCAGTGACATTAAAAATCTTGCTTACGCTTTGGTAGTTTTCCAACTAGGAGGTGGCAGTATGAAAGTTCAAAGTACCGGGAGAATAAAATGTAAGTGTTTTAGTGGAGTATTTTGAGTAAGATCACAGCCTGGTGCTATAAATGAACGGCTTTGGCGAACAATACTCTTTAACAATTTTCTTCATATGCTGTCCTTAGAGCAACAAAATTATAGAACTTGTACCAAAGAAACGTTTTTATTGATATGTTTTTCGGCCAGGAATCCTTAACAAACGGGTCTATTAAGCGATACTACTGATGAAACAATTTGAGGCATAGAAGCGTTGGGAACAGAAGCTCAAGCAAAAAATCTTTGGATTTGGAAAAACAAGAATTCCTAAAATTCGAGAACTCGTAGCAAGCCAAAGAAAGTGCTTTAGGTAAAGGATCGTTCAAATCGAAGCCAAACATTTGATTCACAACCGGTTAATCGTGATGCACATCTGCACACCAAAATTCTAGTACAGTCACTACGGCATTCAATTGCAGCAAGTTGTGGATTTGCTGTAGTATCCGTTCGTTATTCTGCAGGAAATCAGCATATGGCTCGAATTACTGAATTTAGGATCTAAGTCAACGATTTTCAGAAAAACACTCGTTCAAAAGCTAAGACTACCACGATCTTACACAAATATGTGGGTATCAGGCTTCTCGGATATAAAAGCTGAGACATCAAGGGAGATCTGTAACATAACCATGCAATCGAGGTTCAAAGCGAGATTCTAACGAAATTAACATCTCACAAACCCGCAAGTAAAGTTTGAAGCACATAATAGACGAGTTGAACAATAAAAATCGAGATATGTTACCTGGACAAATTTATAATCAGAAAAAGTCTTATCGCGTGGTTAACCAAATGTGGATGGGTCATTTCTGGATCAACACAGTCAACTCGAACTCATTTGCAAGTACTATTAAAGAAAAAGATATATCAAAATTTTTGGAAAGGTTCTGGTTACTGGAAGAACTACTCACAGCATCAACTCTTTCCAAGCCAGATAACGTCTTATTATTAGTTGGACGCACGATACGGAAGGATTTGGTGTATGTTCTAACAATGTTTAGGAGACATGGCATTGCATTTTATTCAGATGTAGAGAAAATGAATATACAGATCGAAGTCAACCAGATGGACAAATACTATTACAGCATTTTATCAAAACCGCCTGCGTTTGAGCCAATTATGATTTTTCAGTGAAATAGTGTCAAGTACAATACGTCTTGTGATTCTTTCTTAGCTATTCATATAGTAGATCAATTACTTGCCTATTTGGCACAAATTTAATCAACAAAGCAAAACTAGTAATGCAGGAGATTTTAGGATTTCCAGCAAAAAACGGTTTAATCCTATAAAAATGGAAATCCAACTCCTAATCTATTAGACGCTGTTTCACCTGATCTCGGAGGAAACGCCAATCTACTTATTGATGACGGGTCCGTGACTGTCAAAATTGTTGGGTCTCCAATGGAATCCTACCAAGGATACAAAATAAATTGGAGAGAGAACAATAAATTCCAAGTACTTGTGGATGTATTTTACTTGCATTCGTATTGTTAAGTCAACTAACCAAATATACTAAACAAGCGCTAGACCTTAAAAGTGTGGAATGTTATGCCTGGACCTATTCAAAGATCGTATTATCTTAGTTAGCAGATGTCCAAAGGCGATGTAAATGTTTCAGTGGGAACAAAACTTTAGAAATTTTAGTAAAAGGTCCCCATAAACAATTGAGTGAAATTGAAACTAATTGGTTTGGCATTTCAAGTCGCTGATGTCTCTAATATTTTATAAATCAAAATCTGCCACTATATTTCAAACATTTTTGCCTATCATTTGATGAATTGTCTTTGACCAAAAATTGGCGAGTTTCAAAAACAAATGCACATTTTAAGTGTGTATCACATTACAAATTTTGAATTGGCCCGAAATTCAGGTTCTTTACCGGCAGAAAATCACTTGTCCAATTGAAACTCCCCAGATAACAAAATACGGTGTGAATATGATTATACACGATACTAGCATCTTGATGACCTATTCTATGGATAAAGGATCGTAAATATCGAGCAGAAAAACGAAGATGACAAAAGAGTAAAGATTAACTTGCGTGCTATATTCAAATTGAGCAACTATGGAAATCCTGCACCAGCATAGTTGGATATATCATGCTGGATCAAAATCAGTCTGTATTTAATTTAAATCGTAAAAATTCCAGTTACTTTATACGCTTTGACATTGTGCCACGATAACAAGTAGAAAATAAAATTAAGAACTACTCCTGAAAACGCTGCGACGGTAAAAATTTGGGCTAAAGTTTAAAGGATTTAAAGGATTACAAATTAAAATGACTCAATATAGAACTACTTCCCATGAAGAAAGAATAAACATCCATAAAAGATCTTGAGGCTTCAATCAAATTACATTGACTATCGTACAAACGAGTATTTTATAACAATATTGACACTTAATTCCAAGAACTAAAGGACCAAGTGGCAAGAATACCGTGCTAATGATAGTCATAACATAAATACACATAGTACTACCATGGAATGTTACACCATTGACGTGCTAGAGACCTAACATTCCATGGTAGTACTATGTGTATTTATATTAAGAGTATCATCAGCAAGGTATTCTTGTAGTAGCAACAGCTACTGGTATCGTTTTAAAATAATTAAAATATTTTTTATGTATACTCGCCTGAATGTCATATATTTATACTAAATGTTGACGATATTCAATCGACCCGACATCTAGAATATCAATGGGTAAACTGTTTTTTTATTATGATGGTAGTACTATGTTTATTTATATTATGTGATAGTGTTAGCAACAATTGAGACATGGCGGTGAAGGTTACACTCAAGGAAGGTTACACTAATCACAATATACGTGGATAATCAAGGAATAAATAAATGAAGAAACTATGAGTATTCTGCACAAATGTTGGCAATAATTTCAAACAATAAAGAATTGGCTATTCTACAAGTTTTAAAATCGGCTGGTGGTCAAATATATAATTTTTGATTGCGGTGCTAAGTACAAAGAAGTCCTGTAAATGATTTTTAACCCAAAATAAAAACCAGAAAGAAAATTAAACATAATAATGATGGAACGATACTCAAACAAATAGCGATCAATATTTGAGCTCAATATTTCTAGAACTATGATGAAAATAATTCGCATCAAAAGTTTGACGCGTTACAACGGAAGGAAAAATTGAATTTAAGACGAATTCATAACAATACGAATGTGGTTTACTATATTTACATTCTATCCGCGCTAAGTTACTTCCATGGAGATGTATAGAGTTGTGAATATAACAAGCGTTGTTTTGTATTTGATAGAAAATAAAAAACTCGAAAATGTTAAGATAAAAAAAACATTTGTAAATAATATGTTTATCTAAAACCCCACAGACAAAAAAAAAGGAAAGTAGTTCTAAAGCAAAAACATTTTTTGTTGCTTATAGCATATCTTCCTGGTGACAACATAAAAAAATATTTTCAAATTGGAAAACTGCAAAAAAATATGTTTTGTATCTTTTATTGTGCACACAATACAAAATGTGGGAAAATAGCTGAAAACATTTTTTAAATCACATAAATATGTTTTGTGTCGTGTTATATATTGTTGTGATTTTTTTTTGTAGAAACGGAAAATATACAAAATACAGATTATATTGGAAAAAGGTAAATGCAATGAAAAGTTTTATGATCACTTAAAAACTGAAATATTAGAATATTCTCAAAAGCTCCAACTTAGGAAAAAAAAATTCCATCTGTCTTTTTATTTAAAAATAGCATAGTGATTAAATGTTAGAAGTTTAAATGTTATTGGACTTTGTAGAATAAAACAAATGAAATGGATATTTGTGAGGATATAATTATTCAACTTATAAAAACTTATAATATTTAAACCTTTTAACAAAAGGCATAAGACTTTCCCGAAATATAGGCTGTGACGATTTTATTACTTATTTTTTCTAATTGACATCGACAGTCAAACCTAGATATTTAGCACTACCTGCAGCTGAAATTTGATGTAAACTAAATACCACTGATGACCTCCTTTTTGATTTGTAAAGTTTTCGAGATCCCACTATATTTCATTTAGGACAATAAGGCCATGTGCTTGTCCAGGTATCTCTGTAATTTTGTTTGTACTTTTTTGACTTTTTTCCACTTTTCTTCTACTAATCCCTACTTCAACATTTTTTTGTGCTATCTGGTGTTATCTAAAACCCCACAGACAAAAAAAAGGAAAGTAGTTCTAAAGCAAAAACATTTTTTGTTGCTTATAGCATATCTTCCTGGTGACAACATAAAAAAATATTTTCAAATTGGAAAACTGCAAAAAAATATTGGGTGAACTTTTGGTTATATTGAAGTTTTATGTGACACTTAAACGTTTTTTGCTCTTCATTTATGTTTGGTATGTTTTCTTAAAACAATTATTATTGTGCTAAGAGTCATAGTAATAAAAATTAATAATCAATTGAAAGTCCTTCTCTGCTGCCAAGACACAATATTCTCAATGCATTATAAAGAAATTGATTAGATATGGTTTGATTTGAAAGGCTCCTGATTTAAAAACTCTACTGTATTCTTCTTTATTCAGATAAAAAAAAATGTGGAACTATAACTTCGACAGACCATTTGCGTGCAATAAGGCAATATGTTTTGGCTATTTAATATAAAATATGAAACTTTAAGTTATTCGTTTTTTCTTGCTTTTCTAAAGTCACTTATATAAGACCTGTCATACTAATCCATTATGCCATACATTAGGAAATTTGTGTTTTGTTATAAAAATTTCATACTTTTAATGTACTTCAGTAATAATTTTTTTTTTTTGGATTTTGAAAATTTCCGATTTTTATGTACAAAATTTAACAAATTTATTTGAAATGTCATGAATTTTTAGAAATTTGGGAAAATTTAGATTAAATTTTAAAGTTTTAAGGAGCTATTCCTTTTTCGTTTTTTCTGGATTTTGCCAAATTTGGTTCTGTGCCATAAATTTCAGTTTTTAGACCTCTGTCATCATGAATGTTTTGAATATTAGAAATTTACAATTTGTGGTAAATATTTTCCAGGATCCTGGAAATTTTGATTAAGTGAGATATATTCAACGTTGGTTGCGATATTTGAACTGATTACGCATATAAGCACTCATCTGCTTTTAGAGCTAGATTCTTTTTCATTAATGGAGTTCAAAGTTGGAACAGTATTAGTTCTGATATTAAAAAAATTTCCCATCCATCCCAATTTAAAATCAAATGTTTTGAATTTTTTAAGTTCACTTTAGTTTGTAATGCTGTCCCTTCGTATACACATTCACCCCAGTTTTATAATTATAATTATTTATTAATTTTAATATTATTAGTATTATTTTTATTATTATTATTATTGATACCACACATAAAAAATATCATAAGGTAATTTGAAGAATGTGCGCCAGTTTGAGCCTCCAATATTGACCACTAGCTGTACAATTGAATCTGCAGATAATAAAGGCTGTAAACGCCGATTTTTCATTATACTCACAAAATGCGATGCATAAACATTTATTTTGTCTTCTAAATTTGACAATAATATATTAGCAGCCATTTTATGCTACAAAAAGCTTTATATATGCTTATATTGATATAAAAATTATCACAAAATACAGCTTTTGTGAATAAGCTTTGAATACCAAATGCAATTTTGCTAAAATATTCGTTATGGTTTGTTAATTTACGTGACGTCGGTTTTATTTCATACAATACACATTTTTTTTTTATATTTTCCATTTTCATAATTTTAGTGAAGATATTTCAGCGAAAATATATTTTTTGTGTACATACAGAGTTTTCCATAAGGTTCAAGAAATTTACGAATTGAAACAAATACATATGGTGTTTTGTTATCGTTTAAGCCCTTAATGGAAATCTCTTAATGTATACAGATACATTCATGACTTATATATGTACATGACGAATTTAAACTAAAACGCTTCATATGACTAAAACAAATCATATAGCAGTTCTAATAAATTCATGTAGTATATGTACCTGGTATGATACGTACGAAAACCGTTTTTTCATTCTAATTTCCATATCAAATGAATATGGTAATCGAAATAATTTTTGTATACATTTTTAGAAAAAAATTATTTTATTTTTACTATTTAAATAAAATATTTTAATATTTTATAAGATTAAATGTATTTTTGGTGATTGTATTTTTTGTATGAAGAATATTTTAAAATTTTCAATTTTGATGTAATTTTAATTTATAATTTACAAAATATGTAACGAATTAATGAATATTTTAAATCAATTTGCAAACATACAAATTACTTATTTTCGTAAAAGCTTATCGTAAATGTTTGAAAACAGGTGAAAATGCAACATTCCAGAAAGTAATAGAAACTCATATATTTGATATTTTACACATTTGATTGATTGATTGGTTAGATGACTAATCAGGAACTCCCGAAATGCAAGACACCTTTGTGAATCCGTATTCATATAACAAAACCTGATAATATAATAATATAATAATATAATAATATAATAATATAATAATATAATAATATAATAATATAATAATATAATAATATAAAAATATAATAATATAATAATATAATAATATAATAATATAATAATATAAAAATATAATAATATAATAATATAATAATATAATAATATAATAATCTAATAATATAATAATATAATAATATAATAATATAATAATATAATAATATAATAATATAATAATATAATAATATAATAATATAATAATATAATAATATAATAATATAATAATATAATAATATAATAATATAATAATATAATAATATAATAATATAATAATATAATAATATAATAATATAATAATATAATAATATAATAATATAATAATATAATAATATAATAATATAATAATATAATAATATAATAATATAATAATATAATAATATAATAATATAATAATATAATAATATAATAATATAATAATATAATAATATAATAATATAATAATATAATAATATAATAATATAATAATATAATAATATAATAATATAATAATATAATAATATAATAATATAATAATATAATAATATAATAATATAATAATATAATAATATAATAATATAATAATATAATAATATAATAATATAATAATATAATAATATAATAATATAATAATATAATAATATAATAATATAATAATATAATAATATAATAATATAATAATATAATAATATAATAATATAATAATATAATAATATAATAATATAATAATATAATAATATAATAATATAATAATATAATAATTTAATAATATAATAATATAATAATATAATAATTTAATAATATAATAATATAATAATATAATAATATAATAATTTAATAATTTAATAATATAATAATATAATAATATAATAATATAATAATATAATAATTTAATAATATAATAATATAATAATATAATAATATAATAATATAATAATATAATAATATAATAATATAATAATATAATAATATAATAATATAATAATTTAATAATATAATAATATAATAATATAATAATATAATAATATAATAATATAATAATTTAATAATTTAATAATTTAATAATATAATAATATAATAATATAATAATATAATAATATAATAATATAATAATATAATAATATAATAATATAATAATATAATAATATAATAATAGTAATATAATAATATAATAATATAATAATATAATAATATAATAATATAATAATATAATAATATAATAATATAATAATATAATAATATAATAATATAATAATATAATAATATAATAATATAATAATATAATAATATAATAATATAATAATATAATAATATAATAATATAATAATATAATAATATAATAATATAATAATATAATAATATAATAATATAATAATATAATAATATAATAATATAATAATATAATAATATAATAATATAATAATATAATAATATAATAATATAATAATATAATAATATAATAATATAATATAATAATATAATAATATAATAATATAATAATATAATAATATAATAATATAATAATATAATAATATAATAATATAATAATATAATAATATAATAATATAATAATATAATAATATAATAATATAATAATATAATAATATAATAATATAATAATATAATAATATAATAATATAATAATATAATAATATAATAATATAATAATATAATAATATAATAATATAATAATATAATAATATAATAATATAATAATATAATAATATAATAATATAATAATATAATAATATAATAATATAATAATATAATAATATAATAATATAATAATATAATAATATAATAATATAATAATATAATAATATAATAATATAATAATATAATAATATAATAATATAATAATATAATAATATAATAATATAATAATATAATAATATAATAATATAATAATATAATAATATAATAATATAATAATATAATAATATAATAATATAATAATATAATAATATAATAATATAATAATATAATAATATAATAATATAATAATATAATAATATAATAATATAATAATATAATAATATAATAATATAATAATATAATAATATAATAATATAATAATATAATAATATAATAATATAATAATATAATAATATAATAATATAATAATATAATAATATAATAATATAATAATATAATAATATAATAATATAATAATATAATAATATAATAATATAATAATATAATAATATAATAATATAATAATATAATAATATAATAATATAATAATATAATAATATAATAATATAATAATATAATAATATAATAATATAATAATATAATAATATAATAATATAATAATATATAATATAATAATATAATAATATAATAATATAATAATATAATAATATAATAATATAATAATATAATAATATAATAATATAATAATATAATAATATAATAATATAATAATATAATAATATAATAATATAATAATATAATAATATAATAATATAATAATATAATAATATAATAATATAATAATATAATAATATAAAAATATAATAATATAATAATATAATAATATAATAATATAATAATATAATAATATAATAATATAATAATATAATAATATAATAATATAATAATATAATAATATAATAATATAATAATATAATAATATAATAATATAATAATATAATAATATAATAATATAATAATATAATAATATAATAATATAATAATATAATAATATAATAATATAATAATATAATAATATAATAATATAATAATATAATAATATAATAATATAATAATATAATAATATAATAATATAATAATATAATAATATAATAATATAATAATATAATAATATAATAATATAATAATATAATAATATAATAATATAATAATATAATAATATAATAATATAATAATATAATAATATAATAATATAATAATATAATAATATAATAATATAATAATATAATAATATAATAATATAATAATATAATAATATAATAATATAATAATATAATAATATAATAATATAATAATATAATAATATAATAATATAATAATATAATAATATAATAATATAATAATATAATAATATAATAATATAATAATATAATAATATAATAATATAATAATATAATAATATAATAATATAATAATATAATAATATAATAATATAATAATATAATAATATAATAATATAATAATATAATAATATAATAATATAATAATATAATAATTTAATAATATAATAATATAATAATATAATAATATAATAATATAATAATTTAATAATATAATAATATAATAATATAATAATATAATAATATAATAATATAATAATATAATAATATAATAATATAATAATATAATAATATAATAATATAATAATTTAATAATATAATAATATAATAACATAATAATATAATAATTTAATAATATAATAATATAATAATATAATAA
This sequence comes from Tipula confusa, assembly GCA_963556175.1. Classification (NCBI taxonomy): domain Eukaryota; kingdom Metazoa; phylum Arthropoda; class Insecta; order Diptera; family Tipulidae; genus Tipula; species Tipula confusa. The sequence continues at coordinate 42,991,014 of OY744477.1, read as the reverse complement.
TATAATAATATAATAATATAATAATTTAATAATATAATAATATAATAATATAATAATATAATAATATAATAATATAATAATTTAATAATATAATAATATAATAATATAATAATATAATAATATAATAATATAATAA